>LPNX010221276.1:0-61157 GCA_001517045.1 Pseudotsuga menziesii | reverse complement strand
TTCCTCTCTCTCTCTCACACACACATCCATAGGTCACCCCATGCCAGTAAAGACTCTCCCCTCCACTCTATCTTTGTCTCTCTCTCACACACACATACACACATCCCTATGTCTCCCCTTACCACTAACACCCCCTAACCCATAACCTACAACACTTAGACACCCCCACACAAATCCATAAATCACATCCATAGGTCTCCCCTTACCACTAACACCCTCCTCCCCTATATCACTCCCCAACCAATCCAACTAAATCTAACCCCCACACCCCTATTACATCCCCTCTACAACACCTATATACCCCCACATTAATCTAACCCCAACTCCCCACTCTTAAACTCCTAACACACCCCTTCCTCTCTCTCTCACACACACACATCCACAGGTAACCCCATGCCACAAAGGACACCCCCTCCACTCTATATTTCTCTCTCTCTGTTGGGCCCTGGAATTGTCCATTTTTCCATCACTTATCGACATATCTTTCATCCATTTTCTTACCGTTATTGCCCATTTATCATTCCATTTGTTGTAACTGTGCGTAAAACATCATGCTACTTCCATTGATGTTTTAAGTAGTTAAAATGATTATTTTCCTTTATCTTTGATGAATTAAAAAATATTATGCATAATTTTACTAATGATGGTTTGTGGAGTGATTTGTCACATACAGGACGCTCATAGCCAGTTGTTACAGCCTTAACCGAAAATGCATGCCACATAAAAACACCTTGATTCGTGTATTGATTTACGGGTAGATGGAAACGAATCTCAAAAATCCAAGACATGGGTTTTGTGCGTAACATCCGCATTTACCCAAATCTCAAGTAAATCGCCAAACAAAGCCACGATTTGCGATATGCAGGTGGTTCTTCGAGAGGGTATTTTCCATATTTGCTGTTACGGCCGGTTCCAAAGTTGCTAGCAGTTACAGCCGTGTTTTAGCTGTTATAGATCACGAGTTGGGGGTTCAATTCCTCATTTCCATGAGATAATTTTATGTATAAATATGTAATCAATCTCATTGAGAAGGGAGATTCAGGGGAGAAGAGAATTCAATGTTATGATGTAGGATTTGATCCAGATCTATTGTAATCATTCCATTCTGATAATACATGTTGGCACTTTCTTAATTCTGGAGTTGTAGACTCACTGCAGACTTTCATTGTGGAGATCCAGCTCTGCTCAGTGGAGGAAGGGCCCTCTTCCCTGAGCAGATGCTGGTAGTGTTAATTGTAAGTATGTTATTTTGTAGATTTGTTTATTATTTAGTTCATGCTCTCATTTATTAGATTTATCATAGTTGTTTTATTATTCAATTCATGTTTTTATTCATTAGATTTATCATAGTGTTCTCCGGTTAATTCATTTTGATAGATTGTTGGCCAACACAACACTAATGTGTTATTGTTTAGATTTTCTTATATTTCGTTCATGCTTTCATACATTAAACTTATCATAGTTGTATGCTTTCATTCATTAGATTTGTCATAGTCGTTGTGTATCCAATTCATTTGATAGATCGTTGGCCAACATAGCACTTCTTTTAGATGTATGCAATTAGATCTTGTTTCATAAGAATTGATTCTGTTGAAGTGTGATTAGATTTACAGTTTGGATTTACGAATAGGTTCGAGGTTTGATTTACTTTCAAGAAGGTGTGATCTAGTTTACAAATAGTTTCGCTTGCATACCAATAGATCAATAATGTCAGGTAGAAATTGTGCTTGCATAGATCTTGCACGATAGCTTTGAAATAAAATACTTCCTCAGGTTGATAATTTATGTTTAGCACTCTGCATGTTAAGTTTTAATTAACTGACATATAGTGGGCCCAACTTTTTTCTGCCGTTGCCAGGGACATTATTAATTGTGCAAAAGTACATCTAACATTGTTTTGTAAATGCATTGTTAAAGTAGGGCATGTAGGTTGCATTATTACATTTCATTTTATTGAATTTATTTTGAGTGTGAATTTTCTGTCTTTACATTTAGTTTTATTTCATTTTCAATCTTTGCAGCATAAATCTTATCATTCCCCTTAATGGTGTTGTAAGCACCACCCATTCTACTAACAAGTTGACAGGAACATTCGAAGGAGGAGCCTCAAGATAGCACATAAAAAATCTAATGAAGAGATGGCAGGTAAGAAATATGCAGAAGTTGTTACCTTCGAATTTCCCATCAGAGATTCGAGAGGAGTGACACCAACGAAAAGAATTCCCCCACATGTTCTACCAAATTTTCACGGTTTGGAAAACGAAGACCCTGATGTATTTTTATTTCAATTAGAAGTACTTTGTAGAAAATATGGTTATTGTGCTAATGATCAAAAGTTGAATGTGTTTCCCCTTACTCTAAAGGAACAACCCTTCGATGGTTCATAAGCCTTGGTGGGAATTGTATACAAACTTGGGAAGACATGAAACATGTATTCTTGAAAAAGTACCAAGATTATTGCAGGGTCAATGAAGACATCTTCGAAATGACACAAGGAGAAGAAGAGAGTTTGGAGGAATACATAGAACGCTTTCAATATAACCTCCAAAGATCCAAACAGAGGAAACTAGGGAAGGAGACCTTAAAAACACTTCTACTCAAGGGAATCCAAGCTGAATATTTAGAAGTATTAAATCTGATGGGAACAGGTAATGTATTTCAATTAGCATATGATGATATTTGTGAGTTATGTAGAAGGTATTCAAGAGGAAACTTCAAGACTGGTAAGAATTCTAGGGAACTTTTATCTTTATTTTTGAAATCTGCTGCAAAAACAAGAGTTTTACAAGCTGAAATCAATAATTTATTTGAAATTTCTAAAGCTGATTCACAATCAGGTGTTTTGCAGGATAAGGAAAAGCAGGAGGAAATAAGAGAAGCAAGGGATTTCCCTTTGGATAGTCTTGAAAGTTGTGGTATATGTGACTTGAATCACTCCATAGATCATTGTCCCTCCTTATCAAGGATGAAATAAACATATCAAAGAGATCTAGGAGTTGCAGCCAACTCGTTGCAACAGTCATGTCAACCATGGCCTACATCTATGGTTCAAAACTCTATCCCTCCATTTCCTTACTTTCATACTCAGCCATTGAATACTCTTCCACCATGGTAGTTGTTCCAACCTCAATTCAACTCTTACCTACCTTATCCAAAAGGTTGGAATGGCCTATCTTATGATCACATGGCCACTCTCTCTCATGCTGCAACACAACTTGCTCATTCAATATCAACTTCACAAATCAATCATCTACATCAACCACATCTATTTTCTCATCAAACTCCTTGGTATCCAACACAATTTCTTGTCCAATCCACCCTCCACCCTAACCATAATAAAATAGTACAGTATGCTTACAGTGCTGAACTGCAAAATGTTCCTACATTTCCCTCTTGTTCTACCTCATCTACACCATTGAAAAAAGGCTGTGCGTTGTTGCAGCAAATCCATACGAGGCATGAACATGTTTTAAATACAAGATTTGTAGATGGAGTTTCTTCTACTCCTCATAAGCAGGTAGACAAGATCAATAAGACACACATAATATTTGATGCAGAATAGCCATTGCAACCAAAAGCATCATTCACATCATTAGATCCGAAACTCTTATGCATTGAGAAAGATCAGTTTAATAAGGCTCTTCATGGTGTAACATCCATGAGAAATCAAGGGAACAAAGACTATATTAGAGCTTGGTTTCAATCTGTCATTGGTCTGCAACATCATTTCATACTTCACCAATTCTTGGCACCATCATTTCAAGGGAAGTTGATCTCCCATATCTTAGCATTCATAAAGTTATATTTTTCTGTTGGGAGTATGAGCATATTTGAGTCACTTCTTCGAAAGTGGCTCCATTGGAAATATGCATACACTTGAACAATTTTTATGCTTTCAAGTAGAATAGGGTAGGATAGAATAATAGAATAAAACCATGCTTTTGTTTTTTTAATTTTTTTTGTTTTTTTGAATAAGTATGCTCTCTTCTTACATCTTGTTGCGATCTAGAAGATCATAAAGTAGAAAGATAAGGAATGGGTATGAGATGTTTTCATGAATGCTTTGGAATTGTTGACTATTTGAACAAAATGCTTAAGTCATTTTTGTCATCAATTTTCCAATTTCAATTTGTCTCTATTTGTTACAAATAAAAATAAAATATCATGAAAACATTATTACAGTAATTAGGGAAGGTGAATGAAGGATCCATAGGAAAATGAGTCAATGAATATGGTACCCTTAAAGCTTGAAATTTGGCATGAATTTGTTAGCTGCAACACCCAGCTGTGACAATGAGATGCAACACCCACCTGTGACAGTGAGCTGCAACACCGAGATGTGACTGTCCTACAAGTAAAAATTTATGAGTTTGAGATATGTGTATGTTGCACATCATGATATGTATTTAGTTTTTATTTATATATAACACATCCATAAAAATGCACATGCTTTATTTCAACATTATGTCATTTTTTTAAGAGTTGCAGCTATGGCTGCAATAGACTGTGTAAGTCAATATAGGTACTCAATGCTTGAAATTTTTGGTATGGATGTGTGTTATATTTAACTTTACACCATTAAAAACATTCACACCTATTCCAATCATTTTTGGGGGTCAAATTTCATTTATTAAATTTTTGGTGACATTTTTGCTTGAAATTTTTATTGAAACACAATTGGGACAGTCCATTTTTGGGAGACCAAATGGACTTATTTTTAAAACATGTTTACATACCAAGTATCCCTTTGGATATAGTTTCCAAAACAATTCTAATTTTTAATATCGGGTATGAAACGAAAAACTTATGGCCAAGATACTCACGGGATGTCAAGCAGGAAGCTTAGGAACAAAGATGGGACAGTCAATATTTGGATGCCTTGCTGGACATATATTGAAAACATGTTTCAATGGTATATTCTCTTATCAATATATTTTACAATTCAATTTGAATCACTCCATTTCATTATCGTATGCAAATTTTATGACCAAAATACCGACTGCCTATCACAAATCTGCATTCCTAAAACTCTGTTTCCTAGACTGTTCATTGGATTATTTGACCCATCAATTATTATTGGATTCAAAACCTGTTTCTAATGGAGATACCTACATCAATATACTTTCATCTCCAATTGGAAACACATCAATCCGTTATCAAACAAAAAAGTTAAGCCTAAAACCGTGACTGTTGGTCTAGTCCAGAATTCGAAAAAACACCTTGTCAAGCAGGTTGTTAGTGAGTGATTTGGAACATCATTACATCGAATTTTAAAAACCTTCTTTTAAGGGAAATAGACCTATAAATTTACTTTCATTTGGATTTTGAATCACTCAAATTGGACAAGGAACGAATAAGCTATAATTAGAATACCGTTGGCGAGTCTAGATGGACATTTCTCTCTCGCGGGTATAAAATGGATTTTGCTTTGTTCATTTTTCTTTGTATTTGTTTTATAAGTAATTGTTTGTTGTTGTTTTTTCATAAGTGTTGGGTGAAGAGAGACCAATAATCTCTCTTCTTCCATCATCTCATGTTTTGTTGTAGGCAAGTGCTAGGTTTTTGTAGGTCCTTGGAAGAAGAAGGTCAATGCATGCATGAGTGACTCTTGAAGACTTTTTCTCAATTTGAAAATGGATTGAGCACATAAAAAAATGGAGAGATTGATGTGCAAACCATATAGAGTCCAATGTTTCCGAAGTCAAGTCTCATTGCAACATGCCAATAATCCTTTTTAGACACCTGTCATCCCAATTGTTGCAAAAAGAAACCCCTCAAGAAGCCAGTTGCACTATGGTAGATTCATTCACCCTCCTCATTTCAAAACCCTAAAAATCCATTCATGTTGAAGTCTCGTTTTTCAGTTCTTATGTAGTCACCTTAACCATTTTATTTTCCATCACTACTACATCATTATTTCACATATACTTCCACTTCTGAGTTTCATGTTGGTTCTATTTTTCACTATGATTCTTCACTATCATTTATTTTGTACTCGTATTGGATGATGTGGAATTCATTAAGGTCCACCTTCCAATGGTATTGTCCCATCAACTCTGACACATCATCTGGGTTCGAGATTAGAGTTTTATCGTGCCCTGGTATCTGCATGAATCAATGGCAGATTTTCTTGTTGTTAACCATGGGGATTCATCAATGCCTCTTGATTGACAAATCTTGCAGGTGACTCGAATCCAGCACATTCATTCGTACCTATCAAGATGCACTGAGGTACTTTAGAGTTCACTGTCATCAAAGGTGAGTTCTTCACATTGATTAACGGCATACATTAATGGCCGGTAATCCAATGATTTCTTTCCATGCTCGACTTCAGCACATTCATTCGCATGGTAAGAATTGTACCTCGGTTTTGTAGCAGCTAAATATTATGTGATCTAATGGTTTCAACAATGACTTGAAGCATCATTTGTTCAATAGTTTTGCAATTCCTTTCCATTTTCATTTCAGCAGTTGATTTTCAGAATAAGAGAATGGGCTTTTTGCTTCTATGGTAGAATTTCTTCTCATCAATTGTCTCAGCAATTAGTCTTACATGCAACCAGCACAACATCATGGATCAAATTCAGTCTCATCCAGTTTCAGCTCCCATATACATATGTCTCAGCATCAGATCGGCCTCCATGGCTCCAGCATACACCAATCCATTCATGTCAACCAAGGATTCCATGGAGGTAAAACTTGAGGTAAAATAGCATGAGTTTTTTATTTATTAAATATTTAGGGAAATGTCATGAAGAACCACTAAGCATTAGTCATTTCCATTGTCTATATAGCATTTTATGTCCATTCATTTCCATCATTTCCCACTCAATTCTAACACTTCATCATTCATGCACATCTACTTCAAAGTCCTACCCAATATCTCACCAACCCAACTGACCAAGCATGAAAATAATCAAATGATACATTATTGTTGTCACACAAGAACCAACAATAGGAAGTCTTACTGCTGCCACACAAGAACTAGCAGTAAAAAAAAGAATCCTTGATGCTCCCACACAAGAACTAGCAGTAAGAAACGGTGCTCTATTGCCATATAAAATAGTGAGGAGAAATAAAGCAATTGATACACATCTTGAAAGAGTAGGTTGGACACAAGAACCTACAACATAAAAAGTTGATGTAGAAGCCATTCCTTCTCAAGAGTATTCTATCACACAAGCACGATGGAAAACAAAGGCATGATTTCTTTGATTTGTTTGCTTTGATCAGTGGTGCACATGATGGTTCACATCTTCATAAGTCAAAATTATTGAGAGCCACATTTTATATGGTATATGGATTTTCCACCATCTTATACATATGGTATATTTACCATCCACTAATGCATACATTGGTTTTAGCCATCATGAACATGATACATGCACAATGGAAATCCTGTAGCAGCATTTTCAAGGTCTGATGTGAAGTTTATCTCAGCAGCATGAAGGTAATGATTACTCCTAGCATTGGTCATTTGTCAAGGTTGACAAAATTTCTGAAATGAGTTTGATTGTTGTAGAATGTGCAAAAGAATGCTTGGCATCTCATTCAACGAATAGTCTTGTAGCATTGGCATGGATTTAATGGTTAATAAAACATGGTTGCCTCTATTTACAATCATAAAGGAAGTTTTCTAATGATTTGGGCATTTTTGTTCTGAAACAAACACATGCTACCATATAACAGGGTATGAAACAAGGGTAGGTGATTTATTCTTCCCACGCTCTAAAAAGAAATTTGATCATTTTAATGCTGCATTCAGTTGCTCTATTCATCCCTTTTACATATATTCATATATCATTTCATGCTCATCATTTTGAGAATTCATTTGGTGTGCCAATTGTTGGAGATCATTGGTAACAATAATAAGTGGTTTTCTTTCAAAATTACAAAGAGGCAATATGAAGAATTGATTACACACTTAGGTTGAAGTTGGTTTTAATAAGCATAAGTACATGATGTATCCTCAGTTTGGGGGAGATGGTTGTTTAGAACTAAGATGACAACTCTTCTTTTTGCATGAGGACATGCAACATATTTAGTTTGGGGGGGTGGTTTTTGATATTCTTTGTGCATACTGATTTTTACTCATTTACAGCTTGCAAAAGAGCAGAAATTGAAGTGGGCATATCTCCCAAAAAGTGATCTGGGTCTTCGTGAAATTTGGTGAGTAGATGCACCAAGGTAATATGAAAAATACCTCAAAGTTTCATCCCAAACCATTTTGTATTTTGTGAAATATTGGTTCAAGAAGTTTAGGTGCAACACACTTTTTCATGTTCATCTACAAAAAGTTCAGAATTTGATTTGAGCATATATTTAAATTAGTAAATTGTATTTTTACAAAACTTGAACAGGGAATGAATAACATTAGGATGAACAAACATGGCAAGTTTCAGCCCAATCTAGTGCACGGTTTTCGAGAAAATGACCATCATCACCTACAACCAATTCGCATTTTTCTCGAACTCCGTGATGTGGGTTTGTCTAATTTTTAGTGAGGAGATGCATTAGAATGGTAGTTACTTGATTGAAAATTTTCATCCCAACCCCAATATTTTGTGAGATATTGGTTTAGGAAGTTTAGCTGTAACACATTTTGATTCATATTCATCTACAAAAGTGCAGAAATTGAAATGGGCATATCTTGCAATTGGTAAGTTGGATTTTCATAATTTTTGGAAAAGAAGTGCATAATACCAAGATGAAAAATATTGGTAATTTTTATCCCAATCCAATATACGGTTTTTAAGAAAATGGCCATAATTATATACATCCAATTTGCATTTTTCTCGAAATCCGTGATGTGGGTTTCTCTAATTTTTGGTGTGTAGGTGCATTGGACTAATATAAACCTGCTTGAAAAAATTCAGCCAAACCCAATTCTTCGTTTGTGAGAAAATGACTTCGAAAGTTTTCTGGTCAAAAGGCTGCAACACCGTAAAGTATTGCCATTTTTCCATTCCTCCGTTCAGCTGTCCAGCTATGTTGACTCTGTAAAATATTTTCTACTCTATTCATCTGTTCAACTACGAATTCGTAAAACCTTTTTCGTTTCGTTCAGCTACAACTCCATAAAACATTTTTTGCTCTACTCAACTGCGACTCCATAAAACCTTTTCCATTCCAATCAGGTGTTCAACTGCGACTCCGTAAAACATTTTCCGCTCTGTTCATCTGTTCAGTTATTCAGCTGCGACTCTGTAAAACATTTTTCCATTCCGTTCAGCTACAACTCCGTAAAACCTTTTTCGCTCTGTTCATCTATTCAGTTGTTCAGCTGCGACTCCACCAAATTTGCCGCTAAATTTAGGGCTATTTGGGCTGCAACTCCGCCAAAATATTCGCTAAAACCTTCGCCAAATTCTCTGCTAAAAATAAAAAAGTAAAAAAAATAAGCTGTGACTCTGCCAAATTTCTATTAAATCCTATGCTAAAGAGCTGCGACTCTGCCAAATGTTTTGTTAAATCCTCCGCTAAGTGACTCTGCCAATTTCTGTTAAACTCTCCATTTCTTCTGGCTGCAGCTGTGTGAATGGTAAAATGAAAGAACAAGTGAATGAGTTTTTCTAGTTAGATGCTACACAGGTATTGGGTTGCTTGAGGACATGCAAAAAGTTCAGTTTGGGGGAGATGTTGGGCCCTGGAATTGTCCATTTTTCTATCACTTGTCGACATATCTTTCATCCATTTTCTTACTATTATTGCCCATTTATCATTCTATTTTCCATCCATTTGTTGTAACTGTGCGTAAAACAACATGCTACTTTCATTGATGTTTTAAGTGGTCAATAATGAATATTTTCATTTATATTTGATGAATTGAAGACTATTATGCATAATTTTACTAATGATGGTTTGTGGAGTTATTTGTCACGTACAGGACGCTCATAGCCAGCTGTTACAGCCTTAACCGAAAATGCATGCCACATAAGAAAACCTTAATTCGCGTCTTGATTTTAGGGCAGATGGAAATGAATCTCAAAAATCCAAGACATGGGTTTTGTGCGTAACATCCTCATTTACTTAACTCTCTGGGAAATCGCCAAACAAAGCCACGATTTGCGATATGCAAGTGCTTCTTTGAGAGCGTATTTTCCAGATTTGCTGTTGCGGCCGGTTCCAAAGTTGCCAACAGTTACAGCTGTGTTTTAGCTGTTACAGATCACAAGTTGGGGGTTCAGTTCCTCATTTCCATGAGATAATTTTATATATAAATATGTAATCAATCTCGTTCAGAAGGGAGATTCAAGAGAGAAGAGAATTCAATGTTATGATGTAGGATTTGATCCAGATCTATTGTAATCATTCCATTCTAATAATACATGCTGGTAGTTTCTTAGTTCTGGAGTTGTAGACTTTCATTGTGGAGATCCAGCTCTACTCAGTGGAGGAAGGGCCCTCTTCCCTGAGCAGATGCTGGTAGTGTTAATTGTAAGTATGTTATTTTATAGATTTGTTTATTATTTAGTTCATGCTCTCATTCATTAAATTTATCATAGTTGTTTTATTATTCAGTTCATGTTTTTATTCATTAGATTTATCATAGTGTTCTCCTGTTAATTCATTTTGATATATTGTTGGCCAACACAAGACTAATGTGTTATTGTTTAGATTTGCTTATTATTTCGTTCATGATTTCATACATTAAGCTTATCATAGTTGTATGCTTTCATTCATTAGATTTGTCATAGTCATTGTCATAGATCGTTGGCCAACATTGCACTTCTTTTAGATGTATGCAATTAGATCTTGTTTCAGAAGAATTGATTCTGTTGAAGTGTTATTAGATTTACAGTTTGGATTTACGAATAGGTTCGAGGTTTGATTTACTTTCAAGAAGGTGTGATCTAGTTTACAAATAGTTTCGATTTCATATCAATAGATCAATAGTGTCAGGTAGAAATTGTTCTTGCATAGATCTTGCACGATAGCTTTGAAATAAAATACTTCCTCAGGTTGATGATTTATGTTTAGCACTCTGCATGTTAATTTTTAATTAACTGACATATAGTGGGCCCAACACTCTCTTTCTCTCTCTCTCTCTCTCTCTCTCTCTCTCTCTCTCTCACACACACACACACACACACACACACACACACACATACACACACACATCCCTATATCTCCCCTTAACACTAACACCCCCTCCCCTATATCACTCCCTAACAAATCCAACTAATTCTAACCCCCACACCTGTTACGAAGAGAAATTCCTGTGGCTTGGGGTACCACAATAGACAACTTGACTCCAGAAATCAATCTTTTCCAATATGCAATAGAAATAAAATGTCTAACACTAAAAGATCAGACCTCATACCTTATTCTGGACGGTTGATGTAGATCCCCGTTGAGCTTTACAATCTTCATCTTGAATTGCTATATCACTTCGTCAACAACAAGTAAACAATACAAGCATACTATACATCATGGTGTTAGAACTATTCTAGCATATATAATCAATAGTGTAAAAGCATTTAACATATTCCCATGGATAAAATATTCAATCAAATACACATCATTGGACAGGAAAATATATTTCTATTAATATAAATCAGAGATTACAAGATAGATACAACCTCTAACGGAACGTCTACGAACCGGAGAAACTGAATCCCCCACTTGGGCCTCCACCACTTCAATCCTCCATCTCTCGATAGCAAGCTCACAAGCAAAAGGCAAGCTTGGGAAGAACACAATAGTGCTCCAAGGGACAAAGGGATGAAGACTCAAGTATAAGTTCTGGCAACAATGGACTATAGTTTCTTTTCTTCAATTCTCTCTATATGCCTTCAATGTACCAAGGGGTTCCTTATATAGCTTTCAAAGGGATAATGAAAGGCTGAATCTGAGCGATCTTAAGGCATATGGAAGGCCAGGAGTCAAATGAGTCGGATCCATGTCAAGGAAAACTCCAAAAGGATTTGGATTATGCACACATCCCGATGTACGTGGTTATATGGGTCAAACCCGCGTATGTACGTGGTTATTGGGTTAAAAGCTACGTATAGCATTTTTCATATGTTTTTAGGGATGATCAAGGAAACATCAAAGGACAAAAGATGGTCCATGGGATCTAAAGAGTCTGCAACGGGATAGAAGAAGGCCATACAAAGTGTGATTTACCTAGAGTGGTGAAATCCACTATAACAACATCCCTATTACATCCCCTCTAGAACACCTATACACCACCACATTAATCTAACCCCCCACTCCTAAACTCCAAACATGCCCATTCCTCTCTCTCTCTTGCACACACATACACACACATCCACATGTCACCCCATGCCACTAAGAACCCCCCTTCTACTCTATCTTTGTCTCACTCTCTCTCTTTCTCTCTCTCACTCACATCCTAGCAGAGAGGACATGACATTACCGTTAACAATTCGAGAAATATATCCCCATGAACATAATATAAAATGGATTGAAGTAAAAACATGCACAAATGCATAATTATTTAACATACTTCGAAAGCATTTACATTTCATTCATTCACATGTTCATCTTAATTCATTAGCAAATGTAAATACAGAGGTTTAAACAAAAGAATACTTATCTTTCAAGCGAAGCTCATCCCACAACTAGCTATGTCACTGCAACGTTCCACCCAACCATAGGCTAGTGTGCTCATCAATCTCTCAGCAACACTAACACCCTCGAGCTAGGCATGATTCCCACAAGGAATAAGGAACACTAGAAGGCTCACATATAGCCAAGGATACAACAAACTCAACCAAGCCAACACAGTTGGATTTATCAGACTACAAAGGAGGTGGAAAGGCTGACTACTAAGCTAGTGAGCTCAACCAGAGAGTTACAGACACCTGCACGAGATCTAGCCTGGCTTCTAGAACATCTACACACCCAACACAAGGAAGCATCCCTTTCTCTGCTACGCAGCCCCTTACGCCATGCCTTCCCTTTTAGTGCTACTCAGGGTGTGCAAAGAAGAAAACCAACTTCTTAGATTTGTCTGTGAGGTTCCTTCTCACACTAAATTAATTAAGCTAGTTCAGACCGTCTTTCTACTCCCAAATCAGTTCATACCAAAGCCAAAATATGCACACACAACAAGATACAAAATTTTGGGTTTGAAGAAAAATGATTTTGGCAACAAAACAAATTGGTAAAATAGGGAAAAATGGCCCTATGACAACAATTCAATTTTTAGCAACTTCTATGGGCTCACGTGGGCCAAACGAACTCAACAAACACCCAGAAAATGTGGTCTCTCCTCCAATTCAATGTGAAACACAAAAATCGTTTGTCCCAGCCAGGAAATGAAGATAAACAATAGTAAAGACCATCAAGCAAAGAGCCCAGCTACTGAGATTTCCAAAAATGACTTCCCAGTTATGGGGAAAATGATGAAATCCAAGAAAACAAGGATGGGAAATGCACAGCAGCTCCAAAAACGTAAGTGAGAGTGCCCAGAATCCCAAAAAACATGAATGAAGAGGAATACATGAATGCATTAGGGAATGGGAAAATGTTTCTCGGTTTTTACTTGCCCAAGGAGTCAAAACATGTTTTCCCAAAACGGGTGCTCTACCCAATTTGAATTTTTCCCATACTCTTCCCATTCCCATGCAATAACTACTTCAACCAATTTATGGCAGAAATAAATGATTGGGAAAAGGCAAGAAATGGGTAGTTGACAGTTTGATGGGTTCTCCCTTTGACATTTGGCTTTTCCCTATTGGCCCAAAGGTTTGAATATCCCCCCCCTTATTCTTACGAAATCATGCCCCCATATCATTATTTGTTGCATTGACATAGCTGGTTGTGGGTTTTTAATTAAATTGCATATTTACATGATGTCCAAAATTATAATGTTTCAACTAGCACATAATACCATCGGCAACGATTTTTAATCGCTGAAACATAAAACGCTAAATCAATGATGGTGCTTTTTCCTTTAGTGCCACACCACGATTAAATACAATATTTACATCATACACATTTTTAATGAAAGTGGGGTCAAAACTGGGGTGTCACATCTAACCCCCACACCCCTATTACATCCCCTCTACAACACCTATACACCCCCACATTAATCTAACCCCCCGACTCCTAAACTCCTAACACACCCCTTCCTCTCTCTCTCTCTCTCTCTCTCTCACATACAAACACATCCACAGGTCACCTCATACCACTAAGTAACCCCCCCCCACTGTATATTTGTCTCTCTCTCTCTCACACACACAGATCCCTATGTCTCCCCTTACCACTAACACCCCTTAACATATCTCTCTCTCTCTCAGACATCCCTATGTCTCCCCTTACCACTAACACCCCCTGACCTATCTCTCTCTCTCACACACACACATCCCTATGTATCCACTTACCACTAACACCCCCTAACCTATCTCTCTAACACACACACACACACATCCCTATTTCTTCCCTTACCACTAACACCCCCTAACCTATCTCTTTCTCACATACACACACATCCCTATGTCTCCTCTTACCACTAACACCCCCTAACCTATCTCTTGCACACACACACATCCCTTGAGTTTTAAAACAATATAGTTAGGTTGAAGATGGGGGGGGGGGGGTGGGGTTTAAGGTGCTAAGACTTAGGGAGTGCTTGTTAATTCCCCCTAAACATTGAATGATCCCTTAGCCATGGAACTACCTTCTTAAATGCTCCTAAATTATATTCGAGCAAAACGCGCACTCGTTTTATGTGGTCAAAACGTGCTCCCGTTTTTGTTAACAATAACAAGTGCAGATTTTGTATCAGTATAAACAACAACAGTGCCTATCTGAGAAACACTCCATCATATTTCATGCAGGTTTCACATTTTGCGTGCAATTTCAGGTTGCAGACAGTGTGTTCATTCTCTTCTTCACCATATTATCACACAAAATTTTGTTTTTGACATCAAGCATCTCCATCACAAGTGACTAATTATTGCTTGGAGCATGGTATACATTGAGGAGCAAGAAAAAAACCAAGCTTGGGGAATCTCCCATTGAGGAGCACCATAGAGCATCTCCACCATTGTTTTTCTTGTAATTGAGGAGCTAGCAAAGGAAACATTAACTTGTTCATTGTGGTGGAGTATGTAGACACAATTGAGCAAGAAAGAAACCAAGCTTGGGGAATCTCCCATTGAGGAGTACCATAGGGAATCTCTAACATTGTTTTTCTTGCAATTGAGGAGCTAGCAAATTCAACATTCTTCCCAATATTCCTCCTAATGTGAGTATCTAGACACAATTGAGAAAGAAAGAAACCAAGCTTGGGGAGTCTCCCATTGAAGAGTACCATTGACCATCTCCACCATTTTTTATTGCATTTGAGGATCTATCAAAGGAAACCTTCCTCCCAATATTCCCCTTAATTTGAGTATCTAGACACAATTGAGAAAGAAAGAAACCAAGCTTGTGGAGTATCCCATTGAAGACCACCATTTGTTTTCTTGCATTTGAGGAGCATCAAAGAAAATATTTCATTGGTCATTATGTTGGAGTATCTAGACAATTGATTGTTCAAGAAAGAAACCAAGCTTGGTTAATCTCCCATTGAGGAGCACCATATATCATTGATCATTGTGGTGATGGGAAACTCACGCAATCAATCAAGAAAATCAGCAAGGAAGAGGATAGCCAATGAAATCCTTGAAGAAATTAGAGAAAAATAAAGAAATGAAATGACCAATCGAAGACGCTCTATGGACACTCAACCAATTCTTGTTGTTGAGGATGCCACAGTTCTTCCTACCAATCCACATCAAGATAGACAAAAACATTCGCTCGAGGGGCCTTCGGTCTCCATATCAGTTGAAGAATGAGCACCGCATGGCAGTGATCAAAGAGTAAAACTTAGGTGCACATCAAGGCCACCTGAAACCTTTGCAAATTTAATTGGATGTGGGTATACAAGTGATGAAGTTAGAGAAATGTTGAATGTCAACCGTATGCTCAAAGAAGACAATGTTGTTCAGAACACCCAGGAGGATTTCCAATTTCCACTGTTCGACCAACAAAAAGAGATGAAAGGACATGAAGCTCATGTTCAAACGATAGACCGAATGGGTGATATGGTATAGGGTGTTGTTCCAACCTCCCTACCTCCATTAGCAACTTTACGCTGAAGAACTCCAGAATGTATACAAATTGATGAAAGTCTTATTGGTTCGCTTGAAGGTACGTTGTCTAAACGTAGTATTGCATATCAGTATCAACATATACTTGTCAACTATTTTGATTCTAAATGTGATGGAGATAAATGTAGATTATTTATATCGTTGTTAAAATCTAGGTCTATGACTGTTGTTAGGAAAAATTTTAAGGATAAAGATGATAAATAGTTATGAACCAAGTTCTCATGTTTTCAAAATTTTAGTATATGCATTTAGTAGTATTGGAAAGAAATCTGGTTCAAAGGATTGCAATGCAGCTCATCGTATGTTGTCACAATCAATCATGAACAAAAGAGCCAGGGCCCTTCGACTTTCGAAAGCCTACATCCAAACTAGTAGGACTGGATATCAAAGCACTCCGTAGGTATTGTTCTAGAAGAGAACAACTTGACTTTGGTCAAACAGATGTCTGGTCCTTCATTGGCAGGTTGCCATGCTTCGATATGAAGCTCATTGATGTGGTAAAGGGACTTGTGTAGGATTTTTGGTGTGACAATAGTAGACCTCCATTCAACCAAAAATATGTACTAAAATTGAGAAGGGGCTCAAGGGATTGTGAGCCCCAAATTAGACAATTTCTTTACATGACACAAACATAATTATATCAGAGATTTAGACATGAACATAATGAACTTAACTTGGGCGAAAGAACCTTCGAGAAATGAAAACCATGGTATGTTAAAATAAATAGAACTCGTAACACATGTTGTTGTCAATATCACATTGAGTATGGTTATTATTATGACACATATATACATATATTGTGTGTATTGCACAACACTCTTGTGCATGAATGCTCAACTACATTACCATCGACATCATCTAGAGACTTTATTCATCGAATTTTGTGTAGAAGGACTAAAGGTTGCACATTTTATCAAAGGCCTTGCGTATATGGGACATGCCCAAGGTGAGGTGGAATGGCATTTTTGGAAAAATGCATACATGTCACCGATGAGCATGAACTTGGGAGACATGAAGTGAACTTGCAGTCATTCAAATATGTCATGTATGATATTGGTGGAGGGAATGAAATAAAAAAATACAATTGGTCACCTCTCAAGTTAGTAACGATTTCTTGAATAGTATTTTTTTCTTCATGTATTGCTACTTCATATACGTAACAACCTATTGATCTGTACATTTTTATTGTTGATCTACTAGGTATCCGTTAGCAACTTATGGAGAAATTCTTTGAAAAGACACAACAGTAAGTAAAGCATGTACATGTGGCTCGTTGGCAAGATGAGCAGTTTAGAACGTGTAGGGATACATTTCCTATTGGAGCTATATTATCAGTCGTTGATTTTGCAGAAAACTACACTCTTCAACCACAGACAAGGTCAACATAATGGTTCATATCACCTATAGACATGAGGGAGATAGTACTGAAGAAAAAAGGGTTATATTGAAGGAGTATCACTTTTACATAAGTGATGTCAGGTTTCATGACTTGGATTTTTAACAACACATATTTCAATTGTTCTACAATCGTTTAGAGGATAACAATATATGGATAGAACAAGACTGGATTTGGTGTGATGCTTGTGCGGGGAAATTCAAAAAATCTCGTGTCTTCCAATGGTTGTGTATTCTCCACAAGAGGCTCAAGGTGCCACATATTTGAAGCTATTTTGAGATCGGACATGGAAAACGGGAACATGATGGAGCAGGTGCATTCATCAAGACTGCATTACGTAGGTAAGAGATGAAATTCACAACTATTTCACTCATCCGAGATGCAAAGACCATTGTTGCATGGTGTTCTTTAGTGATGGGGCAGGGATCCAGAAGGCAAGAAGAACAATCATCTAAAAAAGCACATGTAAATAGCTATTTTTGGGAGGTGGTTGATGTTGATCGATCACACCTATATGAGTGTAAGACTGTCCAAGGAACTAGTGAATTCCATTTCGTTAGAATGTCATACAATTCTATAGTTGAAATGTGGACAAGGAAACTCTCTTGTTTTTGTTATCCATGTAACAGTGGTGAATGGGACAACTGTGAATCCACAAATTGGGTTGACAGCTGGGATCGTGTCTCACTCCCCATTGGTCGACAAATAACTACAGAATTATCCCAGTTGGAGGAGGGCTAGTCGATTATTTCACATGACTATGAACACATTTCAGATCTCGTACAACCAGGTTCGACTATTATGTTGATAACTTTGAAATGTTTGACTACTAGTTGTGTTTACTTAGTTGATTCCTAGGTCTGCACTTTATTTTATGCAGGGCACATATATGCAGTGGTTTCCCCGAGAGGTAATGAATGCCACATTGACTACTGGCTGACACGTTTCTTGGATGGGAAGCAGACCCTCATTGTCTCATTAAGCGACTCCGATGGCAATGATTTTCCAATTGGGTCGATGGTTATCAAAGGATAATATTTGGCACAGGTTGCCGACGCACGAAAGAAAAAAATGTTATGTATTTGAATATTATAGACCAAGTCAAATTGTATACCATTATACAAACTTATTTATTGACATAAACCTCCACCTACAAACAATGCCAAGCAAGAACTCATAAAAGTCACAATACTTGTTTCCTTACTCCGAGAACGAGAGGATAAAGGATACCGTTACTATTAGAGGTGATCCTGATGGTCTAGTTGAATGACCACAAGTAGGTATTCAGGTATTTTGGTTTCATGGTCTCATTTATTATTTTACAACTTGATAGATTGACATCTTGATAGATTGATAAATTGAATAGACTTCTACAATTTGATAAATTGCACAAACTTCATTATGGTTTTGTTTTATCATATTCATACTTACATGACTCATTCCATATATCCCATGACCATTATCTAGCACTCTATATGGGATATGTCTATTGCATCTACCTTGAATATGGAATTTGGTCCTATAAGGACATCTCCTTGAATCCAATAATTTGTTTCTCGATAGGAGTCATGTAGTTAAGGAGTGGTAATCCTAGCCTAATAACCATGGCCAAGCCTAGCTTGCAAACCCTGTAGCCAATCCTGGTAACTCTAGCTCAGATCAACAAATTGTTGAATCCGTTGGATTTTGGACATTTGTTTTTGCTAGGGGCGGCCCTCTACTCTGGGTCCATGGACAAGGGATCCTTTTTAGGTCAATTTGGAAAGTAGGGTTTTGCTTAGTAAGGGAATGTGAAAATTTTGCACATAGGGGTCATCTTTGCAAATTCCTTGAAAATGAATGTTTTTCTAGCATTCCCACATGGAACCTCCCTAAACATGCTTTCATGACCCATTGAAACCTCGTTTTGATGCACGGTTTCGATTCTATGCCCCGGGTAGGGATTCCATAGGTGTCCTTAAAAACCTGTAGGAGGTGGGTTTCAATGTGCCATAGAATGATGGTCGTGAATTAGATCGATGAACCATAAAATCCATTGGATTCAATACATTGGGATAGTACTAGGGGTTTCCCTCTACTATGGATCCATGGACAAGGGATCCTTTTTTAGGTCAATTTTGGAAACTAGGGTTTTGCTCAGTAAGGGAATGTGAATTATTTGCACATAGGGGCCAACATTGCAAATCCCTATGCCGTGAACATGTGGTTAGAGTTCCCACATGGAAAATCCCTAAAAATGCTTGTGTTATCCCCTAGAACCCCATTTTGATGCATAATTTCCATTCTATGCCCCAGGTAGGGATTCAACGGGTGTCCCTGAAAGCGTATAGGAGGTGGGATTACATGTGCCATAGAATGATGATCGTGGCTCGGATCGATGAACCGTTAACTCTGTTGGATTTATGAAATCATAATAGTGCTAGTGGTGTCCCTCTACTCTAGTTCCAAGAATAAAGGATCTTGTTTTAGGTCAATTTTGGAAACTAGGGTTTGGCTTAGTAAGAGAATGCGAAATTTTTGCACATAGGGGTCAGCTTTGAAAATTCCTCGATCATGAACATGTGGCTAGCATTCCCACATGGAACCTCCATAAACACGCTTGCATGACCCACCAAAACCCTATTTTTGATGCATGGTTTCCATTCTATGCCCTGAGTAGGGATTCAACAGGTGTCCCTGAAAGCCTGTAGGAGGTGGGCTTCAATGTGCCATAGAATTATGGGCATGGATTGGATCGACGAACTGTAAAATCTGTTGGATTCAAGACATTGGGATAGTTCTATGGGTGGCCCTCTACTCTGGGTCCATGGACAAGGGATCATTTTTTAGGTCAATTTTGGAAACTAGGGTTTTTCTCGGTAAGGGAATGCAAAATTTTTGCACATAGGGGTCAACTTTGCAAATTCCTCAATCCTGAACATGTGGCTAACATCCCCACATAGAACCTCCTTAAACACACTTGCATGACCCACCAGAACCCCATTTTAATGCACGGTTTTCGTTCTATGCCCCAGGTAGGTATTCAACAGGTATCCCTGAAAGCCCGGAGGATGTGGGCTTCAATGTGCCATAGAATGATGGCCATGGCCTGGATTGGTGAACCATGGATTCCATTGGATTCAGGACATTAGGATAGTGCTAGGGGTGGACCTCTACTCTAGTTCAATGGACAAGGGATCATTTTTTTAGGTAAATTTCAGAAAATAGGGTTTTGCTCAGTAAGGGAACGCGAACTTTTTGCACATAGGGGTCATCTTTGCAAATTCCTTGAATGTGAATGTGTGGCTATAGTTCCCACATGGAGCCTACCTAAACACACTTCCATGACCAACCGAAACCTCATTTTGATGCTCGGTTTACATTCTATGCCCCGGGTAGGGATTCAATAGGTGTCCCTCAAAGCCTGTAGGAGGTGGGCTTCAATGTGCCATAGAATGATGACCGTGGCTTGGATCAACAAACCTTCAAAACCATTGGATTCAAGGCATCGGGATAGTGCTAGGGGTGTCCCTCTACTCTGGGTGCATGGACAAGGGATCCTATTTTAGGAAATTAGGTCAATTTTGGAAACTAGGGTTTTGCTCAATAAGGGAATGAGAAATATTTGCACATAGGGGTCATATTTGAAAATTCCTTGACCATGAACATGTGGCTAGAGTTCCCTCATGGAACCTGCCTCAACACACTTTCATGACCCACCAAAACCCTATTTTGATGCACGGCTTCCATTTTATCCCCTAGGTAGGGATTCAACACGTGTCCTTGAAAGCCTGTAGAAGGTGGGCTTCAACGTGCCGTAGAATGATGACCGCGGCTTGAATCGATGAACCGTTGACTCCATCCATGGACATCAATATAGTTCTAGGGGTGGACATCTACTCAGGTTCCATGGACAAGGGATTCCATTTTAGGTCAATTTTGGAAACTAGGGTTTTGCTTAGTAAGGGAATGCGAAATTTTTGCACGTAGGGGTCAGATTTGCAAATTCCTTGACCATGAATGTGTGGCTAGAGTTCCCACATGGAACCTGCCTATACACTCTTGCATGATCCACCGGAACCCCATTTTGATGCATGGTTTCCATTCTATGCCCCGGGTAGGGATTCAACAGGTGTCCATGAAAGCCTGTAGGAGGTGGGATTCAATGTGCCATAGAATTATGACCGTGGCTCGTATCGACAAACCATCAACTCCGTTGGATTCAGTACATCGGGGAAGTGCTAGGGGTGGCCCTCTACTTTGAATCCATGGACAAGGGATTCTTTTTTAGGTCAATTTTGGAAACTAGTGTTTTGCTAAGTAAGGGAATGCAAACTTTTTGCACATAGGGGTCAGCTTTGAAAATTCCTCGAACATGAACATGTGGCTAGCATTACCACATTGAACTTGCCTAAAAATGCTTGCATGACCCACCGGAACCTCATTTTGATGCACGATTTCCATTCTATGCACCAAGTAGGGATTCAACAGGTGTCCCTGAAAGCCTATAGGAGGTGGGATTAAACATATATGCTGATGGTTTGTGTTTGATCGGCATCATAGAGAAGAAAGGATACCCACAATTTGGTGTGACACAAAATTGGAAAGAAGTATTAATTGATATATGTTTGAAGGTGAGTGTAGATCTTCCTCTCTTGAAAAAATACTTATTGCAAACTATTATTCCATGTGTAGATGTTGATAATTCTGTTACCTTTTGTGAGGTGTTGAACTTGACTTATTTCCCATTATTGTCAAGAAAGAAATATTCTTTGTTTGTGTTTTCATCACGATGAAAGGAGTTGTCAATATATATGTGGAGGTGAATTGATCTTAGGATCTCATATCATTCGTGAGACTGAAAATTAAAAAGAAGGTTGTTTCCATATTAATTTAGCTTGGTCATCCAAGAGATGTGAGAATTTGTATGATGAAGGAGGAGACAATGCCATTACGTTAGTAACCATCTAACGGAACATGTTTATGTTGAGGAACAAGTGGCCAACCTATTACGCCATTATTACGAAACATATATCTTCACACTACGAATTTTTCGAATAATCCTCCATAAACATAAATTTATAAAACAAGATTCAAAATAGTACTTCTCCAATCAATTTAAACTATAATAAAATAACACATAATTTTCATCTTTTCCAAAGTTGTTCCTCGAGGCGATTAATCAAATTCCATGTACATTAACAAAATGATAAAATAATGTGCAGGATATACATAATGTGTAAGATATAATCATAACCATTATTTTGAATCAACCTTATATACTCAGATACTTTAAGTTTGATGTGTATGCCATATATTCATTAGATGAAAGACATCATTCCAAACACCAATTTCATTTATGTAGACTACATAGGTGCATCACTTAGGTGTGTCAACTTCATGCATCCTTTAAAAGTTTGTTAGGTTGTTATGTGGGTAAGGTGCTTTTGTATTCCACTTAGTTGGATCAGTTTCTTAGTTGTGTTGGGTGCTTATGTTTGTTAGGTATGTTCCATATTTTTCAATACAATTTAACATCGTATATGCAATTGGATCGTGGTAAAAAAAATTTAAATGTACATTTTTGTCATTACGTAATATTGTAATTGTGCATTGTTCTTAAATTTATAACTGATATCTCCATGAAATCGTAAAATCTATACAAAATTGGGAACATTACACATAGAAAAATTCTTGGCCACATGTGTATAATCACACTTAAAAGACTGAACCATGAAGATCTCAAGAGCCTTGATATGCAATATTTTTTCTATCATGAAAGTTATAATACAAAAATAGTAGGCCCTTATATGGCATGTCAATGTACATGTATAAAAAATATATTTGATGTACATGCAAATAGAAGTACATATGTCCTAGACTGAAGCCCTATATTGTAACTTCCTCTTATACATAAAAATACATATTTGTCTTGGACTAACACAACAAAACTCTAACTTTCTATTGTTTTTTCCTGACCCTGATGCTTGTTGCCTCTGCCCACGACCACTGTGCATCTCTGGGGACTGCTAATCAATGACAAAATTTCTTGATCAGGTAATTGAATTAGTATTGTCCAACAATAACAAAGTTTGAAAATTTAAAATACGACTCAATTGTACATAAAACAAACCCTCACTGCATCCATCATGGGTATATATGCTTTTGGTGTCCTCCTTGCAGAGAGTCTCTCTACAATGCTTATCCGAGAATAAACAAAAAATGTCAATTACCTCAACGATTATCAATCTGAACATGAATGAGAAAGTACTAATCAGTTATGTGAAAAATGAATATCTCACTGAAATTTTTTTTTCCTGGGAATGAGACTGGGTTTCTTCAGTAGCAAGAGGAGTTGCAGGTTGAACATCAACCTCGGTCGCGTGCATTAAGGACCAGGGTGTGGCTACATTCACCAAATGATAAAATAGTTAGACATCGTGCGTGTCCATAAACAATACAAATGAACTGTAAAATTACAAATATTCAAGTAGATTTACCTTTGTGTGGCTTATCCCCACCGTAGATGCAACAGTGGCTGCAGCATCAACAACGCCAATAAGGTTTGGCACAGATGACTCTACATCCTGATGTTGTAAACATGTGAAAATAACATTAAGAAAAACTAGTTGTGAAGTGAATTCAAAGCTAACTAGCTACTGCCATTGGAAGTGTGTACATTACCATGGAATGATTAGGTTGATCATCATGGACAACCACTCTTTTTAAAGAAGAGGTTTGTCTGGTGCAGACAACCCGCTTATCTACGTTTGGACTACGGGGATATCCAAACCAAAGAGGTGGGGTAGGGATTTGTGATGATGTCTGCAATCATAAAGTGTTACCATAGTTAGTCATGGACTTGAATGGATGGAATAATATGTACTGAAAAAATAAAATGTTGTGATATACTTACCCCTTCCTAGGACATATCTCCCCCATGGGAGGGACTGCTGCTAGAAATTTTTTTCCCCTCTTCAGATCCAAATAGAATCTGCAAGTTTAAAAATTATAAATATTAGCGATCTATAAAGGAGTGTACAATAAGAAATTTAAATAATTCGAACAAGATTCAGTCATTAACCATGTACTTACATTCTTCAAGTAATCATAAATTTCACCTGGGAGTAATTCGTTGAGATCAATGTCTCCAGCATCCGGCTCTAAATGGAGTTCCTGCAACTTAAATTGTAAACATTAGACAATTTAACAAATTAATCAAGACTAACACATGCATTAACAAAATGATATGTATTAACAAAATGAAACATGTTGAAATATTCCCTCAGTGTTGGTTGTTTGGGCCTCGGATACAACCACACCAGGTGCACTACCACCCCCTTGAGAGGCATCAATCTCCTACAAGAGTAAAAATTGCATATATTACGAATATTTTTATATGTGTACAATATGGAAAAATTAAAAATTTAACAACAATAGAGTTTTAACAATGTCTTTACCTGACCACCAGTCATCATAGAGGTACCATGTGTTGGTTCAGGACCATAACAGGATTGACCACACATTGTGCACACGTGTGTCTCGCTCTGGGGCACATGGGATGTCAGTATATCCCCACCAATAGATGGTCCTCTACCATTGGAAGCTAGTGGTTGTACCCCACCATTGGAAGAGGGCCTTGCTTGGTCAATAGTTGTAGTGTGTCGGGAAACCATCTCAGCTAGAGTAAGAAATGACTCTTGTGTTTGGGTAACTATATCATGTGCAGGAGGGATGTCTGGCCTCGATAGCTGGGCACATGGGATGTCAGTCTATCCCCACCAATAGATGGTTCTCTACCATTGGAAGCTAGTGGTTGTACCCCACCAGAGGAAGAGGGCCTTGCCTGGTCAATAGTTGTGGTGTGTCAAGAAACCATCTCATCTAGAGTAAGAAATACCTCCTGTGTTTGGGTAACCATATCATGTGTAAGAGGGATGTCTGGCCTCGGTAACTGGGCACGGGGTGGAGGTATCTATTGATTGGAATATCTATTCCTAGAATTGGGTCAGTTTTGGGGAATCCCCTACCAATGCCCTGGAACCCCAACATGTCAAAATAGTTGACATGTTTCCCCATCACAAACTCTACATATAACTTCTGGAGGAATTACAACGGTACTTCCCTATTATTGTGCAGGGAAATGTCGAAAACGGTGTACCATGTGTCCATCCAATGGTCTCTAATGGGTGGACAGATGCACCACTCAATCAAAATATGTGGCTTTGTGCTCTCCGGAATGTCATCCATCCCAAGCACTCTAAAAAATGTATATATGTGCTCTTTGGTTATTTTTAGCTTCTTTATCTCATTGTAGCTCAAACCATCAACATATTCTCGCCTTTTTGTTTCTGTGTAGGATGCAATGCTATACAAAGCATTGTTCGTTCTAGCATTTGTATCAACTATTTTCAGCAATGAGCCTGACAATGAGCGACTGAGCTCATCTTCACCCCTCCAGGAAGAACCGATCTCTCTAAGCTTCCCAACAACCCTCAATATCTCCACATTATGGTGCATAGTAGCCACTGCAATCATAAATACAAATAAAATATCATTAGAAAAATAAACACATAATATAATAACATTTTTAAACAATGAAAATTGTAAAACTAATGTACGACAAATAACAACATAAACTAAACCTATTATTTAAATTTTAAAATTGATCTTGACTTTTACAATAAAGAATAAACATTTAACTTTTTTCATTTTAAATTTATGTCCTAAATTCAAGTATTAATTCCAATTTCCATATGCATGTGTACATAAAATTTCCTATGTGCATATGTTGATTGGGAAACTCATCTAGCTTATTTTAAGGCTTGTATTATGAAGTTTCATCAAAATTGTAAGGTTCTAACTAATGCCCTTGTAGGACCAACTCCCAGATTGTGGGTAGAGGCAAGGGCCATAGCCTAGAAGAGGCGACATAATGTGCTATTGATGAATAAAATCCCAGTATAGGCAAGGATTTTGTTAGATATGTAATTATTTTTTGTTGCATGATGTTTATTGGACTCCAAAGTCAATTTAGCATATCTTTGTTTATATGTAATTTGGGCCATGTATGGATTCCACTTGATGTTATTTTAGTTGTATGTACTCTTTCTATATACTCATGAGAGACTAAATGCATAATTGTGTATAGTCGCTTTTATGGTTGCAAGGTTTCCACTGGATTCTATCATGTATGATAGTATGTGATTGGCATGTAATCAAACACATCAACCTCCCTATGTATCTTGGTGTTCATAGAGACTACTTTTGAACTCCGTTGTCTTGAACTTAACCAAAAAGTACCCTTCAGTCAAAAGAAAATATTTGTTAAGCATGGGAAGCTTCTATACCTTATTTTAACACTTGGATTAGGAAGTTTCATCAAAACTATAAGGTGTTTATTGATGTTCTTGGATGACCAACTTCAACATTTCGGATAGAGGTAAGGGATTTACCATGTTTTTTTATGTCTTTTAGGGAAGATATGAATTCTACTTGATTTGTTTTTAGTTGTATGCAAGCTTGCAATATAATTGACAAAATTTGCATATTTGTTAATTTTGGTTTGGATTCACAAGGATTCTTGCGAATATACATATGCAAATAGTGAAGTTGATTTGTTTTTTATGAGTTAATTGGGGGTTTGGTTTACATTAAGGATGTAAATTACTTATGCAAACTTGCAATGTACTTGACAAACTTTGCATAATTGTGAATTTTGGTATGGATTCACAAGGATGCTTGTGAATATGCATATGGAAATAGTGAAATTGATTTGTTTTTTATGAGTTAATTAGGGTTTTGGTTTCCATTGGGCATGTGAATTTTGGGTATGAATTTTGGTAAATAGTCAAAAATATTTGGTTTTTATGATTAAATTGGGGTTTTGGTTTCCATTGGCCATGTAAATTCCTTTATAGGCATATAAATTAAAAGATTTTGGTTTAAATTCAAATTAGGGCAAATAAATTATTGAATATAGGGAAAATAACATGAGAGGATTTGAAGAAAATACCTCACAAAGAAGAGATTGATCCCAAGGTGGAGTTTGTTTTCTTTTGGTCACCCAAAACGCATTCGCCCTAACTCGTTTTGGTCCGTCCAAGCTCCAATATGCGCGACATTGTGGCGAAAATGACGGGCTCTGCCTGTTTGAACCATAAAACATGTTTTAGTAAATGAGAGCATGTTTTTGTAAGGTAAAATGGGGGCGTGATTTTTCTTTCTAAAACGAGGGCATGATTTTGCTTGCTAAAACAAGGGCACATTTTTGTGTACTATCCTAATTGGCACGCATGTTGGTATCCTTGGGACTAGGCTTGGCAGGGTCAGGATTGCTTGGGATTATTTATATTTTATGGATCAAGAGTGATTGACTTGACTCTACGATTGCATCTAAAAGGTACCTCAACTTTGTGCACTCACCCATATGCAAATTTTTTTCATTTTGAGACTTTGAGATAAAGAGACAAGAATTTATTGTGATGATCTGAATCTATATTGTTTGAGCATAAGAGTCTTGTCATAGTGTGTGAGCTAGAATGTTACCTATAAGCCAATAAGGGAAAAATTTAAGGGAAAAATTCAACCAATGGGATAATTTTGGACCTTTTGTTTTTCAAAAAACAATTCACCAATTCCATTTTTTCTACATTGATTCACCCAAGTTCCATGGGATAAAAAAAACTACTCTAAAAATCACCAAAATTATCTAGAAACTCTACAAAACCCTTAGAATTTTGAAAGTTTTAGAAAAATTATCTGGGTGCACTAGTATATTTGGGCTACTTTTTTTTTGCGGTGATAATTTTCTCACCCATAATATCCATGATTGTGAGCACCACAACCCCAATCTAACATTTTTGCAACTTCTTTGTAGAAACCAAGGGAGAACATGGAAACATGTCGCTTGAAATATTTTGTGAGTCTTTTTCCTAGACAATGTTCTTGTCATGTTTCCATGATAAATCCATGTAGTTGGGAAAGGGAAAGATTTGAGAGGGGAATATTTTTACCTTTGAGATGTTGTTCAACAACATCAAGGACATCACCAAGAAAGCTTCTAAGATAATTCTTTAAGTAAGCTGGTTTGTCGATGTTTCCATAGGTTATTACAAGTGTATGCATGTACCAAAGTATTCTTCACTCTTATCGAGATCACATATCCTAGAAGACATGAAAAGAGATGGAAGATGTTATAATCTTCAGTTTCTTCTGGACCATAGAATTATTTTCCCATTGCACTTAAGAATTGTTGCTCTACATCTCTAACCGCAAGCATTTCATCTCTGGTTTATTGAAGAATCCAACACCACCATTTTGAAGATAAACCATAATATTCTGCAACTAGCTGAAGTGTTAGTTGTTGGCCAGTTATTGTATTGTCATGAGTTCTCTTATACAATACCGAATTTGATAATAACTAAATAATTTTCCTTATTTTTGCACAGGATTGACATTGGATATTCAGGACGAGTTGATCATGCATTTGGGAGATCATATTATTCATCTGATTTATTCCAAAGCTTAGGGAATGTGGAGCAGAGGAAGGAGAAGGATCAATCATTTATGTGTGAAATGGAGGAGGAGGTCCAGTTATTTGTGGAGGAGAGGGACCTTGAGACTTATTACAAGATTCAACATCATGTTGGATTTCTCTCTTGAGGATTTTGAATGTTGAAGGATAATTTTCAGGAAAAGCTTTAGGCATTTGTTTGAACTAAGAGACCATATCAATTAACTCATTCATTTCTGCTTTGTCTTCTCCATCTTTGTTGAAGCAAAAGTCAGGTCTCTCATCATCTTCATGAATACTCATCTTCCTAAATGAGTATCTATGTTATTTGTATCTAATAGAATAATAAAATTCATTTCTTTATTTCAAAGAATTAAGTTATTGCGCCGAGAAGCGCTCTACAACCTAGTATGGGGGAGATCTTGTAACGTTATGTAATGTTCCTCATGTAACTTTCCTCTATAAATGTCGACCATAACAAACAAAAATTTTAATTATCGTCCAAAATAAATGTCGGCCACAAAAACAACCTAATATGGGGGAGATGTTGTAATGTTCCTACCTAACAAAGTAATAAAAAGTAAAAAAAAAAAAAATTATCAGCCAAAAGGTCAAAAAAACAACACAATATGGGGGTGATGTTGTAATGTTCCTACTTAACAAAATAATAAAAAATAAAAAAATTGAAATATCCGCAAAAAAATATGTTGGTAGTGCACATGGTTTTAAAACCATGTGCAAGGCCTCTTAAACAACCCATGGTTTTATTGTACATGGTTTAGGAGGGACTTGCAAATGGTTTTAAAACCATGTGCAAGTCCTCCTAAACAACCCATGGTTTTATTGTACATGGTTTAGGAGGTTGTTGCAAATGGTTTTAAGACCATGTGCAAGGCCTCCTAAACAACCCATGGTTTTAGGAGGGCCTTGCACATGGTTTTAAAACCATGTATGGGGGAGGTGATGTAATGTTATTTCTTAACAAAATAAAAAAAATATCAAATATTATATGTCAGCCATAAATAGTATTAAATATTAATAATAAAATATTATATGTCGACCTTAAATAAAAAAGTGTGTCTTTTGGTCTGAATCACACCAAAGCTGATAGTTGAGTGCAATACTTAAGAAGAGGAGCCTAAGATTTGGATCTATGCTAGTTTATATCCAATAGAATAATAAAAGTCACTTCTTTGTAGTTAGTTATAATCAATTCACAATAATAAATTTGTATGGATATTAAGATTTGTATTTTTATAATCAGTAAAATTTAAAGAAGGTTTCCTTTTATGTTTTTTTTTCTAGAACAAAAGAAAAATACTTTTAATAATTTATGTAATCTAATATATTTATTCAATTTTTTGGGGGAATTTAAAGAATAAATTAATACTTTTTCAATGGAAATCGATTGGGAAACCTACAACCTTCCTTTTTAAAGTCCTAACCCTATGGAAGAGTAGAAGTCTTGACCTACCTCTACATATCTGACCAATTAATATAACCCTTAAGACTAGAAATTAAAATTAAAAGCATATTTTCAATTAAATAAAAATATATTAATTTTTTTTATAAATAAAACAATATATTACTTTAAAGGATCAGCATTACAAATCAGATATCATCTCTGCCTGTCAAAATGTCGCAATGTCCTCAACACATTCCAGCTCCAGACCTATTCTCCCTTCCCACAAAATTACAAAGATTCCCCATCCCCCCTATAATAAACCCACATCCACTATCCTTAAGTATCCAAAGCGCCTTACAATCAGACTGAACAGTATAAAAACTATTACATCTCGAAACTATGAGACCCCCTATAATTGTCGATACAGACAAAAATATAAGCATAAACAGATAAAGAGAAACTTTCAAACCCGATCCTGAGGGCCAAAACCTAGTCTGGGACAAATAACTGAGGTCGAACCAGCAATGACATTCTGGGGGGGGACTCTGCTCTGGTTTCCTAAACGGTCTCCAGAGAGCGCTTTGCCATGACAGCAACCCTTCTCCCTTGGTTAAGCGTACTCCTTCGGTCCTCTTCTAGCTGGGTAGAAAGGGATTCCCAACTTAGCTACGATAATGTCAATCTTCTGGTGCATTATGTGATATTCATTATTATGGCCCTTCCTGGAATTCATCGACTCTTCGTCCCCTTCACACTTGCCTTCTTTCACAACTAAGGAATGTCCTACTAGACTCATGTTCATCTAGTGAGTCATCAACAAGAGGTCGTAGGCCGAGGCTCTTCCTGCCGTGGTGCCTGGGTCAAGGACCCAATCTACCATCTCTTTGTGCAGTTCCTCCTTAGGCATGAGCTTAACCTCTTCCCAAAGATCCCCGACCACCTTCTCTACTTCTAAGCGAATTCCTAACGGAACATGCTCCTTGTAAAATTTCGTTGCCTCTTGGTCCTGAAGTTGAGCCCTCGTTGCTTGACGAGTCCTCCTCATAATTCCCTTACCCTTTCGGCCCGAGATAGAAGAAGCTTCACCAGAGTCCAAGTCCACTTTTATTGAATGTTCGGGAGCCATACGCCAAGGAGAGGGGAGGCAAAGCTGAAACAGAGAGTAGGGCAGAGACTCAAACTGAACGACAGACACCGAGAGGAAAACTAGAGATAAAACAAAAATAAGAAAAGCAAGAACCTCATGACACCGAAGGATGATGGGTGGAAGGGCCAACCCAAAATAAAAGGAGGGGGTAAGCATGATTTCCCTCCCTGTCCAGTACAATGCTTGCGTTATACTAATCATAATAACGACATCCCTCGTACCCTCACCTACTGTGTACCTCCTGTCTGAATTAAAAACCCAATCCTTCCACCGATATTGCCTCATCTCACCCATCCTGTCATTCGCTGTGGTATAAACCATGATGATGGAAAAGGAAAACCACCATATGGTCCATTCAGTTAACCAAAATATCCCCCGTAGCATTTAAGAAGATCTAGCCTGGGCATGCTCGCGCCTCCTGTCAGCATATGCGATGCCATCGTCCGGATGGGCCACCTGTGGCCTGCCATCAAGGTCCCTAACAGACATCTATCTGTATTCTTGGGCCCACACTTCAGCCCCAAAATCCTCCAACGTGCCACAACGGAAACCCGCGTCACCCTTCACACCAGCATTGGCTAGTAAATCGGCCACCTTGTTGGCGTCATGTCTGACATGGCTGAAGGAGACCACAATGTGAGCAAGGAGGAGGGAACAAATGTAGTCTAGTCTACTGGCTAGGCACCAACTAGAGGAAATCTTCTCACTGGCTTGTCCACTTACCATCCGCTTGGCCATCTGGATTAAAATGATGGTACCTCCCTCAATGATTGCAGGGAAGCATCCACCTCTAATCAAAGCTTCAAAACAACAAATCATACCTTCTAATTCAGCATAATTATTAGTGCCAGTGCCTATTGCTCCCAAGTAAATAGTTATGATCCTTCCGTTGTGATCCCGACATAGCCCACCATAGCCCGCAAGACTAGGATTTCCCCTGGAAGCCCCATCGAAGTTAATCTTGAATACCTGAGGATGTGGGATGGACTAGGAGGTCGGGCTGGAAGGCTTGTAGATTGTGTCTCGTATTCACAAGCCGACCATCTGGGATCTATCAAGTCCCCAATTATTAACAATATGGATTTGATCTACAGGGATTAACTTATCCTGATCGTGCCATTGCATACTCCAGATTGAGGATAGCAGGTTCTCCTTCATCATCTTCAAGACTATTTCTGTATCACTGCATTTATCCCTGAAGATCCTTGCATTCCACTCTTTCCATATACACCACATGGCCATGCCTGGAAAGAAATCCCATAAGGTTCGAAGGATTTGGTTCTTAAAATATTTGGGGTGCCATTATTTTAGGGTTTGGGCCATCCTCTCCTCCTGTTGCATCTCCTGAACCCCATCGCTCCTTTGTCCCATATGGCACCTACAAAGGGGCAACTATCCAAGAGGTGACCCATGGATTCCTCCTCCTGATAACACAGACAACACTGAGAAGGTCCCTAAACACCTCGCCTTCTAAGGTTCTCGCTAGTCAGAATTCTTCCTTTAACCACCAGCCACACGAAAAGTGCCACTTTGGGCCACAGATTTGAGGTCCATACCTTCCTCTAGATTCTTTCATCCTCCCCCTGGTTGCCCATCCTGATATTGTATGCTTCCTTTATGTTAAAGGAGCCCCTGTCCGTGTATCCCCACCTTAGTATATCCGAGCCTTCCTCGACATTAACGAAGCGCTTTTGAATTTCCTCCTAGAAATCCCTCCAATCCTCATCACTTGTAAGGTTCGGTTTTTCCTGAAAATCCCACTGTCGCTGACCTTCTAAGTTTCGGATGATTCAATATTGGCCCACCTAAACCTTACCCTCCTCGTGGGATTTTTCCCTGATATGCCTCCATCTCAGGTCTCTCCCTAGAATGGAGATCGATTCCATGAGTCATCCCAAAACTTAGCATTCCTTCCATCCCTAATCTCCCAGAAGCTATGAGCTTGCACAATGTGCCTGCCACTCACTGCTTTCATCCATATGGGGGAACCGCTCAGTGCCTCATTGAACCTTATCAGTTGATGAGTGGGCCTGTCACGAGCATATTTAATGTGCCACAACCTGGCCCAAGGCTCTGAAGAATGATTTGCCCATCACCGCCAAATTTTTTCTCCCTGCACCTCGACCATGATTTCAAGATCCTTGAGCCCTAATCCTCCCTTCTCCTTAGGACGACAGATTCCTTCCCAACTAACCAGGGAAAATTTATCCTTCACCTCTCTACTACCCCACAAAAAGTTCCACTGCAAACTTCAAATTTCCTGGAGAACAGACTTAGGAGCAGAGAAAATCTTCAAGCTCTTTTTGAAGATTTGTGCTTCTTGGACTGAAGGATGCCCCATGAGCATGGTATCATCAACAAATTGTTGATGAGTCTGAGGAGTCATTCCATCATGGAGTCTTAGCCCCCTCAACTCTCCTCTCTCTGCTTGGGTCTGGATAAGACGGCTCAGACCTTCAGCCATAAGAATGAAGAAAAAAGGAGATAAAGGATCACCTTGTCTGATACCACGAGAAGGTTGGAAGACACAAGTTGGTCACCCATTCAAGAGGATGTTGAAGAAGGGGGTTGTGACTAAGTTCAAAACCCATTCCACCCAACCATTGTAGAGGCCATAGGCCTCTATCATTTTTCCCATGAACTGCCAACTCAATATGTCATAAGCCTTTGCTATGTCTAGCTTAATCAACATGCCTAGCTACCATGTGCTCTTTAGCGAATGGATCACCTCATGGACAAGGATGACACCATCCAAGATCTTCCTTCCTTCCACAAACACCGATTGCTCAGGGCATATGAGTTTGGGAAGGAGAGGTTTTAGGAGATTAGCTATTACTTTGGATATGATCTTGTAAATTATGTTGCATAAGGCTATTGGTCTAAATTTGTCTAGACTATCGGCCCCTGCTTCCTTGGGGATTAAGGTCAAGAAGGTTGCATTGAAGCCTTTAAGAACTCCCCTCTTGTTTCTGGAGTCTTCAACAATCTCAAGAACCTCTTCTTTGACGAGATCCCAGAAGTGGTGGAAAAAATTGGAGGTGAAGCCATTCGGGCTCGGAGCTTTTCCTAGGGCCATCTGGTTGACTATTTCCTCTACCTCTTGCATGGCCACTGGTTTAGTCAGCATCTCATTGTTTTCTCTAATAACTTCCCATGGAATTAGATGGGTGATATTTTCTATGTCCCTCCCTCTGTCCCCTCCATCCTCACTGAGGATCTCAGAGAAATGCTGGGTGAGATATTCCTCTATCTCCCTTCTGGTTTCCACTCAACTGCCATCGGTCTTTCGGAGCTTTTGAATTCTTGAACTGCTCCTGTTCTGAATCACCAAGTTGTGAAAAAACTTGGTGTTTCTTTCACCCTCTGGTAGCCATTTTACCCTATCCTTTTGCTTCTAGAATATTCCTTCCTTCCTTTCTCTTGCCTCTAGTTGGCTCAAAAGGTATTTTTCTTTGACCTTCATGTCCTCATCACATCCCTCTTCCATGCCTTTCCTGCTGATGAGGTCCAACTCACTTATCAGCCTTTTTTATCTTCAAAAATATTCCCAAATTCTTCCTTGTTCCATGTGCGTATTTTATCCTTTAGGGCCTTAAGTTTCTGTTGAAAGTGATACACAATGGTTCCTGGAGGGGGGACCAACTCCTACCACCACTGATTGACAAGGTCCTTGAACTCCTTGTGTTCCATCCAAAACTACTCAAATTTGAGGTTTCCTCAGAGTGGAGCTTGACTAGTCCCAATTGAGGAAGATAGGCCAGTGATCTGAGCCTACTGTTGGGAGAACATCAGCCACTATTTCCCTCAAACTATGAACAATGTTCTCCAAAACCAAGAATCTGTCAAGGTGAGAGGCCACCAAAGTTCTTCTGCCACCCTTATTCTCCCCTAGGTTGGCTATAAGGTTGAAGTCCCCTCCTATCACCCAATTTCTGACCTCATTTTGTACCTTGATCCAGCTGAGGAAATCAATGAAAGCCTACTTCTCAGGGAAACCGTTGGGGCCATAAACATTCCCCAGCGAACCCTTCACTCCTAAGTCTAGGAGGTGGAAGTCTACCATAAGAGCAAACTTGTTAAAGCTAGTCAAATAGATCTACCACCCTTGGTTTTTGAAAAATTTCAATTCCATCCGCTTAGCCAGCAACATCCAGGTCCATTAGATGACTGCCTTTCTAGATCTTACCTCTAATTTTCTCCAAACCCTCAAGACTACACTTTGTTTCTTCAAGGAACAGGATATCAGGGTTTTCCTGCTTTATTTTCCTATTTAGTGTCTTCCACTTCCTGGGGTTACTACACCCCTTTATATTCCAAGAAATGAGCTTCATTGACAAACCTTGTTAACTTCAGAGAAGGCCTCCTTAATCATTGGATATTGGCCTGACTCAATGAGTTTAACACCTATCGCATCAATATGTTGCATATTCATGTTTCATCCCCTCTGTAGCTCCTCTTCCGAATATTTCCTCTTGCTGCCTTTTTGCGGATTTGGATCAATCCCAGAACTCTCATGAGCACCAGTTCTGATGATGGCTTCCTGAAGGAGCTCAATCTAGCGTCAAGACACATAGCCTTGTCCCTTCTTTCCACATTCCTCCTTAATCGCATCCAAGTCTAGCTCGCCCAGATCCATCTCGTCGCCCTCATCCTCCTCAGTCATGTCCATATGCTGCACTTCCTCTTCCTTTGGGACCTTGGCCAATCCTTCCTGTTGTTCTACTATGGTTTTTTCCTTAGTGGTGTCTCCTTCCAACATTTCCTTCCCCAGCACCTCGAAGGGGTTTTTGGATCGATGCTTCTTTGTCTCCTAATCCTTCTTTTTTTTGGGCGTCCCGCTGCCCTTACTTCTTCATCAGTTCTTTACTTGTGTGAACCCGTCCTTCTCTACTTCCCCTTCCTGACGGTGGTCAGAGGTTCCAACTGCAGGGATCAGTTTGGGGCAGTTCCTCCCCATATGACCGTATTTGTGACAGTGCCTACACCGAAAGGGAAGTTGCTCATAGTCAATGGGCTGAATCCATTCTTCATCTTCCCAATTTAAATTGATCGCTTCCGGGAGTTGTTTGGATAGGTCCAGATAGACACAAATCCGGGAAAAGGATGTATATCTATGGACCCTAGTTTGTTTTGCTACTTTTATGAATTCCCCAAGAGTGTTCCCTATGTCCTTCAGCGTATCTAGATCCCAGTATTCACCTGGTAATGAAAACAAGTGAATCCAAACTGGAGCAACCGTCATGTCTTCCATCTCTGGGTTAACCCATTCTTTCCATGGGCGAAGGTATAAGCCAGCCGAAAAGAAAAAATATGGGCCTCCCTCTAGGACTCGATCTCGGTCTTCCTGGTTGAAGAAGATGATAGTGAAGAAACCCTTAGATCCAAGTTGCATATCATAATGACCTTTAGGGTTCCACACATTGTTTATCCATTTAACCAGATCTTTCTCCTTGGGCCAAATCCCCATGAATTTCCCAATAAGGGCCTTCTCCTTCCATAGTTTGATCTTGCCTCTCACCGTCTTATATCTTATTTGGATCGTCGGAATAGATGAGGCTTTCGGCAAACATCTCCCCGGGCCATATTTTTTGCTTGACCCAACTCTTGCCTGCCTCTCGCCTCCTTTTCCAGCTGCCCCCTCCATCGAATCGGGATCCCGAGGGCCCGAGTCAGCCATGATCCACCATAAGGGGCCTGCATACCCACCTATTCATCGGCCTGCGTGCAAATTAGCGCGATTGAGCCACGCAAAGCTTGGTTTGATCACCTAAATCTAGATGCAGCCTACCGCCTACTCCGATTGAACCCCACTCCGTGAATCCGGAAAATCGACTAACCTCCTAAATGTTTTATGTATAGTTGACTATAAAAAATATATTAAAAATTAAAACAAACAATCAAATATATTTTAACCAAAATCATATTTCATTTAAATAAAATTATATTAAAAAAAACAGTTAAATATATTTTAACCAAAATCATATTTTCAATTAAATAAAAATATATTGAAAAGATTAAATACAATAACATTCAAAAACACTTATCGAAAAAAAAAACGAAAAAGGCATCTATGTTTAAAATCATGTCATAATAACTCACAACTACGTAAATATGAAAAATACCTCAATAATGACACACAATCACATACATGTGAAAAATACCTCTAAGATCCAAATTTTGCTTACCTATACTAAATTGTGAACCATTCAACTCCACATCATATCCAATACGAGATTAATTTGTTCATTCAACATATGAAAGTTGAAAATTTGGATCAATTCTAGTTAGTTCAAAATAAATTTGTAGAAATTTCTCTTATGCTCATGAGATTACATATTAAAATCGCGTGAAATTGACTTGACGTGGCTGACAATAACATTCCGATGACCACGAAAACCTACGGACTAAAATCACGTTAAATTGGATTCACATGTCATGAAACGATTCCATTCGCACATCCACGAAGAAGAGCCTTAGCCAAGATTATCATGACGTCATATGATGCCATGGTAGCTTAACTTAAACCTTGATTTGGGATTTATCTAAGGGGTGAACCTTATACATCTTGTAGTGGGGTGGGTGAGCCTTAGATTGGAGCATTGGATCTTTTATCCAATGCCAATCTTTTCATTCCTCAAGAAAGTTTGTTGGATGTATAAGAAGACATTACATGCTATTAAAAGTTTAAAGTTTTTTAAATACTTTATATCTATAAAGCATTCATTGTTATGGAGAGGAATCTATACATATTTTTTTCATATAATTCAAAACTTAAGTTACTTAGTGTGTAATGTTTGCCTTCTTCTCACTCCTTCAAAGCCAGTGTGTAGGTGTATAAGAAGACAACACTAGGCTACAAAGAATTTAATATTTTGTTTACTTTACCATTGTAAATCATTAATGCTTTGTATCTTTTTGTTATATAATTCAAAACTTAAACTATTTTTACAATTGTTAGAGTATTAAATCCCTTCCTTAGTGAGGTGAGTATCATTGGATCTTTCATTCAATGGCACTCTCCTCACTCAATAAAGGGTGTGAATTTGTTGGGTGCATAAAAAAACAACATCATGCTACAAAATATTTAATGTTTTTTAATTATGACCATACGTATTTAGATATTATTTGAGATCAAGATTAACCCAAGAGTAACAAGTGTACAACATGAATTCATTTAACCCAAGAGTAACAAGTGTACAACAAGGATTCATTTCATAGTCCTAGTATCTTGTTATGCTTAAATGCATCTTGATTATGATTTAAATAAGTTTTAGTTAAAGGATGGTTAAAGAAAATCGTAACAATTTGTTTTTGTTTTTTCATATAAGTTTTTTGTTTTTTATTATAACAATCTTGTATGAATAATGGATATAAAACTATAGATTTTAGCATTTGTTTAACAACCAACTATCTTCATAAAACTAACGGAAAAACCAAAGGGCCAAACTAAAGGGCCAAGACCAAGCTTTATAACTCCCAGATGAGCATATTTGAAACCTTTAGATATTTCCCAATCTATTTGTGCTTTGTCAATTATATTTATATGTATGGGATCTTCTTGGTGTGTGAAGGTAATGTCCAAAGAACTTATCTTCATATGTGTACTCGATTTATATTTCCACCATTTTAACTTGTATACTTCAGTAGGCAATATTTCAGGTAGCTTCCAATCAAGAGAGGGAATTGTATCATTGATGGTGATTATAGAAGATGAGGATTCAAAAGTTTGAAATGATTATCTCCTTTTAGCCAGATAAACAATAGTTTGGTATGAAGATCGACAGTCAAGGGATGTAAGCCCTATAAATTCTATTGAAGTTCCATGGAATACTTAACTTTATTGGGAAGTAAAGGAGTAATTTTGGGATTCAGGATATCCTACAAGTCTACTAAGAGACAACAAGTGGACTTACGATGCCTTCCTCAATGGCTATAGCCACAACACTCCAAAAAATTGGACTTGGATATCTTAATTACTCCACACATAACACCTTTTTTTAAATAAACTAAACTATTTTAATCCAAGACAACAATAGCCAGAACAAGTGACATAGACTATAACTGAAAAAAAAATGATTCATATTAAATGATTATTAACACTTACAGAAAAATTGTAATGATGATACAATAGCCCAATGGATCTGATACCAAGAGACGCCAAGACCGAATCGGTTATGATATTTGATGCATAAGCTAACCGATATCTAGACTTTGTTCCTTCATACAATTTATTGGGACCTTTTGGGTTTTGAGCATCGATGAGGCCAAAGTCTACTTCCATGCTCCTGGGATCCCCAATATATATGAGCTAGAACTTTATTACAAACTCAAGTCTTTTCATCTTCGTAGGAAGAATATTGTCACAAGAATATATATTTACAGACGATCATATAGTTTTTTATCCCAGTTGGTCACACTAATTCAAGAGGGAGAGAATACGCTTCTAACCTTACAGAGTCTTTACAAATGAGATCGTTGTTTTTATCCTAAATGAGCGCACTAAGCATAGAGGGAGAGAATACATAGAGCTTGACACAGAAAGAGACACAATACAAGATGAGAATGCAAATGTGGATATCCAAATGCCCAAATGAGAGGAGGGTCATCCTTTTATACAAATCTAGATGATAAACTGGTGACTCAAAAATTACATCTATGTGTAAAAAGAAAGGATTCATATCAAATGGAAGTGGATCAAATCACACCTTTGGTTAGATAAGCCATCTGATACATGTGAAGGAATCAAAGGACTGAGACAATTCAAGACTATTACAAATTGGAGCTACTATCAATGGCCCACGATGCTTTCTTTATTCATTGCCATTTTTACAAACCCATGGGTATTCCCCATAGGTACAACTAGTGAATATTTCATATTTTCTATCAAAATTATTTATGCAAAATTCTGTTTATAGAAAGAGACAATAACAGAAACATATTTCCACATATGAACCGAGCATTGTCTCATTAGGTGTACAAAAAAATTCACCTTGAAAAATAGATTTAGCTTTATAATTCAGAGGGATCTCTCAGGAGTATATATGACTATCAATTCAATGGCCATATTTATCCCTTTTTATGAACTTATGTTGTGTGTAAACAGGAGGATTGAGATGAGAATAGGATCCTCCAAGATGTCCCAACTTGAACTTGAACCAAATGTGGTTCTAATGACCTACAATCATATCAACTTGCAAATGTAGAATGAAGTTGGATTTCTGTTGTACCCAATCTTTTCTTGTACATAATTTATCAAGGAATATTTCTGTCCATCCATACCAATGTTGTTGCACTAAGGTAGAAGGATCTCCATAAATAATGATTTCACCTTGTTCCTTGCAAATTCCAAGATGAGATTGTACTTGTTCCAAGTTAAATATACTTGGCCAAGATCCACATAATACAAATCTCTTCAATATTTATATGCAATATCTATCCAAATGTCTTTGAGTTGTTGGAGTTGATAAAGTGCATTTTATAAGCTTCTAAAGGCTTTCTTTTCCCATCTCTTCGGAATTTGATTTTTCATTGGAGAGGCCTTTACTTGCTTTATAAGAGAGAGTGCTAGATACTTATCAGCTTCCTTATTGTGTGCATAGTTTAGCAAAATATCTATTTCTTCTTTAGATAAGGGATCTTTAAAGATATGAATCTTGGACTTATTATTCAAAGAAGTCGATGCTCCAAAGAAGAACTTGTTAAAATTGGATTTTTCCCGCAACTCCTCTCTTGTTAGCATGTGAGCAATACAATTTAAATATGTGGTCTTATATACGATATCAAAATCAAAATTTTGTAATCGAAGAAACCATTTTAAAATTCTATAACTATTTTCTTCCATAATACTTTCATTTTTGAATACCCTGGGAATTATTTTGATATTAGTCCTAATAATGAACTTGACAAGCTTCAGATATAATGTAAAAAAATGTATAGTTTTTTTTACTGCAAGAATTTCCTTGTGGCTTGATAGATAGTTGAGATTTTTCATTTTTAAAAGCTTTTGAGGCGTATCCGCAAATTTCTTCCCTTTCTCCATGTTTTTCAATAAGGATTCCTCCCCTAGATTTACTGGAGGAATTTGTTTCAATTATCGACTCATTGGTACCTTGAGGGAGAGATAAAGAGGAGGAAATTGCTTTACATTCTCCTTTATTTTCTCAACTGCTTCTGTCATGAATTTATTCCATTTGGGGGGATCCTTTTTTCAGGCATTGCTGCAAAATATGTATGTCTTCGGCTTGTCCTTTGTAGAATGGCCTGATGGAGATCAAACTTCCCAAAAATATTTGAAGCTGGACCTTTTCAAGAATATGATCTAGAAAATGAGAAAAAACCTTCAAGGCATGCTCTTTAATAATGACATACCCCTTATTTATTTGGTACCACATAAATTCAATATTTGTTTCACCTATTTCCATTTTTCTTTTCGAGAGTACCTATCCATGCTTGAAAACCAACGATTAAAATTCCTGCAGGTGTTTCAAATGTTCTTGAAGGTTTTTGGAACAAACTAAAATATTATCTATGTATACTAAAGCCCACTTTTTATCCCCGAATATATCTTCCATTCTTTTCTAGAATTATGATGGAGCATTGTTAATTCCAAATGGAACCACTTTCCACTGGTAATGCCCATGGGTAATGATGAAGGAAATTTTGCATATGTCCTTTGCCTCTATAGCTGTTTGGTAAAATCCTTATTTTAGGTCAAACTTGCTGAAGACAGTGCAACCCACTATTCTTAGCAAAAGAATAGATTTTTCAAGGAGAGGGTATTTGACAGGCTAAAGGAATTTATTCAAGGGATTGAAATTTACAACTAATGTTGGTTTTCCTCTCTTTATATATGAATGTTTATTTACAACAAATTCACGACATGCCCATGGACTTTTGGTTGGATCAATCAGTCCTTTATCAATCAATACTTTTATTTCCTTAGTAGAAAAAACTCTTTTAAGGGGAGACATAAGGGTTGTAGAGGCTTTTTTTATCTTTGGGATTTTCCATAGGGTTGAAGGGTAAAGAGAAGAAATATTTTTCTCTCTCTCGTCCATAACACATTTGGAGACTTACAAGTGCAGTATTTTTCTAGTTTAGAGGAAATCTCATATAAGTTTGAGGATTTGTTTATTTATGCAAAAGCAATGCATCTGTCCATTTTTAAACAATTATAACACACTAGGAGAGGAGTTAGATTTATGTACCTAATTTTTGCATTTGAATTCAGTGGAATAAAAAAGAGGGGTAGATACTCTAATTCCATTTATGGTACAAGTAAATATCATTTTAGTATCAACAATTGTGATGGGGCTAACCTTGTGAAAAAATGTCAATCCTATAATACAATCCTATTTGATGTCAACCAACAAGTGCAAAACTTCATTTGTAACTCTATTATTTATCGAAAAATATGGAACTCTCACAAGAAGCTGAACATGAGTTCCTTTTGTTGCCACCCCATGCTCTTTAGATTTTTCCCATTAAAATGAAGGTATCACACGTTCTTTAGCCAAATTCATTTGGAAACCTCAATTAATCATACAATTAAGCTTGTAAGGCTTGAATTATGGAGGATAAAAATTTATTTTTATATACATTTTTGGACTTGTAAAAGATCCTATAGAACCAATAAATGGTTCCTCCTCGCAATGCTTTTATTCTATCATTTCTTCTTCTAAAATACTGGTATGTAGAGTATTTCTTGTCTTTTCATAATACTTAGAAGACTGCAAAGCTTCAGTATAGACTCTACACATTTCTTCACCATAAGATAGGTCTCTTTTTCTCATAATAAATTCAAGCATTTTTTCAGTTCTTTAATTTATTTGACCAACTTTCTTAAAGAAGTACGCTTTTCTATAATTTGGAGTCGAAGCAAACTTTCATTATCTTTTCGTAACTTTTGTCTATCCTCATGGTGATCAGGATAGCCTTTATATAATTATGTTGGTTAATAAAATGTTGGATTATTGTTGATTTCAAGGAAGACATATTTTCTTGAATATGTTTTTGAGACTTTTTCTTTTTCTTTTATCTTTGCCAAAAGATTTTTATTTTCTTCTTTCAAATCATTCCTTTTGACATAAAGGTAGACTGGTGTCTCAAATCATTCTTTAGTTATTTCAACAATTTTGAATTCTAGAGAGACCTTACATTCATTGGAGGAAAACATATAGAACAAAATTCAGGAAGACCACACCCCCTAAATTTGAATCCTCATCAGACTCAGAAGAACATGATTCAGATGATTTAGTGGAAAATTGATCTAAAGCAGGTTCAGAGTCAAATGTGTCATGAGAGCCTTCTTCTAGTAAGAAAACTATTTCTCCTTTAGGATATTCTCTTGCTTCACACCAGGATAGATTCCACCAATCTAGGTCTAAATATTCTGTAAAAAGAGAAGCAAGTATGAGATTATTCTTATTCTTGGGGCGTTTATTAACCCAATGACCTTTCTTACCAAAAATAAAGCATTTCTCTTTGTCTGTTGGCATAGATATTTTCTTGATGAAAGCTTTCTTTTTTCTAAAGGATTTTCCCTTTTTCTACTTATAGATTTTATCCCAGTGATATCTGGGTGCAGTAGTATATTTGGGATGATTTTTATTTTTGTGATGACAATTTTATCGCCCAAAATATCCATGGTTGCGAGCACCACAACCCCAATCTAGAATTTTTGCAACTTCTTTGTAGAAACTAGGGGAGAACATTGGAAAATTTCACTTGAAATCTTTTGCGAGTCTTTTTTCTAGAAAATGTTCTTGTCATGTTTCCTTGATAAATCCATGTAGTTGGGAAAGGGAAATATTTGAGAGGGGAATATTTTACCTTTGAGATGTTGTTGAAGAGCATCGAGGACATGACCATGAAAGATTCTAAGATAATGCTTTAAGTAGGAAGGTTTGTCGGTGTTTCCATAGGTTATTAAAAGTTTATGGATGTAGAAAAATGTAAGAATTTAGATCTATAGGAATATCTAGGAGCCTTAGAGAAACTCACAAATCTAATTTGGTCCAAAACCAACAAAAAACCATTAAATGAGAAGCAATTTACACATGCAATGTGAACGGAAATAGGTTATATTTTGACTCTCTAACATAAACACATCATTAGTAATAGGTTTATATCACATCAGAATTGTTTAGTGAGTCTTAGGAATCTAATTGTGACTATACAAATGAACTTGGGCAAATTGGCCTCAATCCCCCCTAGGTGGGCCAATCACGCTCCAAATCATCCCAAACGGCCACAGATCTCTGTGTGGACGAGGCTGATGTGAAATGGGGTCATCATAACACCTTGGCATGCATGGGTGTGACAAAATAGGTGGGTTAGAGGCTCTAGGTGGAATTAAATTCACCAAATCAACTAACAAATGGACAAAATCAACCTCCAGTGCTTTTAGTAAACTAAAATGTCCACATTCAATGAATGGGGGCACACTAGAAATGATGAAGGTGAACATGTGGATGCTTAACTGAGTCGGAGCACTCATGTGGGTGTGAATGCACCAATTTAGCTGGTTATTGGTCCAATTAAGCACCCTAAGTCCAAAACCATAGTGTATTAATGCAAAATGCAATAAAATTGACTGAGGAGTTAAATAAGGTACTAAGGGGTTGGATTACTGTTCTAACACCCTCCCTTAATGAAAAACTTAGTACATATTATAAAATTAAACAGGCCTTGGAAACACAGGATCAAGTAACCTCAATTACATAATTCATAAATTTTATTTGTCCATATGAACCGAGGAAAAGAAGGAAAGCCACATGGGAAAAAACCTTCCCTTAAGAATGGATAAGGGGTTGAAACCTTCAAAAAATAGTAGAAAATCACCATACACCACTCACCCCAAGCAAATATCTTAGGTAAGTGAAGGTCTTCTCTGTGAAAGTCTTGGTGAAAATGTTGACAGTTTTCTCGGTGGATGGGCAATACTGCAGTGAAATCACCCTGTCATGTACTAAGCCCAAGATGTAGTGCATATGGATCTCAATATGTTTTGTCCTCTTCCTCTGAACTGGATCAATAGATATTTTGATGGAACTTTAATTGTCCACCCAATTGTTGGTAGGAGAATGAATTGTGACACCAAATTTCAGAAGAATTCCCTGCAACCAAACACACTATGTAGCTACATTGACTGTTGCCCTGTACTCGGCCTCTACTAATGAAAGTGAAATGGTGTGTTGTTTCTTACTTGACAAGAAAATGGGACCTTCAATAAGCATAAAGGAAAAACCTGAATTTTATTTCCTGTCAGTGAGATCTCCAACCCAATTTGAATAAGAAAATCCATCTAGTTGAAGTGAAGAACTAGTTGACTAGTGCACCCCAAAATTCTTTGTACCCTGGACATATTGAAGAATTGTTTTTGCAGCCTTCCAATGGATCTCATGTGGCTGGTGCATATGTCTTGCTACAACACTTACACCATAAGATAAATCTGGTCTTGTATGTGTAAGATAGATCAAGCTACCCACTAGTTCCCTGTAGAGTGTAAAATCTACAAATGGAGAATTTCCAAATTCAAACAATTTGATGCCAGAAAGAAAGGGAGACTTGGCTGCCTTACACTCAGCCATGTTAAAATTATTTCGCAAGTATGAATCATACTTTGGTTGACTCAACATGATTCCCTTTTCACTTTGTTCAATTTCTAAGCCCAAAAATTGCCTTAGCAATCCTAGATCGGTCATGGCAAATTCACTATGTAAATATGACTTAATTGAACCAATTGAAGTGGTGCAACTCCATGTAATTATAAGGTCATCAACATAAAGAACAATAACCTTCAAAATACCATCATGTTGCTGCAAATATACATTAGGATCTGATTTTCATTTAGTGAAGCCAATAGAGAGCAAGAAAGCATCCATTTTAGCATATCAAGCCCTAGGGGCTTGCTTCAGTCCATAGAGGGATTTATTCAACTTGAAAACAAGTGAAGGATCCTCTTGGAAACCTTCAAGTTGCTACATGTAGATCTATTTGTGTAGCTCACCATGTAGGAATGCACTCTTGACATCCATATGGTGCACTTGCCACCCCTTACTAGCTGCAATTGCTAGAACTAGTCTCATGGAGTCCATCTTTGCAACCGGTGCAAAGGTCTTGGAATAATCAACACCATGGACTTGAGAGTATCCCTTAGAAACTAATATTTCTTTTTTTTTCACATATGAACCATCAACAGGAATTTTGGATCAGAAGATCCACTTGCAATGAACAAGCTTCCTCTTGGGAGGAAGGGGAACCAATTCCCATGTCTCATTCTCTTGGAGAGAATGGAAATCTTCTTTCATTGTTGTTTTCCAAATTGGATCATTACAAGATTGTTGATATGTCTATGGATCAGATCCAATCAGCATATAACAGTGCTCATAAATATCACTATCACTTGCAAAGGAAGCATTACTAGTTTGAGATCTAGTCTTCCTAGGCTCTTGGGGATTGGCAACCAATTACCCTGAAGCTTGTATGATTTTTCATCCCACTTGGGACTTGATGGTGAATCATATAAAACAATATCATCTACATCCATATCATGTTCATGAATATCATAAAAAATAGAGCATAAATAATCACTCACATCATCAAATTGTTGAGGAGAAGAGCATTCCCCCGGTGCAAGCTCAAAATATGGTATTGGTTCCTCTTCGAATTGCACACTTCTTTCAACAAATGTATTGAGTGTGAAGTGTCAAAGAGTTTTTTACCTTTTGTATATTCATCATACCCAACCATGATGCACTCCTTGCTTTGTGGCTGCAAGCCCTTCCTCTTTTCAGAAGGGATTTGAGCCCATTCTCTAGATCCAAAAATCTTGAAATTTGAGACATTTGGTTTATGCCCAAACCAAGCCTTGTAGGGAGTCTTTTATTTTACTGATTTATGGAAGGCTATGTTTTGTATGTGTGCAGCACAATTAATGGCCTTAGACCATAGCTTGGGACTTAGATCCCTTTCTTAAATCATGCAAGTGGCCATCTCCTCAAGAGATATATTCTTCCTCTCTACCACACCATTTTGTTGTGGTGTGTAGGGAGTTGAGTGTTGCATTTGGATGCCACAATCCTCACAAAGGTGCTGTAGGTTCTTGTTGAAATGATCCTTCCCATTATCAGTCATAAGGATCTTAATCTTATTCCCACTCTAATTTTCTACCAATGCTTCCAAATCTTCAATTGTTCAAAAACTTCAGTCTTTAATTTAAGGAGGTACACCCAGCAGAATCTCGAGTAATCATCAATAAATGTAAGCACATACCTTGACCCACCATATGATGGAGTGGGAAAAGGACCAATTAGATCTGAATGTACCAACCCCAATGGTTGTGTGGCTCTCCTTGCCATCCCCATCTCATACCCTCTCTCTGGATTCTTCCCAACTACACACCCAATGCATGCTCCATTTGATGGTTTGATTTGTGGAAGTCCTTCCACCATCTCATCTTTGTGTAGTGCTTGGAGGTATTTTTAATTCATGTGACCAAACCTCTCATGCCATACCTTGGAAGTCTCATTGGCATGTGAGAGAAGAGCTTGGTCATTGGAATTGGGGAGCATGTTCAAAAACTTGTACATCCTCTCATGGTGGTTTGCATACCCAATTGCAATGACTTGGTTTGATGAGATTTCTGCAATTTATACCATGTATGGAGTGAAGTTCACTCTCTTTGCCTCTCTTGTATGGGTCATTTGATAGACTGAAAACAAACTTGCCACAAGGTTTGGTACATGCAACACATCATAGAAGAAACCATGCTCTAAATCAATCCTACCAATCTCCTTGGTTTGGATTTCTGAATCATCCCCCATTTGAATGCATGGAGGAGAAGAGCTCTCTTATGGCTACCATGTGTCTATAATCCCTTGAAACAATGATTAAAGACGAGGAATTAGAGGTACTTGCTACCAAAGAATGACATTTATCCTTTCCATCTGAACTAGAGGTGTCATCCTTCTTCCTTGCGCTATCTGGGACTGGGATGTTGTTCTTCTCCAGCAGCTGCTCCATGTAGTCAATAGTTTTCTTCATGAATGAGCTTTCTAGATTCCATATCTTGTGGAAATAGGTGCATTTGGTATTCTCTTTTCCCTTCTTGTCCTTCTCTTTGGGAGGATTCGAACCCCAATCAATGGATTTGGGTTTTTCTGGTTTCTTCTTCTCTGGAAGCTTCAAATTCTTTGCCTTGGACTTTCCCTTTGAGGCAATCGAAAATCCCATGGACAAGGATTGATCCTTAGCCTTAATGGTGCCCATTTGGACTAGCTTGTCTTGCTCCTGAGTGAGGGACTACATGAACCTAGCTAGACTTGGAATTTTGCAGTTTCGAAGTGTTAACTTGCCATAATGGAATGTGCTGACAAAGACTGAGAATTCTAGTCCCAACTTCGAAAGGATGGATAGAATCAATTGGTCCTCTTTCTTCTCACTCCTTCAAAGCCAGTGTGTAGGTGTATAAGAAGACAACACTAGGCTACAAAGAATTTAATATTTTTTTTACTTTACCATTGTAAATCATTCAATGCTTTGTATCTTTTTGTTATATAATTCAAAACTTAAACTATTTCTACAACTGTTAGAGTATTAAATCCCTTCCTTAGTGAGGGGAGTGTCATTGGATGTTTCATCCAATTGCACTCTCTTCACTTAATCAAGGATGTGAATTTGTTGGGTGCATAAAAAAACAACATCATGCTACAAAATATTTAATGCTTTTTAATTATGACCATACGTATTTAGATATTATTTGAGATCAAGATTAACCCAAGAGTAACAAGTGTACAACATGAATTCATTTAACCCAAGAGTAACAAGTGTACAACAAGGATTCATTTCATAGTCCTAGTATCTTGTTATGCTTAAATGCATCTTGATTATGATTTAAATAAGTTTTAGTTAAAGGATGGTTAAAGAAAATCGTAACAATTTGTTTTTGTTTTTTCATACAAGTTTTTGTTTTTTCTTATAACAATCTTGTATGAATAATGGATATAAAACTATAGATTTTAGCATTTGTTTAACAACCAACTATCTTCATAAAACTGACGGAAAAACCAAAGGGCCAAACTAAAGGGCCAAGACCAAGCTTTATAACTCCCAGATGAGCATATTTGAAACCTTTAGATTTTTCCCAATTTATTTGTGCTTTGTCAATTATATTTATATGTATGGGATCTTCTTGGTGTGTGAAGGTAATGTTGAAAGAACTTATCTTCATATGTGTACTCGATTTATATTTCCACCATTTTAACTTGTATACTTCAGTAGGCAATATTTCAGGTAGCTTCCAATCAAGAGAGGGAATTGTATCATTGATGGTGATTATAGAAGATGAAGATTCAAAAGTTTGAAATGATTATCTCCTTTTAGCCAGATAAACAATAGTTTGGAATGAAGATCGACCATCAAGGGATGTAAGCCCTACAAATTCTATTGAAGGTCCATGGAATACTTAACTTTATTGGGAAGTAAAGGAGTAATTTTGTGATTTAGGATATCCTACAAGTCTATTGAGAGACAACAAGTGGACTTACGATGCCTTCCTCAATGGCTATAGGCACAACACTCCAAAAAATTGGACTTGGATATCTTAATTACTCCACACATAACACCTTTTTTTAAATAAACTGAACTATTTTAATCCAATACAACTATAGCCAGAACAAGTGACATAGACTATAACTGAAAAAAATGATTCATATTAAATGATTATTAACACTTACAAAAAAACTGTAATGATGATACAATAGCCGAATGGATCTGATACCAAGAGACGCCAAGACCAAATCGGTTATGATATTTGATGCAGAAGATAACCGATATCTAGACTTTGTTCCTTCATATAATGTATTGGGACCTTTTAGGTTTTGAGCATCGATGAGGCCGAAGTCTACTTCCATGCTCCTGGGATCCCCAATATATATGAGCTAGAACTTTATTACAAACTCAAGTCTTTTCATCTTTGTAGGAAGAATATCATCACAAGAATATATATTTATAGATGATCATATAGTTTTTCACCCCAGTTGGTCGCATTAATTCAAGAGGGAGAGAATACGCTTCTGACCTTACAGAGTCTTTACAAATGAGATCGTTTTTTTTATCCTAAATGATCGCACTAAGCATAGAGGGAGAGAATACATAGATCTTGACACAGAAAGAGACACAATACAAGATAAGAATGCAAACGCGGATATCCAGATGCCCAAATAAGAGGAGGGTCATCCTTTTATACAAATCTAGATGGTAAACTGGTGACTCAAAAATTACATCTATGTGTAAAAAGAAAGGATTCATATCAAATGGAAGTGGATCAAATCAAACCTTTGGTTAGATAAGTCATCTGATACATGTGAAGGAATCAAGGGACTGAGACAATTCAAGACTATTACAAATTGGAGCTACTATCAACAGCCCACGATGCTTTCTTTATTCATTGTCATTATTACAAACCCATGGGTATTCCCCATAGGTACAACCGGTGAATCTTTCATATTTTCTATCAAAATTATTTATGCAAAATTCTATTTCTAGAAAGAGACAATAACAGAAACATCTTTCCACATATGAACCGAGCATTGTCTCATTAGGTGTACAAAAAAATTCACCTTGAAAAATAGATTCAACTTTATAATTCAGAGGAATCTCTCGGGAGTATATATGACTATCAATTCGATGGCCATATTTATCCCTTTTATGAACTTATGTTGTGTGTAAACAGGAGGATTGAGATGAGAATAGGATCCTCCAAGATGTCCCAACTTGAAATTGAACCAAATGTGGTTCTAATGACCGACAATCATATCAACTTGCAAATGTAGAATGAAGTCGGATTTCCATTGTACCCAATCTTTTCTTGTACATAATTTATCAAGGAATATTTCTGTCCATCCATACCAATGTTGTTGCACTAAGGTAGAAGGATCTCCATAAATAATGATTTCACCTTGTTCCCTGCAAATTGCAAGATGAGATTGTACTTGTTCCAAGTTAAATATACTTGGCCAAGATCCACATAATACAACTCTCTTCAATATTTATATGCAATATCTATCCAAATGTCATTGAGTTGTTGGAGTTGATGAAGTGCATTTTATAAGCCTCTAAAGGCTTTCTTTTCTTACTTCTCCGGAATTTGAATTTTCATTGGAGAGGCCTTTACTTGCTTTATAACAGAGAGTGCTAGATACTTATCAGCTTCCTTATTGTGTGCATAGTTTAGAAAAATATCTATTTCTTCTTCAGATAAGGGATATTTAAAGATATGTTCAAAGCTTGGACTTATTATTCAAAGAAGTGGATGCTCCAGAGAAGAACTTGTTAAAATTGGTTTTTTCCCGCAATTCCTCTCTTGTTAGCGTGTGAGCAATACAATTTAAATATGTGGTGTTATATACAATATCAAAATCAAAATTTTGTAATCGAAGAAACCATTTTAAAATTCTATAACTATTTTCTTCCATAATTCTTTCATTTTTTAATACCCCGGGAATTATTTTGATATTAGTCCTAATAATGAACTTGACAAGCTTCAGATATAACTTTAAAAAATTTATAGTTTTTTTCACTGCAATAATTTCCTTGTGGCTTGATAGATAGTTGAGATTTTTCATTTTTAAAAGCTTCTGAAGCATATCCGCAAATTTCTTCCCTTTCTCCATGTTTTTCAATAAGGATTCCTCCCCTAGATTTACTGGAGGAATTTGTTTCAATTATTGGCTCACTGGTACCTTGAGGGAGAGAGAGAGGAGGAGGAAATTGCTTTACATTCTCCTTTATTTTCTCAACTGCTTCTGTCATGGATTTATTCCATTTGGGGGGATTCTTTTTCAGGCGTTGCTACAAAATATGTATGTCTTCGGCTTGTCCTTTGTAGAATGGCCTGATGTAGATCAAACTTCCCAAAAATATTTGAAGCTGGACCTTTTCAAGAATATGATCTAGAAAATGAGAAAAAACCTTCAAGGCATGCTCTTTAATAATGACATGCCCTTTATTTATCCGGTACCACATAAATTCAATATTTGTTTCACCTATTTCCATTTTTCTTTTCGAGAGTACATATCCATGCTTGAAAACCAACGAATAAAATTCTTGCAGGTGTTTCAAATGTTCTTGCAGGTTTTTGGAACAAACTAAAATATTATCTATGTATACTAAAGCCCACTTTTTATCCCCAAATATATCTTCCATTCTTTTCTAGAATTATGATGGAGCATTGTTAATTCCAAATGGAACCAGTTTCCACTGGTAATGCCCATGGGTAATGATGAAGGAAATTTTGCATATGTACTTTTCCTCTATACTTGTCTGGTAAAATCCTTATTTTAGGTCAAACTTGCTGAAGACAGTGCAACCCTCTATTCTTAGCAAAAGACTAGATTTTTCAAGGAGAGGGTATTTGACAGGCTCAAGAACTTTATTCAAGGGATTGAAATTTACAACTAATGTTGGTTTTCCTCTCTTTATATATGAATGTTTATTTACAACAAATTCACGACATGCCCATGGACTTTTGGTTGGATCAATAAGTCCTTTATCAATCAATAATTTTATTTCCTTAGCAGAAAACACTCTTTTAAGGGGAGACACAATGGTTGTAGAGGCTTTTTTTAATCTTTGGGATTTTCCATAGGGTTGAAGGGTAAAGAGAAGAAATATTTTTCTCTCTCTCGTCCAAAATACATTTGGAGACTTACAAGTGCAGTCGTTTTCTAATTTAGAGGAAATCTCATATAAGGTTGAGGATTTGTTTATTTATGCAAAAGTAATGCATCTGTCCATTTTTAAACAATTCTACACAATAGGAGAGGAGTTAGATTTATGTACCTAATTTTTGCATTTGAATTCAGTGGAATAAAAAAGAGGGGTCTAGATACTCTAATTCCATTTATGGTACAAGTAAATATCATTTTAGTATCAACAATTGTGATGGGGCTAACCTTGTGAAAAATTGTCAATCCTATAATACAATCCTCTTTGATGTCAACCAACTTATTTAAGTGCAAAACTTCATTTGTACCTCTATTATTTATCGAAAAATATGGAACTCTCACAAGAAGCTAAACATGAGTTCCTTGTGTTGCCACCCCATGCTCTTTAGATTTTTCCCATTAAAATGAAGGTATCGCACGTCCTTTAGACAAATTCATTTGGAAACCTCAATTAATCATACAATTAAGCTGGTAAGGCTTGAATTATGGAGGACAAAAATTTATTTTTATATACATTTTTGGACTTGTAAAAGATCCTATAGAACCAATAAATGGTTCCTCCTAGCGATGCTTTTATTCTATCATTTCTTCTTCTAAAATACTGGTATGTAGAGTATTTATTGTCTTTTCATAATCCTTAGAAGACTGCAAAGCTTCAGTATAGACTCTACACATTTCTTCATCATAAGATAGGTCTCTTTTTCTCATAGTAAATTCAAGCATTATTTTCAATTCTTTAATTTCTTTGACCAACTTTCTTAAAGAAGTACGCTTTTCTATAATTTGGAGTCGAAGCAAACTTTCATTATCTTTTCGTAACTTTTGTCTATCCTCATGGTGATCAAGATAGCCTTTGTATAATTATGTTGGTTGATAAAATGTAGGATTCTTGTTGATTTCAAGGAAGACATATTTTCTTGAATATGTTTTTGAGAGATTTTCTTTTTCTTTTATCTTTGCCAAAATATTTTTCTTTTCTTCTTTCAAATCATTCCTTTTGACATAAAGGTAGATTGGTGTCTCAAATAATTCTTTAGTTATTTCAACAATTTTGAATTCTAGAGAGACCTTACATTCATTGGAGGAAAACATATAGAACAAAATTCAGGAAGACCACATCCCCTAAATTTGAATCCTCATCAGACTCAGAAGAACATGATTCAGATGATTTAGTGGAAAATTTATCTAAAGTAGGTTCAGAGTCAAAGGTGTTAGGAGAGCCTTCTTCTAGTAAGAAAACTATTTCTCAATCAGGATATTATCTTGCTTCACAACAGGATAGATTCCACCAAGCTGGGTCTAATTCTTCTATAAAAAGAGAAGCAAGTATGGGATATTCTTATTCTTGGGGAATTTATTAACCCAATGACCTTTCTTACCACAAATAAATCATTTCTCTTTGTCAGCTGGCATAGAGATTTTCTTGATGAAAACTTTATTTTCTCTAAAGGATTTTCCCTTTTTCTACTTATAGATTTTGTCCCGGTGATATCTGGGTGCAGTAGTATATTTGGGATACTTTTTATTTTTGCGATGACAATTTTATAACGCAAAATATCCACGATTGCAAGCACCACAAACCCAATCTAGAATTTTTGCAACCTCTTTGCAGAAACTAGGGGAGAACATGGGAAAATTTCACTTGAAATCTTTTGCGAGTCTTTTTTCTAGAAAATGTTCTTGTCATGTTTCCTTGATAAATCCATGTAGTTGGGAAAGGGAAACATTTGAGAGGGGAATATTTTTACCTTTGATATGTTGTTGAAGAGCATCGAGGACATGACCATGAAAGATTCTAAGATAATGCTTTAAGTACGAAGGTTTGTCGATGTTTCCATAGGTTATTAAAAGTTTATGGATGTAGAAAAATGTGAGAATTTAGATCTATAGGAATATCTAGGAGCCTTAGAGAAACTCACAAATCAAATTTGGTGCAAAACAAACAAAAAACCATTAAATGAGAAGCAATTTACACATGCAATGTGAACAGAAACAGGTTATATTTTGAGTGTCTAACATAAAAACATGTTAGTAATAGGTTTATATTACATAAAAATTGTTTAGTGAGTCTTAGGAATCCAATTGTGACTATACAAATGAACTTGGGAAAATTGGCCTCAATCCCCCCTAGGTGGGCCAATCACGCTCCAAATCATCCCAAACGACCATGGATATCTATGTGGACATGGATGATGTGACATGGGGTCATCATACCACCTTGTCATGCATGGGTGTGGCAAAATAGGTGGGTTAGAGGCTCTAGGTGGAATTAAATTCACCAAATCAACTAAAAAATGGACAAAATCAACCTCCAGTGCTCCTAGTCAACTAAAATGTCCACATTCAATGAATGAGCACACCAGAAATGATGAGGGTGCACATGTGGATGGTTAACTGAGCTGGAGCTCTCATGTGGGTGTGAATGCACCAATTTAGCTGGTTATTGGTCCAATTAAGCACCCTAAGTCCAAAACCATAGTGTATTAATGCAAAATGAAATAAAATTGACTAAGGAGTTAAATAAGGTACTAAGGGGTTGGATTACTATTCTAACACCCTCCCTTAACAAAAAAAATAGTACATATCATAAAATGAAAGAGGCCTTGGAAACACGGGATCAAGTAACCTCAATTACATAATTCATAAATTCTATTTGTCCATATGAACCGAGGAAAAGAAGGAAAGCCACATGGGACAAAACCTTCCCTTAAGAATGGAAATGGGGCCGAAACCTGCAACAAATAGTAGAAAATTACCATCCACCACTCACCCCAAGCAAATATCTTAGGTAAGTGAAGGTCTTCTCTGTGAAAGTCTTGGTGAAAATGTCGACAGTTTTCTCGGTGGATGGGAAATACTACAGTGAAATCACCCTGTCATGTACTAAGCCCTAGATGTAGTGCATATGGATCTTAATATGTTTCGTCCTCTTCCTTTGAACTGGATCAATAGATATTTTGATGGAACTTTGATTGTCCACCCAAATGTTGGTAGGAGAATCAATTGTGACACCAAATTCTCGAAGAATTCCCTACAACCAAACACACTGTGTAGCTGCATTGGCTGTTGCCCTGTACTCGGCCTCTACTAATGAAAGTGAAATGGTGTGTTGTTTCTTAATTGACTAGAAAATGGGACCTTCAACAAGCATAAAGGAAAAACCTGAAGTTTATTTCCTGTCAGTGGGATCTCCAACCCAATTTGAATCAGAAAATCCATCTAGTTGAAGTGAAGAACTAGCTGACTAGTGCACCCCAAAATTCTTTGTACCCTGGACATATTGAAGAATTACTTTTTCAGCCTTCCAATGGAGCTCATGTGGCTAGTGCATATGTCTTTATACAACACTTACACCATAAGATAAATCTGGTCTTGTATGTGTAAGATAGATCAAGCTGCCCACTAGTTTCCTGTAGAGTGTAAAATCTACAAATGGAGAATTTCCAAATTCAAACAATTTGATGCCAGAAAGAAAGGGAGACTTGGTTTCCTTACACTCAGCCATGTTAAAATTATTGGTAGGTATTAATCATACTTTGGTTGACTCAGCATGATGCCCCTTTCACTTTGCTTAATTTCCAAGCCCAAAAATTGCCTTAGCAATCCTAGATCGGTCATGGCAAATTCACTATGTAAATATGACTTAATTGAACCAATTGAAGTTTTGCAACTCCCTGTAATTATAAGGTCATCAACATAAAGAACAATAACCTACAAAATACCATCATGTTGCTGCAAATATACATTAGGATCTGATTTTCATTTAGTGAAGCCAATAGAGAGTAAGAAATCATCCATTTTAGCATATCAAGTCCTAGGGGCTTGCTTCAGTCCATAGAGGGATTTATTCAACTTGCAAACAAGTGAAGGATCCTCTTGGAAACCTTCAGGTTGCTGCATGTAGATCTTTTTGTGTAGCTCACCATGTAGGAATGCACTCTTGACATCCATATGGTGCACTTGCCACCCCTTACTAGCTGCAATTGCTAGAACCAGTCTCATGGAGTCTATCTTTGCAACTGGTGCAAAGGTCTCGGTATAATCAACACCATGGACTTGAGAGTATCCCTTAGAAACTAATATTTCTTTTTTTTTCACATATGAACCATCAACAGGAATTTTGGTTTGGAAGATCCACTTGCAATGAACAAGCTTCCTCTTGGGAGGAAGGGGAACCAATTCCCATGTCTCATTCTCTTGGAGAGAATGGAACTCTTCTTTCATTGTTGTTTTCCAACTTGGGTCATTACAAGATTGTTGATATGTATATGGATCAGATCCAATCATCATATAACAGTGCTCAGAAATATCACTATCACTTTTAAAGGAAGAATTACTAGTTTGAGATCTAGTCTTCCTAGGCTCTTGGGGATTGCCCGCCAATTACCCTGAAGCTTGTATTATTTTTTTTGTCCCACTTGGGCCTTGATGGTGAATCATATACAACAATATCATCTACATCCATATCATGTTGATGAATATCATAAAAAATAGAGCATGAATAATCACTCACATCATCAAATTGTTGAGGGGGAGAGGATTCCCTCGGTGCAAGCTCAAAATATGGTATTTGTTCCTCTTAGAATTGCACACTTATTTCAACAAATGTATTGAGTGTGGAAGTGTCAAAGAGTTTGTAACCTTTTGTATATTCACCATACCCAACCATGATGTAGTCCTTGCTTTGTGGCTTCAAGCCCTTCCTCTTTTTAGAAGGGATTTGAGCCCATTCTCTAGATCCAAAAATATTGAAATTTGAGACATTTGGTTTATGGCCAAACCAAGCCTTGCAGGGAGTCTTTTCTTTTACTGATTTATGGAAGGTTGTGTTTTGTATGTGTGCAGCACAATTAATGGCCTCAGACCATAGCTTGGGACTTAGATCCTTTTCTTCAATCATGCAAGAGGCCATCTCCTCGAGATATCTATTCTTCCTCTCTACCACACCATTTTGTTGTGGTGTGTAGGGAGTTGAGTGTTGCATTTGGATACCACAATCCTCACAAAGGTGTTGCAAGTTCTTGTTGAAATACTCCTTCCCATTATCAGTCCTAAGTAGCTTAATCTTATTCCCACTCTAATTTTCTACCAATGCTTCCAAATCTTCAATTGTTCAAAAACTTCAGTCTTTAATTTAAGAAGGTACACCCAGCAGAATCTCGAGTAATCATCCATAAATGTAAGTACATACCTTGACCCACCATATGATGGAGTGGGCAGAGGACCAATTAGATCTGAATGTACCAACCCCAATGGTTGTGTGGCTTTCCTTGCCATCCCTTCTCATAGCCTCTCTCTGGATTCTTCCCAACTACACACCCAATGCATGCTCCATTTGATGGTTTGAATTGTGGAAGTCCTTCCACCATCTCATCTCTGTGTAGTGCTTGGAGGTATTTTTAATTCATGTGACCAAACCCCTCATGCCATACCTTGGAAGTCTCATTGGCATGTGAGAGAAGAGCTTGGTCATTGGAATTGGGGAGTATGTTCGAAAACTTGTACATCCTCTCATGGTGGTTTGCATACCCAATTGCAATGACTTGGTTTGATGAGATTTCTGCAATTTCTACCATGTATGGAGTGAAGGTCACTCTCTTTGCCTCTCCTATATGGGTCATTTGATAGACTGACAACAAACTTGCTACAAGGTTTGGTACATGCAACACATCACAGAAGAAACCATGCTCTAAATCAATCTTACCAATCTCCTTGGTTTGGATTTCTAAATCATCCCCCATTTGAACTACTCGGCCAGCATTCGAATGCATGGAGGAGAAGAGCTCTCTTATGGCTACCATGTGTCTAGAATCCCCCGAATCAATGATTAAAGATGAGGAATTAGAGGTACCTGGTACCAAAGAATGACATTTATCCTTGCCATCTGAACTAGAGGTGTCATCCTTCTTCCTTGCGTTGTCTGGGACTGGGATGTTGTTCTTTTCCAGCAGCTGCTCCATGTGGTCAATAGTTTTCTTCATGCATGATATTTCTAGATTCCATACCTTGTGGAAATGGGTGCATTTGGTATTCTCTTTTCCCTTCTTGTCCTTCTCTTTGGGAGGATTCGAACCCCAATCACTGGATTTGTGTTTTTTTGGTTTCTTCTTCTCTGGAAGCTTCAAATTCTTTGCCTTGGACTTTCCCTTTGAGGCAATCGAAAATCCCATGGACAAGGCTTGATCCTTAGCCTTGATGGTGCCCATTTGGACTAGCTTGTCTTGCCCTGAGTGAGGGACTACATGAAGCTAGCTAGACTTGGAATTTTCCAGTTTCAAAGTGTTAACTTGCCATAATGGAATGTGCTGATAAAGACTGAGAATTATGGTCCCAACTTCGAAAGGATGGACAGAATCAACTGGTCCTCTTTCTTCTCAATGCCACATTGCTTTAGCTACAACAAAAGTGAATTAAACTTGTTGAAGAAGTCCTGGATAGTGTCAAAGTGCACTGGGCTTAGGATGATGAGCTTGTTCTCAAGCTGGTGTCCTCTTAGTTCATCATTTTTCCCAAAGAGTGTCTCTAGTTTTACCCAGACTTCATTGGGGGTTATTAAATTTTCTATGTGGAACAAAATATCTCTTGAGATACTCAGGCATAACAATCCATATGCTTCATCCAATCTTTTGAAGTACTTGGCTTTCTCTATAGTAGAGTTTGGCTCCACCTCTGTACCCATGGTAACTTTGTAGAGACCATTGGATCTCAATTGAATAACCATCTCTTCATTCCAATCAAATAATTTGAAAGGAGTTAGTAAGATGTGGGTAGCTTCCATTTCTTCCTGTGCTAATGGTGATGAAATTGCCGAATGTCTTGCAAAAACAACTCAATTTTATCTGGAATTTCTTTAAAGATACAGCTCAAAACGCTCTGGATTGATCTGCAACTCAATAAAATCCACTTGGATCTGATACACTAGTACATATGGGCGGATTTTTCCACGTTAGTTTTCCACGGTTTTTTACTTTCGTGGAAAAATCAAGGGTAAATTATGCATTTTTACAATTTTTTTGAAGGAAGCCCCGACTTCCGTCGCTATATCCACGCGAGCCCTGACTTCCGTCGCTATATCCACGCGAGCCCCGAATTTCGTCGCTATATCCACGAGAAGGTAATATTAAGCCCGCGTTTATTTGGATAAGCTCAGCCCAGTGACACCTCTCGGCTCTGACCTTTTCGATTGCCCCTCCAATTCGACTTTGTGCCATGAATCTTCGATTTCACAGGAGGAGAGGGCCATTGCGGAGAAAGGATTCTATTTGCATCCCTCGCCTCTCAGTACGCCCAGGGACAGGGAGCCAGAGCTGCTAACCCTGTTTCCCCTGCAGTCTTCCCGGGGATCCAGCTCTTAGCTCCTAGTCTTCTTGCCCTTTGTGGCAGGCATCTCACCATTGATATGCTTTCATTTTTGGTTTTGGTGAATTACAGTTATTTGAGCATCAAATAGCAGGCCCTGGCAATTTGGTCCACATGGTCTGTGTTTTTTTAACCTGGATCTGTATCTGGAAGAAGATGGCCTGGCCTGTGATTTTTACTTTCGCAGACTTGCCCGGAAGAAGGCCTGCTGTTTCGTCTTTCTCCTTCAGTAAGTGCCTATGTTTGATGTATCATATCAATTTGTCTGGACTTTGATTTATATGAAAATATATATATATATCTTTGCCTATGAATTTTTGAGAATGCTGGGCCAATGAATCATCGATTCGGATGAAATTTTGTGGATGTGAAGCTATCTGTGACAGTAAATAGGTTTTTTTTTTTTCCATTCCCATTCTTTGTATTTCTGGTTAATTTTAAATGGGATTTATTGGCTATACATTGAATAAATTCTCTGTTTTTCCTGCCTACTATTTTAAA
>LPNX010221264.1:217440-272841 GCA_001517045.1 Pseudotsuga menziesii | reverse complement strand
AATTTCTGATTTAGCCATGTGGCATGTCTGATACTACGCTGCATGGTTTTCATTATCCCTGTGATCAATTACGAGCATGATTATCCCTGTGATCAATTACGAGCATGATTATCCCTGTGAACATTTGTTCCTTTTAAACGTATCCTTGTATCAGGCCTTTGGAAGATGAGTCTCATATGGTCTTAATGATTTGTGTAAGCTCAAAAATGCTATTGGCTACGCACTTCTGATACAGAGTAGTACAATATTTTGAATTTTCCAAACCTAGGTTCACTTAAAGCAATTTTTGCAGCTCTGCCTCTACTCTATCCAAAATGTGTCCTCTCTTGAAACTGGCTTCTTTCTCAGAGACACTTTCCACAGACCTGCCTGGAGCAATGATAAAATTAAAGACAGCCATGCACTATGCCTTAAGAATAACCAACCCCTTTCCTTCACACTATGCTCTTTGTATAATGTTTGAAGCTGAGAGAGTATTTCTAGAATGATATTTTCCAGCTGTGATAGCTCCCCTGTATGGCCAAAATGAACATTATGGCGCAGAATTTTGCTAAAACTTATGAAGTGTTCAATTTCAAGCAACTTGTCTTTGCCCAATTCAGGACTCCATGGCAAAGCACCAGCTTCCTTAACATCAATATCTGATAGAGTGATCTATTAGCTTCATAGTGTGTCAATCTTATTTTATATTTTTCTTTGTAAATTTGAGAATAAACAGAGCAAGTCACGATGGTTATATATTTCTTGTATTTTTTAATATTGCATTTTTTCCCTAAAATTTTCTGGGCCAAGTTTCCTTGCTGTAATGGTTTTGGAAACCCATACCTATTTCCAAGATTCACTAAGCTTAGTTTAAAATACATGTAGCTTTTATTTGGAACATCTTCTCCATAGAATTTGAGCTCAATCTCTCATACTTTTATTTTTGTCTCCTTTCAGAGGGAACTGGTTGAGAAGTTGCTCTAAGAATCCTCCCAATCCCATGCCATAATTTGTGATAACCTAAAGAAGGCGTATTCAGGAAATGATGGTAACTCTGAGAAGTATGCAGTTCGTGGTTTGTCACTTGCTGTGCCATGAGGAGAGTGTTTTGGTATGCTTGGACCCAATGGTGCTGGGAAAACCACCTCTATAAACATGGTAAGGACATCTTAATTATTCTGCATCTTAAAACTTTTTAAATTTTCATGTCTCACATACTCTTTGATTGTCACTCGACAGTCATCTTCTATGCATTCATTTTGTAAGGATGTGTACTATCAAACATACAAAGTTATTTTTCTTCCAATGGTATCTGATGTTCACTAATGTATTTTATTTCTGATCTACCATATGTTTCAAAACTCATTGATTCATGGTTCCTCTAATGGTTTGTACATGAACTTCAGTATTTTGTTATAGTCATTGAGTTGCAGTTTGCTCTCTTAAAATTGAAGACCTTAACACACTTTGTTCTGAAGATTTGACAAGAACTCTAGTGTTTACAAGGTCATTGTAAACATTCTCTTTCAAAAATCTAGTTGGCTAGGCATATTTTTATTCTGAAATTTTAAGAGTAATGTTATTTAGGCCATTTGGTAGCCATTGTAATTTGTCATTAATTTAAGGTCATCAAGGTCATCTGGTAATTATATCATTATAGGCTTTTTACAGCCATCTATTCAGGTAGGTTATTTCTGTTGCTATTTCTGAGTAGTTTATTTTTCTGGAAAATTATGTCGGTTTGGCATACTGTCTCCTGAGTCCTTTTCACCTTCTAAATTATTGGTTATATAGAGTTTAGAGGTATGAATTATGAAACTTGGAAATGTGAACAATAGAATTGTCAAACTAACATTTTCTCAATGTTCAGAGAAAATATTATTGATGGATACCTATCCAAGTACAGACTATTTAGAATTTTATTGATTCCATAATTTGTCAGATGATTCAAATGAACTGGTTCAGCTTACACCCCCATATAAAGTATTATTTGGAGATATGAAAGAAAACCTTTATGTAAGGAAGTGCCACAGAAACATTAAGAGGCTTGAATAATCATATCACAAGCCATGCATTGGACAAGAGATTGAAATTGAAATTTGTATGTAAGGTCCCTATCCCAAATGAGCTAAAGCTTTTCCCAACTGACTTGTACTTGGTTATGGATCCCCTTCAAGTACCCTTGTGTATGAACTGCTATGATTAATTTTGTTCCGACTGTGGGTGAAATATGGTAGAATACTTTTGTCAAACACTTGCAAACATATTGGTGTACTCACTCTTTGCACCTCAACATCAACTATTGGGTTGTCCAGTACATTTCTGAGTGTATTTGCTTATGTTTTCAGGATGCTTGGAACTGTTTGTCTCATCATACATTCATAGTGCCCTTGTATTCTCATTGCTAAGATAGCACATGAAACAACACAAATTGACAAGCTAAAAAGGAATAAATCAACAAAGATTACAGACTAATAAAATGTATTTAAAACATTGTTTACATTCCTGAATGTGCCAAGTAGCTTCATAGTGTGTCAATCTTATTTTATATTTTGCTTTGTAAATTTGAGAATAAACAGAGCAAGTCACGATGGTTATATATTTTTGGAGTTTTCTCTCTTTCTTGTTCTTCGGGGATAATCTTGATGTCTTATTTTACCTACTGCTGCTAACAGGACAGAACTTTGAGGAGTCAATAGTGATCCAAAAACTACCATGGTATCCACTGCCAATGGCCAAATTCACTTTGTGGGGGTGCCTCTAATGGAAACTATAGCCTAGTGGACTAATTTGGATATATAGATACCATGAACCTTGCATAAATGAATCTTCTATGCATTCCGAGAACCTAAGACTAACATTTGGGCTAAAGTTCTAGCTCTTAGCACAAGGATGAGGGAGTCTCTCAACCAAGGCATTAAGAAATTATTTTTGATGGTGATCTCAGGCCGTGGATAACTTGTAAAAACTTAGCTGTATGTTGTGGTTGGATCTAGTTTTAACAAATGTTTGGGAGTGTAAATTTTATGTTTGAGAGAGAATGCCAATCAAGTTGTGGATTGTCTATAGGCTAACGGAGCCTTTCATTGGTTCCCACCATTCACCTAGCTTATTTTATATTGCTTTTCACTGTCTTATGTTTATTTCCCCGTTGCCCTTGTTTGGCTCTGCCTTGTCCCTCCTACCCTTCTCTGTCATGTGTTTTCTCCCCATTCTGTGGTACCCTACTGTATGTCCATCATTATTCTCTAGAACATCAACCGATGTTGAGGCCAGCCTTGGATGAGTCTTCAAGCAGTCAAGGTGGTCCATTGTACAGCAGACAGTAGTTTTTGCTTGAACCTCACTCAATGGATTCATTTATCAACAGGGTGGATCTGAATTGATACCCCTGGCCTTGATTAGGTGCTTTAAAAAAAGATTGTCAGATGAGTGTATACCTGATACCATCAAACAAATTAGGACCCACATTGGAGAGAGAGATCAGGCTGAGAACTGGTTTAAGTAGGAAATGTGCAGTGCCTTGTACCAATTGGGGTTGACATTGGAATTGAGAGCATCATTGATTCATGGTAAAATGATGGAGAATTCAAAATGAAAGTGCTTATCAATATGGAACTTATTATGGACAATTTTCCCAGCTATCAGCAGGCAACTATCGTTGAAGTAGAGCTCTTGGTGGATGACCTGTTTGGTTGCCAATGATTCACTAAGAAATATTCTCATCTGACTGTCAAATGAGAGTTGTTGGGCAATCTCTGTTATGAAATTATCTTGTGATGTTTTGTCTAGTTTATAGTTTTGAGGCTATGTATGGATCAGGATTATATTAACTTAGTATTAGCTAGTTTTCTATGTTTTGTGGATTGAAGGCTCTTAGAGTATTGAATATATTTCTGCTGAGTTTATGATTGTAAATTTGGGCTTTTGTAAACATAGCTATATGAGTTCTGCCACTGTAGACATCAATACATGTTTTCTCCCATAAAAAACAGTTTGACCCATGAGTACTTGCGAGTGAAGCCGGCAATTGATGAGCCATATTTATGGGGAGTGAGCTTGACTTGTCACTGAGTGATCTTGGCTTTTTTATGATCTAAATCTACATCTTAGAATTGCAGGTTTAACTGATGGATGCCTCTCTTTAAGAGTTCCTTTCCTTCACATGCTGGAAAGAAAAAACAAGGAGTCTTGGTTTGGCAATAACTGTTGGTGAAATATACTTTCCCTTTATTTCTAACTGAATATTGTGAATGGACTTATATTTCATTTTCTGTCAAGTGTTTCAAGGTGCTAATGTATTGAGGTAAGAGTGATATTTAGAGACAAGGGAGGCACTCCTAAGGCTGGGTGGCAGCTGTATGCTAGGAAAGAAAAGGATTATGGCAATGGGTATGGAGTTTGAGAGTGGCATATCAGTTTGTGAAGCTTTTTACTTTTTCTATTATGTTTTTGTAGATAATTGTAAATTATAGCACACTGAAGATAGGATGCTATTCTGGAGAATCCCATGGTGGAGGTGTAGGGTGTGTAATTGATGGATGCCCGCCTCAAATTCCTCCGTCTGAAGTTGATATGCAAGTGGAACTTGATAGGAGGTTTGCTTTTCATCCTTGCAGAAATTTTCTTTTAAAGAAAAGAAAGAGAGTTCATTTTGACATTAGTTTTTGACATCTAGAACAACTTGCTAGCCTGCTAAATATTCTAGGACTATCATGAGAAAAAAAGGTTGGCCGCTGAAGTGCCAGCCTTTCTGACCACATCCCACTCAACTATTCATTCAGCCAAACCCATATCCTGGGTTTGGCAAGCATTCAGCCAAACCCATATCCTGCAGTAACCTTGAATGCTGATGATTCTCAATCAAATCAAAGTATTGCAACTTCTAGCAATCAACAGGAATCTTCAAAGTCAAGTGATGCAGGGAAAATCCCAGCTCCTCTCATATCAATTATCCACAAACTTTTCCCAAACAAGTTCAGACTCAAGCTAGGTCCCAATTTTTTTTTTTTAAATTACCTTCATTGCTCTCTACTAATTTATTTTTGTTCATATTACAGAATTTCCATTTTTTTTAATTATGTATGTCAGGTGCCTTTGGAATTTCTTGGTTTTTTTTTATTTTCTTGGTTTGGTTTTTGGGCAGGGTGCAAGGGCTAGAGCACTTTATAAGTCTGGCTTGCGTACTCCTCAAGCACTTGTAGAAGTTTCTCTTCCGGAACTTGTAAAGGCTCTCTTTGAGGCATCTTCATGGGCAGCTGAAGGTAAATTAGGTGGAAAAAAGGAAATTTCATTTTACCTTGGTCAGTCTCAAGGTATTTACATAGAAGGAAGCTTTGCATGTTTCATGCCTAGGTTTCATTAAATAATGCTGAGGAATGTTGATATAATGGCGCAGGTTACATTTTGAAGGCTTAGGTATGCCTAGGAGTGCCATCTAGGGTTTGAAAGAAAACCAGGAGTACCCATACTTACTCCTTAGGGCTGCAAAAAGGGCCCAAAAAAAACCTAGAATTTTTCCACCTATGAATTAGGGAACACCCACATGCACCATAGGCATCTTCTGCCATTAGTCTCCATAACCCATTATATGGAAATGCTCTGAAAAAGTAATGTATGTTCTTAATCCTCCCATCCTCCCATTTCCTATCATGAAATGGTGTATAAAGGAGTATTGTATTTCCATAATAACGTTGGACATCACTCCTTTTTGGGTTGTTTATTACAGGAGAAATAAATCTTCTAGAGATGTCGTATCTCGTATCAGCTCTGGTCTTCTCAACAACAACATCAATTTTTGCTTCAGGCAGAAGCATCATCTCTCTCTCCTGCTCTTGGGGAAACAGATCCATGTAAAGTTAAGTATTTGTTGACAGATGGATCGGCAGTGCACGGTAATTATGGTGTACATTTGCTCTCTGTCAACTCATATGTGATTATTAGTATAGTGTGGTGTTTTTTGCTTTAGTTTTAGTGTTTCATTTTAATAATTTTCATTTTTGATGTTGTTTCCTTCATCTACCAGTATAATCTAGAGTCTTTATATATATAATTCTAGAGTCTACTTCATTTACACGTCTGGGACTAATGTAAATATTGATGCACAATTGCATACTCATTTGCAAATGCATATTTGATTGAATAAATTGTGTAAAACATAGTCTAAAACATTTTGTTTGCATTTGTACAGGATAGGAAAGCAACAAAACATTCCAGGCATGCCCCTAATCGGGACTTGGGGACTATTTTAGGGATCAACAATGCTGAGTCATTTAATTACAAAAGCTCAGAGCAGAGTACCCCTGTACTGAAACTTGTTTTGCATCCCCGTCTGAAAAAACACATGAAATCACACCAGGTTGATGGATTTAACTTTTTGCAAAAGAACCTTATAGCTGAAGAACCTGGTGGTTGCATTTTGGCACATGCACTAGGAACAGGGAAGACATTCCTTATGATTAGCTTTATTCAATGTTTTTTGACTAAGTACCCAGAGGAAAGGCCACTGATTGTAGCACCCAAAAGAATTTTGGGTTCATGGATGAAAGAGTTTAAAAAATGGGGAGTGGAGGAGATCCATGTTTATAACCTATATGATGTAACCAATAAGGCAGAAACATTGAGATGCAACCAGCTTCAGATGTCGAGAGAATGGAAAGAAAAGAAGAGTATTCTCCTTGTAAGTTATTCACAGTTCTCAAGTATAGTCTGTGAAAAATCACAAAATCAAATGACACAATCTTGCCAACAAATTCTACTTGAGGGACCAGGACTGTTGGTTTTAGATGAAGGGCATTTCCCATGCAACAAGGACACCAACATACTCCATGCTCTTTCCCAGATACATACGAGGAGATGGGTGTTATTTTCAGGCACCCTCTTTCAGAACAATTTTAAAGAGCTCTTCAATTTTTTGAGGCTAGTAAGGCCTAATATTTTAGATTTGAACTCTTTTCAAGCCTTCTTCAGCCGGTTCATCAGTATCATTACTGCAACTGAGAGGCATCCAAAATTAATGTATAGGGGTCATGTTCAAGATACAGTTGAGAGAATCAGGTTCCTTTTGTTTTCTTTGCTCACAATTCCTCTAAACTTTGTCAGAGTTCCAAGTACAGACTCTATAAGCTTAAAGCTAGCATATGTTCTTAAGATTTCTCAGATTTCCAGCGTTGTTATGTTTTCAAATCTAAGAGCATCTCACTGTAGATTTGACCTTCAAATATGTCTTTGCAGATAAATATAAATATATAGAATGTATTCAATACCATCAGCTAAGACCTCTGACCTACTGCGTATTGCACGGCTATTAACTTACAAGTGTTTCAGGTCTCTCTGTTTTCGGTAGCATAGAGATTACAGAACCACTTAGTAATATAGCAGCACATATAATATGGCGAATACTACCTCTAGATATGTTCACAGTACTGATTGCTGCAAGGTTGTTGACTGCAAATTATTATTATGCACTAGACGTAGAATCTGTGGAAGGAGGAGGCGTCTGCCCAAACGAGGGCAGGTGAAGGAGGCCATTGTAATCTCTGTGTTAAAAATAATTGTTTATGCTCTTTCAGTGGGAAAGACCTCCTCTCCTTCCAAAACACATGATTCTACTGATTGGATGAAAGAATTCCAATTAAATGATCGACAGCTCGCATATTGTGCATGTATACTTATGGTTTTTGTAAAACTGAAGAACAAGAAAGAGTTAAGATGAGTGAAATAAACACGAGTTATGGTTTGCAAAGTGGTCAAAATGTTCTTTCTTCTTGAATTCCATTTACAGTTTTAATGATCTGAAATATTTGCCTTCTGCTTTCTGGTCATTTGTCACTGGCATGGGCTGAAGAGACCGTGCCAATATTTGAAGTCCATATATTGTTACAATTTGATTATTATTACATCTTCAAAGGCTCGTATTGTTATAATGTGATATTTTTGCTCTATAAAATGTCTTCGTTCTCTAACAAGTCTTGTTGGTCATATAAATAGGGATTAGTTACATGATTAATTGAATTGAATGGCGGCTTTTAAAATTAAACTTTTCAGAAAAAAATAAAAGCTATCAAGCTGAATTTATCAAGTAATTTAAAAAAAAAAATTTCAAATACCATCGCTTAAGCGACAGCTAGAAGTATTTTTTTTTTAAATTTCACCAACCGTGGATACAGCGACGGAAAGACGTGGCTATAGCGATGGAAAGGCGTGCCTATAGCGACGGAAAGACGTGGCTATAGTGACGGAAAGGCGTGGATCTAGCGACCTCTTGGATTTGCATTTTTTAAAACACCTTGTATGGTGCGTGGCTATAGCGACGGAAAGGCATGGCTATAGCGACGAAAATGCGTGGCTATAGCGACGGCTTGGATTTGCATTTTAAAAAAAAACTTATGTAGAGCGTGGCTATAGCGATGGAACAACGTGGCTATAGAGATGGCAAGGCGTCGATATAGAGGCGGCTTAGACATTTAACGAAATATAGAACATTGTCTCTCTTGTGATGCAAATTAGGGGTCATCTCTATTGCGACGAAATAGTTTCCACGGAACAAAAAACACTTAGACGTGGCAATATCCACGCTTTTCCATGGCAAAATTGATCACTTGTACTAGTGAGATGTGAGTACTGTGCCTTTCTGACAAGATGGGGTTGGATGTAAGAGCAGAGCCTTTCCGATGGGATGTGCTTGCACATGATCAGATATAAGTGCTGAGCCATTCTAGCATGATGTGTTTACACATGGTCAGATGTGATGTGTTTACACATGGTCATGATGTGTTTTTGACAAGATGAGTTCAAATGTGAGTGTTGGGCATGCCTTTCTAACAAGATGAGGTCAGATGTAAGAGCTCGGTGGGCCATTCTGACTTAAGTGTCGGATACAAGCACTGATGAAGACCTACATGAAGGGTAGGCCTACAGGATTGAACCTGTAGAACTTCTTGTGATGAGAAGAATTGAGATAGCACCATTCTGAGATAGCATGTGATGATGATCTAGACTTGATGATGATCCAGACTTGATGACGATCCAAATCAACTAACGATCCAGTTGTGATGATGATCCAGATTTGATAATGATCCAAATCAAGTGACGATCCAGATGTGATGATGATCCAGACTTGATGACCATCCAGATCAAGTGACGATATAGATGTGATGATGATCTAGCTTCAATAATGATCTAGATCAAGCAATGATCTAGAATTGATGATGATCCAGTAGAGATGATCCAGATCAAGTGATGATCTAGACGTGATGACAATCCAATAGTAATGATCCAGATCAAGTGATGATCTAGAATTGATGATGATCTAGTAGAGATGATCCAGATTAAGTGATGATACAGACTTGATGATGATCCAGAAGTGATGATGATCCAAATTGAGTGATGACCTAGATCTGGAGATGATGATCTAGATCGAGTGATGATCTAGATCCAATGATGATGATCCAGATCGAGCGATGATCTAGATCTAGATGAAGATGACTTGAAGATGAAGATGATGAGAACTTGACTATGATTTAGATGAGACAAAGAAGAAGACTTGTGCTGATAAATTGTGTCGAGAGAATACCTTCCTAGTTATGGGGGAGTGTTGATGTATTAGTAACTTCAGAATGTATTCAACTATATATCTTATGTATTGTACCTCGATGTTTATTCTGGGATGTGTCTATAATGTAATTGAGTCATGTCATGTCCCGATCTTTCGATCGGGAAGTTTCTATAATGTGAATTTCATGTCAAGTCATTTTGGGTAACCCTCCTATTTGTCAAGGGTTCAGGTCCCCTCAGTTATGGGGCCCTAGGGTTATTAGACTATCCAACTAAAGTCAACCCTAGGAGAATCATTGTATGTCGGGGAAATAGTCCCCACCATCTAAGTGAAGGTTAACCCTCCTTGTTGAGCAGAGGGAAAAGTCCCCAAAGTTGTGGGGCACTAGGGTTATTAGACACTCCTAGAGATGTCAGATCTAGTAAGTAATTGTTAAGTGAGGTCGACATGTTGGAGTGTACTTCAAGTGAATGAAAGAATATAAATAGAGAGTGAGCCTCTTTATTTATCTCACTTACACTCACTCATTGGGGCGGATGAGTGAAAGAGGAGAATCTCTCTTAGTGAGAGAGAGAGAGACAGAAGCTGTGGAGATCATCTTACTGTTTTGGGATTTTCTATCTGGTGCTGATTCTATATCTAAGAAAGTTGTGGGATTTTCTCCTTTATGGTTTCCCGGAGGAAAATTCTTTGTGTCTCTTGTCTCTTCTGTTTTATTGCTATGCATGTTATTCTCTTAGTTAAACATCCTAAGATCATAATGCTAGCTTGAATGATAAAAATATAACATACTTAAAATATTGTACCTTTGTATTGGCAAGCTAAAAAGTGAAATATAGAACTCTCATAATGCTAAATGCTTGGATGGAAATACTTTTTTTTTGACATTACCTTTCTTTAATTCAAAGTGCCATTTAAACTCTTATTTATCATTAGTACTTGCATTTGGGATTGTACACTCATTTTGGCAAGCTGGAAATTAGTGTTTTGGACTGTCATAATCATTTTGACTTAGCTTGAAATCATTCTTAGTTTGCCAGTCCTATCTTCATGAAAAGTGGATTGATTGGGATCTATGTCAATGTATGTCGGTTGCAAAAGAGGTTGACTTTGTACGATATGATGATAACGTCCCATCAACACCACTAACATGTTTCAACCACATGCATAATTGAAAGGAAAATTACATCCAATGTAGTTCATGAAACCCTAGCTATGTTGTAGTTCAAGTATATATCTTCTAGGTATATGGTCTACTAGTTTCTAGTTAAGTGAGACTAACAAATATAATGATATAAATGTAATGAGTTCATAAACCCTAGTTTGTACTTCTATGTCTAAATATGTGAACCATAGATTTTGATTTGTTGTTTCTAGTTCAAGAAACCCTATCTTTCTTGACATTTGTTCTTATATATTAGGTATATGGTCTAGGTATTAATCCTTATTTTTTAGGTTTGTGGTTTGTAGTTCACGAAACCCTAGTTTTTTTTTCTATTTATGCATGTAAGTTAGGTAGGTGGTTTAAGTATTTCTACATAAGTGAGACTAACATAGCACATGATCTCTATGTATGTGAATTTCTACTTTATAAACCCTAGTTTGTAGTTATATGTGTAAATTTATAAACCCTATTTTTTAGGTTTATGGTTTGTAATTCGTGAAACCCTAATTTTTTTGTTATTTTCTCTTGTAGCTTAGGTATATGGTCTATGCGGTTCTACATAAGAGAAAATAAAATAAAAAGCATCTCTATCTATGTGAATTTATTCCAACCCACAAAACTATTATACCAAAATCCTGTCACCATCATGTGATAAGACCTTTGACATACCTACTTGCGTTGAATCCCAGAACTTGGAGTCGAAACTCATACCATTTTGTCAATCTTTCACAAAAATGCTTAGCACCATGCTTTCCCTTTTGTCCAAGAGAGGTACCTTGTTCACATCACCTATCCCTTGTTATCCTCAAGCGGTGCCATCGCTTATGGCCCTTAGTCCATAAGTGTTTCTTACCCGAACCGCTCTGTCATAGAAGGAGAAAAGCAGTACCCTCGGTAAAATGGGAAAAAGAGAAGATTCGCAAGGCTTCTAGATCATGAGCCTCATGTCCTCCCTTATCCCTATCATTGTGGATTAGTTGGGCTCGATATTTCCCATCATAGGATCTTAGAAGCTACCTCATCCAAAAATCTCTCAATCATCCCTATCCATTGAGCCTTATAAATACAAGATCATATCCATGGTTGAGGGGGGAGAACTTTTAAGGTATGGTTATGCTGTTGGATTGATCACTTGGCCCAAGCCATTGGAGAGAATAGAGAGCAAGTTGGAGCTTATGCAGATGAAAGTGTTTAGTTTCATGGAGATGCATGTCAACACTAAGGCTTGATTGCTGGTAAACATCTCCATTTTATCTTAATGCAAAGCTGATTTTCGTCCCACTTTACTGTTATTGTTTGATTTCACATGTAAATGTTGTTGGATTCCTTAGTCACTGACATGGATTAGTATATTATGTTCTGGTAGATTTTATGTGTTTGCGTGTTTAATCTGACTTTAGGTACATAGGTTTACTATAGAAGCATTACATTCCAGGTATCTATGGTGTCCAGGGAGGGTCTTCATCCTTTGTCATTCATTTATTATAGATTTGAACCATACAAACCAGAGGAACACCTTGTTGTCTGTAGAAGGTGAAATACTCCTGCTAACAAATATGGTGACTCCAATGAAGAATAGATATATGTATCAGTTGTTCTGATCTTTCTTAGTTCTTCAACTCTTGTCTGAATCCAGGATCCTTCTCCAACTCTCTTCAGTCAGATTTTCTATCTGACTTAGTGAATTTGGGTTTGAAACTTCCAGATCTATTCAACCTTTTATGCTCTATTTTTATACTCAATCTATTACCCTTTACCCTGATCTGGTATTTTTCTGACTTGATCTATCGTTCTCTTTGTTTTTTGGATTTTTACAGGGAACCATGCCTATGCAGTGTATGAGAAGCGGTGCCACCGCCTGAACAGAGTGGGAAGCACGCAATTCTACCACCTGTATCCTGTTGGAAAGAAGCGGTGCTGGGATAGAACCGCTCTGTCAACACCAGAGAAGCACAATTCTAGGTAGGCATCATTCCATGACCTCTTTTACTCATTATTTTTGTAAAAATTTGCATTGTTTTTATTTCAGTTATGCACTGGCAGGCTTGTGTGACAGAATCTGATGCTTGTGGTTTGGAATTTTATGGTTTAAGATTGGTTTGATTGAGAAATTCAAAATATAGATTTGGATTTTTGATTGTCCATTCACTTATGTGTTTGTTGGTTGTGTTTACGAAAGGATTTCTTGTTTTTTGAAAAGCTTAGGGTGTTAGTAAGATCTCTTTTCATTTTTTTATATAGACTAAAAGAAGAAAATTTGATTAGCATCTTAGTTTCATTTCTTGTTTTCATAGAGAACTTATTTTTCTGTCCTTTAATAAAGACAAGTTTTGACTGAGACTAGGTTATCATCATTGTGTTTTGGACATTGGATTTCTGATTGGGTTTACAAGCTTTCAGGCTCTTCATGTTCTTTTGTCTCTTGTGCATTTAGAACTATCTCAATCAAAATAAAAAATATGGTAGTTTTAAGTTAGATTTACCTATCTTTTAAGAGAAAATTGAAAAAAAAGAGTGCATTTGCATGTAGTGTGCTTCTTGTTTTTCTTTTAGGAAAAGAGATTCTTTCCCTTTTTATTGATTTTAGAAAAGAGAAATCAATTTGGAATTGTTGCCTGTCTTCGATTTTATGTTCAAGACTATTGTTCTGAAGTATTTTTGGTTTTGAAACAAAAGAAAATACTCTCTTTCCCTCGCGTAAGTAAGCATACTGAACGGTAAAGTGAAATATTTGCACATGCATACTGCATGGTTTTACTTTTCTGTCAAAACATCATGCATTCACCTAACCGTTCACTTTAAAATTAACAATAGTTATAGGCTAAAATTTACGTAGAAATTGGAATGATAGGTTAGAGACGTGTTCGAGCATTGCTCAGTGTAGGAGCTATCGTTACTTGTCCGCATTACATTTCAGGACTCGCGGTTCTTCCACGTACCGTTGGTATATCCAATGGCCTTTCACATACCCATGAGGTATATAGAAAGGTACTTCACATACTTGATTGTATATTGGAAGGCCCCTTGTGTACGCTTATGCATTAGACATCACTACTACCGATTCGAGCTCCCACGTACCTCGAGTATATCGAGAGACCCCACTAGGATACCCTATCCATCTAATAAAATCCATTTGACCATATTGCTTGGAGCCATACACCAAAAAAAACATTCAGGGAGATTACTACGCACGTACCCTCGAGGTATATCGCGAGCAGCACCTTCTTGACAATCCTGGTAAGAGACCTGACTATTTGAACTCCTCCTATCATTTTAAGTGTGCTTGTTTTGACCTATAACTTGTGTAGGGAAATGTTTTGGTGTGTTTTCTATATTTTCAGACCCTATGTTAGATAGGAACTGTACAAACTGGTTGAGTTAAGACAGTCCAGAAGAGTATAGGGCTTGCCACCTAATTTTATTCCTAGTTCAGGAGAAAATCCAATGGAAGCTATCAACCAATGAGCTGCTACCACCTCCCAAGTGGGAGATAATGTGGTTCCAGAAAGTGGAGGACCATATTCTTCACACTTGCCTCCCTTGGTCCAACATCCTTCTCGATGAAATTCTACGTTCCCTTCTCCCATGGAAGGTCATGTTTATGATACTCATTAGAGGAAATTTGAGGTCTAAAATGGGCCTCCTAAGGAAAATAATAATATAATAGTTATTAATTTTGGAGAAAGAATGAAAAAAACTACTTTTTGTGTTCGTATTTTTGACATATCTCCCTGTGTTTTTACTCAAAATCTAAGCGGGAGATCTCATTGGATGTGGAATTTAATTCTGCATCCAACGATTACCCACACTGCATACTTTTGATGGACCCCGCTACCCCAATAACAAGAAATACCTGAAAAAATGTGATGATAACATCATCATCATGTTTTTCAGGTACTTCTTGTTTTTGGGGTAGGGGGTCTGTCAAAAGTATGCAATGTGGGTACCTGTTGGATGTGGAATTAGATTCCACATCCAACGAGCTCTCTCACTTGAAATTTGAGTAAAAACATAGGGAGATATGTCGAAAATACGAACAAAAAAAGTAGTTTTCTTTTATGACAAATATGTTAATTCAACCATTATGGTTGACTCATTTTTATTGAAATTCTATTGGTTCTTGAATTCCAACTCACAAAATTTATTGTTGGCATGTTTTCTTATAAGGCCCATTTTAGACCCCAAATTTCCTCTAATGACCCGTCCATATTTTTGTCCCAATGCTCGATTTTGGGATAGCCCTGTAGGACAGGCCATTGCCTCATTTGGCACCCGTTTAAACTCTTCTGAAGATGAAGAAAAACATAGGCAATACCATGCTACCATTCTCCGTGCACAGGAGATTGATAAGCAAATAGATGACCTTTTATACCCAACAATATCACGTTCCACATCTGTTCCTATGAGATATTGTTCACTTGTTGATTCTATGAGACCCATTAAAACCGATTATTGATCGTCCAGTAACACCCCACAACCCAGGTCAAAATACCACCCCAACCACCTCCCATGTTATGTTTGTTCCCAATCCTCCCAGGTCTTCTGCACTTGGGGCTCAACCCCCAATTCCTATTTCGTCATTACCTTCTAGTGCCAAGGGGAAACCCTTAGCACGACCTATGTTATCTGACACCGGAATTGTACCTAGTCAAGTACAAACCTCTAATATAGAACCATCTACAATTTATGTCCCTCCCACCCATACTAATGTGGTTAATCCCCCATCTAGTTCATGTCATCCCCCAGGGGAAAAACCTGTAACCATTAAATATTTTGGAGGTTACGGTTATCAAATTCCTGTAGGTAACATTAATCATCCAACCAATCCTATAGGAATGCCTTATGGTGGAATTCCATACCCTAATAGTACTTTTACGCCATGGGGGCAACCCAACTAGTCTTACATGCCGGCTATGGGGGTGATACCTATACATACAGCGGGAGGTGCTGGAGGACCTCCTTATGGAGGTCCTCCCCCTAGGGGGCCTGATGGTCCTGAAGGATCTGACAACTTTCCTCCTAATGGTCCTAATGGTCCTAGTGGTTCTAGAGGCTTTGGAGGTTTACCTCCTGGTGGCTCTGGAGGGTTTGGTGGTCTTGGTGATCCCGGTGGTCCTGGTGGTCCTAGTGGTCCCAGTGGTCCTCATGGTCCCAGTGGCCCTGGTGGTCCTCCTCCTAGATCCCCTAGTGGTCCTAGTAGTCCTGATCCCAAAAATCAACCCCCTGCGAGTGGATTTTCTGGTAGTTCTTTGTCACAACAACCTATGTTTTAGTCCAGTTATGGTCCTACTGGTAATTATATGCCATATCAATATTATTAGTATGTGAAACCCAACCATCAGTTACCTTTCCTAGCAACTTTGGACATACCTAATTTTTCCAAGTTGATTAATGAACCCATTCGACACAATCCCTTGTGGCATCCTATTCTGGTAAAGTTACCATCGGATATACCAAAGTTTGATGGGAAGCAGGGATATGATCTGAAGAACCATGTTATGACATTCCATTTGTGGTGTTATTCAAACTCCCTCATGGATGAATCTATTCGGTTACGACTCTTTCAGTGAACTTTTACCGGTACGGCTGCAAAGTGGTACATTTAACTCCCACAACATTCGTTTTTGGATTTTGGCTCATTGGAAACCATGTTTATTACACACTTTCAGCTCCCTATTCAGTATGAAATGGGTACTGATATTTTAACTTCTTTGCGATAGAACACCTCCACCCACATATCTGATCATATCCATGAGTGGAGAAGATGGAGAAGGCTTATAAAATACCCTATTCTGGATCAGTTATTAGCGGATTGGTTTACCAAATCCTTTTTGCCTCCTATTACATAAGATGTGGCTATGAGAGGTGTTGTTACTAAAGAGTAGGCTATTAGTCGATCTCAGTATTTAGACATGGTCTATTCCTAGTCTGGAACTCTTTATGACTTGATTCCTCAAGCTCCTTGCCCAAGCACCGATCCCGCCAAGCCACCAGTAGAAGCACCTGTTGATGGGATTGTTGGTTCAATCTAGTCCCCATCGGTAGAAAAACTTGCCAAGCAACCCCAAACTGCCACCCCTACTCCTTCGAATCCTAAGGTTTTCGTCGAGGTCAATTCCATTCAAAGTACTCAAACCTTGAGTAATAATAAAAATAAAGGTAAAAATAAAAATAAAAATCCTGGAAACCAACAGGAGACTCCAAGACCAACCAACAATGATAGTGATAAAGGAAAAAGAAAAGAAAAATATCCCTGCTTGCTATGTGGTGGTGACCTATTGTCAAAGGAGTGTCCTCCTTAAGATGAAATCTCCCAGTTTCTGAAGTCCAATCCTACACCCACAATAATTATGGATCCTTTTCCCTCTCAACAACAACTAATAGGCCACATGTCTAATCAGGGTAACTCTAGTTCATCAGAGTAAATTCATATGATGTCCTCAGATACCATCAATCTACAAACTCGAATTCAGAATTATGACAAACCTCCAGATAAAAAAGAAGATCGTTCTTATTCAAGGAAAGCTCCCACTACTAGTTCTCCCGAATCCTCATCTATTGTCCCCTTATTTATTAAGAAGCCTACTCTTGACATGATTTTGCATCCACCTAAGAGTACTCTTCTAAAGGTAGTATTTAACCGTAATTCCCGAGCTGCTCAATTTTATAATGTAGTTGAAGATCTCACTCAAGCACCTTATGCAATGTCTACCTTAGAAGTGCTCCAAAGTTTCCCTACAAAGCGCAAAAACTTGTTAACAGCATTAGGAGCTTTAGACCCGGATAATTCTAACTTGATTCACTTCAATGTTGAGAACTATAAGTCTAGTTTATTGCATGAACTTGCTTTTCAGGTCATTATGAAAGTAGTTGGAAAGAAAGTTTTTCGAACGATACTAGATGAAGGAGCTTCGACCTCATTTTTGTTGGAGTATAGGGTACCTCCACATGGTATAACCGCCGCACCTATGGGAATATAAAACAAGTGGTTTAACCACCACTCCTGGTGATAGGGCCTTGTGCTAAGTTTCAATGTTCACCAACATCTACAGGTTTTGGTGTAATGGAAAACCTTACATGGTATCAGAGCATAGGTCTCAGGTTCAATTCCCCTAATACTCCAACACCTCGCCTTCAACGTAGCTCGGGGGAATTGAACCTGAGACCTATGCTCTAATATCATATAAGGTTTTCCGTTACACCAAAACCTATAGATGTTGGTGAACATTGAAACCCAGCACAAGGCCCTATCACCAGGAGTGGTGGTTAAACCACTTGTTTTATATACCCAGAGTGGCGGAGGTTATACCATGTGGAGGTACCCAATACTCCAACACCCCACCTCCGGTATAGCTTGGGGGAATTGAACTTGAGAACTCATCTCTGATACCATGTTCGGGTACACAGGGTACTCCCGAAAGACCGAACACCTTCAGATACCACTTCACACAAACAAATCATAGATCAACACACTAATGTTTGTCACGTGGTTAAAAACCTCAAGAGGGAAACAGTCCATGGCCCCAGCCAAATAGCTACTTGTAGCAATTTATTATGCAAAAGAAAGAAAGTTACATGAGCTTCTCATAATTGATCAACTAGCCAAGGACCCTCTATGCTCTTTAAATAGAGATCATAGACCAATCGGGTGTTAAGCCATGAATCAATGGTAGGTATGATCTAAGAGAAGTTGAACTGTCAGATCACTCTATCTCTAGAAGATATCGTGACCATCGGATTAGAATATTTACAAATGCATACTAATGCATACTAAAGAAACACACTTTTACCTAATGGATATATTACACAAGTTGATCTTAACTAACTGAGCCTAAGAGACTAAATATCCTAACACAAGAAAATTGAAAAGGGGGTTCCTAGGTAAGGATACTCCTACTCCCTTTCAGAAGGCTGGAATAGATCACTTTTGTTAAAAAGTTAAGGGCCAAGCCCCAAGCTCAACTTCGAGTACCTTCATGACTCTACATTGTGCTAAAGAGGTCCACAACAATTGGAGCAAGGTACAATAGCAAAGTTTAAGCACTAAATCACACCATGGGGAATTCCATGCATTCAACTTATGGTATCAAGGGTTATCCTAAGTTTAAAAAAGGGCAACCTTCCTTTGAAGGAGAATCCACAAGTTTCAGCTTAAACCAAAGTTTTGCAATGAAGCATAGTTTTATGATGGTTGTTGCAGGGTTCCAAAGGAAGATCCACATGGTTCATGATCATGTTGCCATATGCCACAGGGATGGCTTACCAAAGCGCCACGTATGGGTTGTGAGGTCCACGATGGGGTGTCCAGCGTGTCCAGAGTTGACCTCACAACTGTCACCTCCTATTGATTTTGTAGCAGGCAATAGTTATTATGATCCTGATGATCACATGGGTTGCGGTGAGTTGTCGACCACTAGAAACTGCCGCAACACACTTGTCATTAGTATGTTCTTTAACATTATTGTACTTGTGGCTTTTTGGGATGAAGAGAGACTTCTCGAAGGCTCCACTAGATCTTTGACATACTCGGGATTTGGTGTTTGGTTCTGGGATCCCTTCGGGGTTTGGAAGAGGTATCAGTGCTGGCATTCGATGCTCGAACCCTTTTTCCATAGGTAAATGCGTTTTCACTTCTACTTAGTTAGATCTCAATTTTTAGTCACGTTTTTACCCATTACTGATCGTAACCCTTGCCTTTAGTTGCAGGTACCAGGTGTGGGATCGGTTGGATGAGTGCAAGAAATAAAAGGTGTTTTCACCGGTAAGTGGTTTTATTGCTGCTGTGGTTTAGTCTGTTGGTTGTGGGCTCTCCAATCTACAGGAGTGGGGATATTGATGGTATACATTTGTAAAGGAATCTAAGGGTTTCCAAACTTTTGAGACTGACAGTGTGGATATTCTTTAAAGAGTACATGGCACCAAAGCCATGGTGCGGCAGACTCTCAGTTGTGAGTGATTTATAATATTTTGTTTTCTATGTGTAAATATGCATATTTTATGATCAGACTATCAGTCCTCTTAAGACTATAATGCACTCCTTTTTGGATTAACAACTTTAAGCTGAGAAATTGTGGCCCTGCTAAGTTTCTGAACTCTTTTACGACGCTATGAGTGAATGGACTGTCTTATGAAAATTATCTTCTATTTTCTTTTAAAAAGAATTTTTTTGTGCCTCTTTGTTTGGAATGTGGACCGTCATCATATTACTGTCATTTAAAGGTTTACTGTAATTCTTTTTGAAGAGTAAAGTCTGCCTGCATTAATAGTTTTGTTATTAATAGTTTTATCAGAGTTTCCTTAAGTCTCTGTGTAACCAACATTTGAGGAGGCTCGTATCCCAGCCTTACCTTCCCTCAACCCTTACGATGGATGCACCGTTCGTTGGTCCTTCCACTCAGCTTGACAGGGTGGTTACTATTCCCACCTTAAGGTTTGATCGAAAACCTAGACTAGTGGGTTGGTATGAAACCCTAGTCGTGACAGTGGTGAAGGTTTTCAAGAAAGAGACATTAGTCCCCACGCTTTTCTAGCTCTGTCAGAGTGAGAGAGGTGAGGGGGGGAGGGGGTTCATGCCCTAGGGCTTCATTGATTCCTTGCCGAACATCTATCCGATTCATACCCCTTAGTTAACCCCTTTTCAGTTGTCACTTCCTTCAGCGTAAGAGATTAGGGTTTTGGTTTGTGTTATAGGCGTGGTTGACAAGAGGTCAAATTCTGGTTCGTGTGGCTTAGTTTTTGGTTCTTAGCTTTCCAATAACTCCTGATCCACATCCCATGAAACTAAACCTAAATTCCTGAAAGGAAAAGTGCATGACGATAATGTTTCCCTTGGGCCTCAGTCATAACCCTTCCTACTGATAAAACTCCTCCGAGGGCTAGATGTATATGGCTTGGTTAAATAGGAAATCTTGACTAATAATCACCATGGGTTGGGTCCTATAACAGGCATTTTGTAGGCTGACCCATGTGCTGGGTACCCTAGAAAAACACAAAAATAAAACTATGTCTCGAAAAATACAAAATTCACCATTGCAATTTCGAATCCAACCTAATACTAGATTATGCAATAACTGTAATTCAAAACTATCATAACCTAGGCATTTAAAATTTAAGGTTATAAGAATGATCCTCCTGATAACCCAGTCGGGTGGCTGTGAATAGATCAGTCAGCTATAGGAATAGGCATAAAAACATATGTATACATATAATTTTGCTTTCTAACCATAGAGCATTCTACCACGTAAAATCCTTACTTACTGTGTAACCAGGATATTTCACACTTAACCAATCTTAAATATGAGATAATAAAAAATTACACATTTTAGTATACAGAAAAGAAAATCATTAAACTCATACTCAAAACTTGTAGATCTGTTGCATCGACTACAGTGGAAGCAACCACATTCCACCCAACCATAGACTAGGATCAGCTCCTTTTCCTTCTAGTCACCCTCAAGCTAAACCTCCCAGGAGACAACAGGGACTCCTAACTTCAGATTCAAATTTCAGAACATCCACAGGCAATCTTGCACAACAACAGGCACTCTCTCAGCAAAGTCCTCTTTCCCAGCATACTCATCAACATCCTTCCTAACACCATATGCTCTCCTTTTTGTCTCTTTTTCTTTGGATCCTTTTTATTTGCCTAGGTCTTTCCCATTAGCCCTCTCCTCTTCCTCACCAAAATTCCCAGGGCTTAATGGCATTCCCTATTTTTTAGGGATGTGTATGTGCTAATTCTGCACATCTAACACTTTAGTATTTTCAGTCCCTGAAGTTAGATGGTCCCTGTTCCTGACTGTCTCCCGCATGTTTCCTCTTTTAACCTGGCTGCTTCCACCATATTCAATGCATCAATAATATTTTTATTTTTTATTATTATTCATTGTCATTAACCCTCCCAAGGGTAATTATTACATCAATCCTCCCTGGACTCTTTGGCTGAGCCATTAACATCCATAATTCATCATGCATAGACAGTAAATAAAAATAATAATAATCAAAATAAAACATAGTCTGGCGTCATTACATCCACACCGCCTTATTTTAAACACTGTCCTCAGTGTTCCTCTTCTCCCATTGGCTTGATAAACAAGCTAGGGTACTTTATTTTCATTTCATCCTCTAGTTCCCAAGTTGCCTCCTTGGGGCTAAAGTGCTTCCATTGCACTTTTACCCGAGCGATGAGTCGGTTCTCTAGTATTGTTTCTTTCCTATCCAGAATGCGTGCAGGTTCCACTTGGAAATATCCTTCGAGTTCCACCTGTATCACATTCCAATTGATAATGTGAATGGAGTCATATACATATTTTTTTAACAATGAAACGTGAAAAAACATTATGAATTTTTAAATGAACAGGCAGGGCCATCTTGTAAGCTACAGGCCCGATTCTCTCTAGGACTTGGAAAGGTCCACAAAATCTTGGAGCTAGTTTCTTGCAGCTCCCCAGCTTGAGGGAACTCTTCTTAGGTTTGACCCATAGGTACACGTGGTCACCAACACAGAACTCCTTGTGTTTTCTTTTTAAATCAGCATAACACTTTTCTCGATCTTGAGCCGCCTGTAGATTCTTCTGTACTTTACAAACTATTTTCTCCATCTCCTGTAACAACTCAGGTCCAATTAGTACACGATCCACAGGGTTATCCCAACTGACAGGGGTATTGCAATTTTTCTCGTATAATATTTCAAACGGACTCATTTTCATTGAGGCTTGGTAACCATTATTATAAGCGAACTCCACCAGGTGCAAATAGTTCTCCCACTTAGTGGGTCTTTTCATGACATACATCCTTAACATGTTTTCGATGGTCTGGTTGGTAGGTTCTGTTTGACCATCCATTTCCGGATGATAACTGGTGCTAAAGTTAATTCTGGTTTCTAAACCTGCAAATAGAGACTTCCAGAAATTTGATGTAAATTTCACATCCCTGTCAGATATTACAATTTTTGCTACACCGTGCAATCGGAATATCTCTTTTAGAAATATTTCTGCAATATCAGCCGCCTTATGTGTTGATTTTACTGGAATAAAATGAGCAAATTTGCTTAACTTGTCCAGTACCACCATGATAGAGTCATGTTGTTTCTGTGTTTTTGGTAAACCAGTGATGAAATCCAGAGATATGATCTCCCATTTCCACTGGGGTATTGGTAGAGGATGTAACAAACCAGTCGGGTGCCCATGTTCTATCTTAACTTGCTGGCATTCTATGCATTTGGATAGATATTCAATTACATCAAATTTTAAACTAGGCGAAATGAACTGCTTCCTTAGAGCAGTTACCATCTTTTGGTCCCCTGGATGGCCTACAAAAGGTGGTTTGTGCATCTCATTCATAACAAACAGCTTGATTTCCAAAACATTAGGTACATACAAGTCATCCTTAAACCAAATGAAGCCTTTCTGGTCAACCTTAAAATCTACTCTATCTAGATTTATCTCGTGATTTTGTATTTTACTGAGTAGTTTATTATAGTTATCGTCTTGAGTGCTTGTTTCCTTGACCCTGTCCAAGAGGTCACTCTTGGGATGGCTCGAGATTATCTTACTAATACCATGAGTCCTTTGATTCAATGCATCCATAACCTTGTTTTCCTTACCTTTTATATGCCTCATCTTGAGGTTGAACTCACTGAGGAAGGCAAACCATCTCGCTTGTCGAGCATTTAGATCAGAATACGTGAATAAAATTTTCACACAAGTGTTATCGGTGAGTAATAGAAATTTCTTTCCCAGTAAGTAATGCTGCCACATTTTTAGGGCATGCACCACGGCTGGCAGCTCTAAGTCATGGACCACATAGTTATGTTCATGCTCTTTCAACTTGTGTGACTCGAAACAGACCACATGTCCGTCTTGGGATAATACCCCTCCTACTCCTTCTAAACTGGAATCAGTACAGACCGTGTAGTTTTTAAGGGGATCGACTACTTTTAGGACTGGGGCCTTGGTCAGCAACTCTTTAATTTTTTCGAAGCTTTCTTGGCATCTTGATGTCCAAACAAACTTTACCCCCTTCTTTTGTAAGGAGGTAATGGGGTATGCAATTTTGGAAAATCCCTCGATAAATCTTCTATAGTAGTTAGTGAGTCCCATAAATGAGCGAATGTCATCCATGTCCTTGGGCACTAGCCAATCAGATATGGCTTGTACTTTCCTTAGATCTAGTACAATCCCCTCCTTGGATATAACATGTCCCAAATACTGAATTTCAGTCTTAAAGAATTCACACTTTTCCAGCATGGCATACAGTTGGTGTTCCCTTAAAGTTTGCAACACTGTCCTTAAACGATGTTGATGTTCTTCTTGGGTTTTTGAGTAAATCAGGATGTCATCGATGAAGATCAATACAAACTTATCTAGATATTTGTTAAAAATGTCGTTCATTAGGCACATAAAAGTTGCAGAGGGATTAGTTAAGCCAAAACGGATTACTATGGATTCGTAGTGTTTATAGTGGGTTCTAAAGGCGGTTTTGTTTATGTCCTCACTTTTTATTTGAATCTGGTGATAGCCAGATTGTAAGTCTAGCTTGGAAAATACTCTCCCCCCCCTTACTTGATTGAATAGGTCATTGATTCTGGGTAGGGGATACTTATTTTTTATGGTTACTTTGTTTAGATGTCGGTAATCGATACAGAGTCTTAAGGTCCCGTCCTTATTTTTAACGAACAAGACCGATGCACCCCAGTGGGACGCATTAGGTCAGATATATCCTTTTTCGAATAGTTCCTGCAACTAAATTTTTAGTTCAGTTAGTTCTGGAATGCTCATCCGATAAGGCACCTTTGACACTGGTGCAGATCTGGGTAGTAGTTCAATGGAGAAATCAATCTCCCGTTGAGGGGGTAGGCCTTGTGTCTCCTCAGGAAATACATCAGGAAACTCTTCTAGGAAGGGGCGTTGTGTTAGAGAGGTCTGGGAAACCCTCTTACTGTCTGAAGGACTTGGTCTTCAACAATGTAAGTAAAGGTCTTTGAAAAATAGTTCAACACTACTTTATTCTTCTCTAACCAGTCCATGCCAATTATCATGTCATATGATCCCAATGGAAAAATATTTAGGTTGATCTTGGTTTTATGATCTTGCAACTGAACTTCACAGTTAATAATAAAATATGTTACATTTATTTTTGCCCATCTGGCAAATTGGACCAACCATGGTTTTGCATTCTTTACCCTAGTTAGTTGGCAGAGCTCCACTATCCTTGGAGAAATGTAGCTCAATGTGGATCATGGATCAATTGACATAGACATAGTATGGTTCGAAACAATACCTTCGATTTCCACTATAGTAGACTGATGGTCGTCTTCCCGATCCTCTAAGGCCGCATTTATGCTATAGAAACTCCTGCCAATTTCCCCAACTATTGATGCTTCGTGAATGTTGTGCAAGGTATTATTTTCCCCAGTTAGGCGTGGGTGATGTCTCTTCAGATTAGTTTCACCACATTCCCAATAGGTCAAAGGTTCTCTGGGAGCCTCGTCATCCCCTTTTACTCCCAGACTGGCTGGCTTTACATATCTCGGTGGGGGTGGTCCATTTTTATTATAAGGGCTTCCTCAGGCATTCCTCAAGGTGTTCTTGTATGGCGGAGTTCTGAATCCCTTCCTCTGTTGACTGAACCTTTCTGGTCTCCTGTCTCTCCATGTTCTGACTGAGTCGTTCCGCTATTTGTACTACTCATAACACAGCTGGGATTTCCTTAGTACCTCATCCAGAGTCTTTGTTTTGTCAAATTCGATCCTGTCCTTGTAAGCCTGCGACAAATAGCTTAGGAATCTCTATACCTTCACATTTTCTTCCTTGATATATGGTACAAACCTCAGTAGGTCTAAGAACATGTTAATGAGCTCTTCCATGGTCATTGAGCTGAGTCTTAACTCATAGAACTCCTTGGTTTTCCTTTTGTAGAAACTCTCGGATAGGTACTATTTTTTAAACAGTCTTTTGAACTCTACCCACTCCAAATTATTCTCCTTGAGTCCTTGCGAGATCTTCAAGTATTGCCACCAGATACTAGCCTTGCCTTTAAGATTATAAATTTCCATTCTGACTTTCATGTTACTTGAATAGTTGTAGATCTGGAAATATTTCTTGATGTCCAACAGCCATGCCTTTGCTTATTCACCTATCTTAGATTCCCCATCGAAACTAGTGGGCTTGAACTTCTTGAATTCACCTTCCAGGTGATTGACCTTTCTCTTTCCGCCAATCTTGACTTGATTTTCAGAGTTCTGGGTCTCGTTACAGGAACTACTCTTTCTTTCTTCACTTTCTTCCCTTTCGGGACCTTTTCTGGTCTCGGTTCAAGGCTCCTTACCATTGTTTTTCTCGTGCAAATTTTGTAACAGGATTTCATTGATCTCCTATTTTTTTCCTGTTTTTTCTTTAACAGTTCGTTGTCTACCTTATAGCTTTGTATTTCCATGATTAGGTGCCTCATTGTTTCCAGTACTTGACTAGCTTTAGAATGTTCCACTGGCAGTTGTGTGGTCGGTGGTACTTGTTCCGGGTTTTTAGGTTGGTACTCATTCTCCACTGGAGAGGCGATGATAATTCCTGTAGTTTATCAAGATAAGAACAACAACCTGTATATTCACAAGTAAGCAACACAACATGCCGATAAAATGTTAGAGTGATATCAATTTGTATATATATATTTCTGCAATTTAAACAGGAAACAAAGTGCACTCAACAGGCTACAGGGACAAATCTTGTGCTCTGATACCATATGTAAACTACCTCAATTTTTTTTTCTTTTCTTTTAATACAAGGCATATGACCAATTTATGTTTCCTTAATTCTTCATGATATAGTTCAGTCTTGGTAAAACTAGCCTTGTCATTTAATTTTGAAGCTACTATTTGTTTTTTAAAATGGCAAACAAATTCGTAGTTTAGTATCTAAGTGATGCAAGTTGGATTGTTTTGCTTGCGAGTTCCATTGATGGAATACTGGACCACAAGGATGATAAAATCACTTACTAAGCTTTGGCTAACCATCCATTTTCCCATGATAGGTGCCCCAAGAAAATCGAAAAGGGGGTTCATAGGTAAGGATACTCCTACTCCCTTTCAGAAGGCTGGAATAGATCACTTTTGTGAAAAAATTAAGGGCCAAGCCCCAAGCTCAACACCGAGTACCTTCATGACTCTACATTGTGCTAAAGAGGTCCACAACAATCGAAGCAAGGTCCAATATCAAAGTTCAAACACTAACTCACACCATGAGGAATTCCATGCATTCGACTTATGGTATCAATGGTTATCCTAAGTTTAAAAGTGGGAAACCTTCCTCTGAAGGAGAAGCTGCAAGTTTCGGCTTAAACCAAAGTTTTGCAATGAAGCATAGTTTTATGATGGTTGTCGCAGGGTTCTAAAGGAAGATCCATGTGGTTCACGATCCTGTTTCCATATGCCACGGCGATGGCTTACTAGAGCTCCACGTATGGGTTGTGAGGTCCACGATGGGGTGTCCACCATGTCTAGAATTGACCTCATAACTTTCACCTCCTATTGATTTCGTAGCAGGAAATAGTTATTATGATCCTGATGATCACATGGGTCGCGGTGAGTTGTCGACCACTGGAAACTGCAGCAGCATGTTTGTCATTAGTATGTTCTTTAACGTTATTGTACTTGTGGCTTTTGGGGATGAAGAGAGACTTCTCAAAGGCTCCACTAGATATTCATCATACTCAGGATTTTTTGTTTGGTTTTGGGATCCCTTTGGGGTTTGGAGGAGGTATCAGTGTCGGTGTTCAATTCCCAAACCCTTTCGGCCTAGGTAAATGCGTTTTTGCTGCTACTTAGTCAGATCTCAGTTTTTAGTCATGTTTTTACCCATTACTGATCATAACCCTTGGCTTTAGTTGTAGGTAGCAGGTACGGGATCAGTTGGACAAACGCAAGAAATATATGGCATTTTCACTAGTAAGTGGTTTTATCGCCCCTGTGGTATAGTCTGTTGGCTATGGGCTCGCCAATCCAAAGGAGTGGGGATCTTTGTGGTCTACATTTGTAAAGGAATCTGAGGGTTTCCAAAGTTTTGAGACTGACAGTGTGGATGGTCTTTCAAGAGTGCATGGCACTAAAGCCACGGCATGGCAGAGTCTGAGTCGTGAGGGATTTATGGTATTTTGTTTTCTCTATGTAAATATGTATATTTTATGATCGAACTGTCAGTCCTCTTAAGACTGTAATGCACTCCTTTTTGGATTAACAGCTTTAAGCCAAGAAATTGTGGCCCTGCTAAGTTTCTGAACTCTTTTATGACGATGTGAGTGAAGGGGTTGTCTTATGAAAATTTTCTACTGTTTTCTTTTAAAAAGGATTTTGTTGTGGCTCTTTGTTTGGAATGTGTACCATCACCGTATTACTATCGTTTAAATTTTTACTGTAAGTCTTTTTGAAGAGTAAAGTTTACCAGCATTAATAGTTTCATTGTTAACAGTTTAATCAGAGTATCCTTAAGTGTCTATGTAACCAACATTCGAGGAGGCTCGTTTCCCATCCTTACCTTCCCTCAACCCTTACAATGGTTGTGCCATCAGTTGGTCCTTCCACTCAGCTTGACGGGGTGGTTGCTAGTCTGACCTTAAGGTTTGATCAAAAACCTATATAAGTGGGTTGGTATGAAACCCTAGTTTTGACAGTGGCGAAGGTTTTCAAGAAAGAGACATTAGTCCCCATGCTTTTCCAGCTCTGTCAGAGTGAGCGAGGTGAGGGGGGCGGGGGTTGTCCCCTTGGACTTCATCGATTCCTTTCCGAACATCTATCGGATTCCTACCCGAAAGTCAACCCCTTTCTGGCCATCACTTCTTTCTGCATAAGAGATTAGAGTTCTAGTTTGTGTTACAGGCGTGGTTGGCGAGAGGTCAAATTCTGGTTCGTGCGGCTTAGGTTTTGGTTCTTATCTTTCCACTAAATCCCAATCCACATCCCACAAAACTAAACCTAAATGCTTGAGAGGAAAAGGGCATGACGATAGCATTTCCCTTGGGCCTCAGTCGTAACCCTTCCTACTGATAAAACTCCACCGAGGGATAGACGTATATGGCTTGGTTAAACAAGAAATATTGACTGATAATCATCATGGGTTGGGGCCTTTAAGAAGCATTTCGTATGCTGATTCATGTGCTGGGTTCTAGAAAAACACAAAAATAAAACTATGTCTCGAAAAATACAAAATTCACCATTGCAATTTGGAATCCAATCTAATGCTAGATTATGCAAGAACTGTAATTCAAAACTATCATAACCTAGGCATTTAAAATTTAAGGTTATAACAATGATCCTCCTGATAACCCAGCTGAGTGACTGTGAATAGATCTGTCAGCTATATGAATAGGCATAAAAACATATGTATACATATAATTTTTCTTTCTAACCATAGAGTATTCTACCATATAAAATCCTTACTTGCTACATAACCAGGATATTCCACACTTAACCAATCTTAAATATGAGATAATAAAAAATTACACATTTCAGTATACAGAAACGAAAATCATTAAACTCATACTCAAAACCTATAAATCTATGGCATCGACTACAGTGGAAGAAGCCATGTTCCACCTAACCGTAGACTAGGATCGGCTCCTTTTCCTTCTATTCACCCCTGAGCCAAACCTCCAAAGAGATAGCAAGGACCCCTAACTTCATATTCAAATTTCAAAACATCCACAGGCAATCATGTCCAACAGCAGGCACTCTCTCAGCAGAGTCCTCTTGCCCAGCATACTCAGCAGTGTCCTTCCTACACCGTATGCTCTCCTGTTTGTCTCTTTTTCTTTGGATCCTTTTTCTTTGCCTAGGTATTTCCCGTTAGGCCTCTCCCCTTCCTCACTGGAATTCCCAGGGCTTAATGGAATTCCCTATTTTTCAAGGATGTGTCTGTGATGATTCTGCACATCTGACACTTTATTATTTTCATTCCCTGAAGTTAGCTTCTCCCTATTCCTTACTGTCTCCCACGGGTTTCCTCTTTTAAACTGGATACTTCCACCATAGTCGTTGCATCAATAATATTTTTTTTATATTATTATTCATTTTCATTAACCCCCCCAAGGGTAATTATTACATCAATCCTCCCTGGAATCTTTGGTTGAGTCATTAATAGCCATAATTCATCATGCATAGACAGTAAATAAAAATAATAATAATCAAAATAAAACATAGTCTTGGGGCATTACACCTTCACATATCTTCACTACATCAAGCCAAGCACACATGCATTAGTGCCCAATCATGCCTCCCATGCTTCAATGCCTTGGAAACTCCAGGTTTAAGAAGTTATAAGGAGGATAAGAAGGCCCACATATAAAATTTATCAATTCAACATCTTAGATAGGTTTTAGGTGGCTCTTAGGGTTTATTTTTGTTCTTCATTATCTACCCTTTGGATACCTAATGCTTTAATTGTTTGGATCAGCTAAGGGTGGTCAAGGCATGTTCTTCCAATCTTAGCTCAACTCTAGATTGGGGAGAATGTTGAAGACAATAGTTCAAAGGCATTTTGGTAATATTTTCTTAGCCCACCTATGGATTATGATATCTAGTCAAATAGAAAAGCTAGGATCATTTTACCTCATTTAAACTATTCCTTTTGGATTATTTTGTATTGCATGATTACTCCATGTTAAAATTGCTATGGGATAGTTTAAATGTTGAGAAACAGTTTCTAAAATTTCCCTTGTGAACTAGTAGATTGAGAGCTTGGAGGAAACCAGCAAGAGGTCATTTCAAGTGGGAGTGATATGAGCTATAGGAATGTATTGAATAATTAATTTTTCTCGGCACATTTGGAAGGAGATCCTCATAATTTTGTATACATTTTAATCCCATTAAGTAAAGCAAAAATGGGAAGCCTAATTGAGTCCACCTGTTAAACTATTAGTTGTCTTTATTGGGAATTGGTTTTAAAAGGAAATTGAATATGTTAGGAGGCAACATGGAAAGCCATGGACAAAATTCTTAGAGGGGCATAAGGAGATTAGAATATTCTTCTCAATACAAGAGGATTTAATTAATGGTAATAGAAAATTTATACTTTAAATCACTACAATGAATTAATATTATCTTGAGCATCACCAAACAGTGCCATAATCATGGATATTCTAGTTAAATTAAAAAAATGAAGATTTAAGGCTTGGAAGAAGAGTGTAGTAATGATTCCTTTTCTTTGGAACATCATATGAATACCTCTCTACTATCAATCTTAAGTGAATGCAAAGAACAATAGATTCATCATCAACCTCAGGATGAGATGGAAATCGACATGCAAAACTCACTACCTTTCAAGCATGTCCAAGTTGATGCCTTGAGAAAGTGTGCTCATCTTCAGTTTATTCTTAAAAAAAAATTATAATTATATTATGCTTCTCAACACCTTATGTAGAATATACTTGACTAGATGTAATCGTACAAGTTTTATTAAAAAATAGACACAGTACATTTGCGTTAGCTTGCTAGAAATTTTGAGCAGAAACTTGTGAGAATCCATAGTTATATATTGTATTATAGCATTTATTAGCTTATTTTAAATATTTTTTAATATAATTCTTTAAGATTTTCTTGGAAAAAAAAGTACAAAATCTCTGTAGTTTTTTTCTTAAGAGAAAATGTAAGTAACTTTAAAAATATGTGGGTTGCATTTTTTCAAATATATAGTGTTGACTACAATAAACACCATTAGTGGTGATAGAAATGGAAAATAAATAATGAGTACTACAGATTTAGTGGCGATGATAATTCGAATGGTTTTGATTATGACAATTCCAATGATTACACATAACCTATTCTACTCAAAATCCACTTCATTCCCATGATAACAATGTGATGGAAATATTCAACAAAGTTATAGAATTAACTTCTAATGATAGAATTGTAATGAATGTCGATAATTCTAATGATAGTAATGGCATTGCTAAAAAAGAGATCAACAAATTTATTGATTTAGTTGGTGATGTAGGTTGTAAGGATTTTAAAGAGTCTAACATTATAAATCCTCCTTTCTTTTTTTAGACAATGATTGAATTTTTTTTAATGATAATAAATCCAATGGTAATTCTTATATTTTTTATTTTGATAATGACAATTTCAATGCTACCATCCTCCCTAAGTTACATCATTTCAGTGTTAAAATTTAACGTACATAAATTATGTGTTAACTATATGCATTGGATTAAAAAAGATAAGTGTTTTATATATGCTAGACATAGAACATTGTTGAAATCATGGGCACTATGATTGAGGGAATATATATTGTTCTTTAATAAGATTAATTAGACATCATAAGAAGACACATTTTGTGTTGTTTTTAATTTTTTTTTAATTTGTTTCTATATGTCAACATTTACTAATTATATTTTCCTATGTTGATACTCTCTTTCTTCCAAATAATGAGAATGGCATTAATGAACTTGATCCTATATGAGTATCTATTCAATGATCTTAGTGACTAATGAAACAAATATAAGAGTTTGCTAGTTAATTACTTGTGAAGGATGAATATTATTTTCATCAAATTGGACTTAAATCTCTTCAAATCTATTATACAAAAGTATGAATATCAAATTAAAAAGCATGGAATTGGACTCCCAAAAGGGCTATACCGTACAAGTTTATCTTCTTCATAATGAGAACATGATCATGGTATTCCTGCGATCCTATGTAGTCAACCACCAAATGTGCATCCTTATAAACGCCTTTTTCTCCAAGGATAATGGAATTAATAAGATTATTTATAAAACTTTGGAGTATATCATACATCCTAGTCCTAACCCTAATTCATCCCCTTTGATCATGGTCCTAAAAAAATAAGTCTTGTGGTAAATGTTCCAAAACATTCATGCTCCAATAAACTAACAATTAAGGACAAGGAAAATTTCTCAACTCAAATTATTGATGAGCTCGGATATAAACTTCAAGGTGCAATGTTTTTCACTAAACTTTACCTTAGCTATGAATACCACCAAATCATAATAAACTTGCAACTCCATTTATAATGTCACATTTAAAATTAATTAAAAAACATTCGTTTAACATTTAAAAGATAATTCTTAGGAAAATTTCATTTTATTATATATATCATTATTAAAAAATTTCATTCATTTTATTATATATCATTCATAAAAAGTTTTTATTCATATATATAATGTAACTAACACAACAACTTAACTTGTGGCTTGTTAATACTTATAGTTTATAAGTTAAGTGCCACCAATAAGTTATCAATTACTTATTCTGGCCTCAAGGAATTAGCCATGCATCAACTATTTTTTATATTCTTTGTAATGAGTGCCATAAAATTAATATGAGAAGTACAATTATTTTATACTAGTCAAATCTAAATAAAGCATAAATACTTCTCCACTCCAAAATCTCAAATAAAAAACACATAAATACAAATATATTGCATTATCATTTCTAAAAATAAAAATAAAAATTTAATATATAATATATACAATACTTTTGAAGTATAAACATTGTGAATATCAGTATTGCAGTATTAAATATTGTAAATATGAATATTGAAATTTAATATTTGAATATCAAACTCCAAATAAACCATACACACAGTATGATTCATTTATGATACATAAGCGTGGGTGCCAAATATTTTATATTTGTATTTTAAAATGTAACCAATAAAGATAGGGGCTCAAAGGAGGATATTTTATTTATCACCTGTACGTGGAGGCTTTCGAGGAAACTATGAGGCACCAAGCCAGTTGCTATTAAATACTTTTAGTTATCAATTCTACTGGATGAATGCCTCGGAAAAGTTTAAAAACGCCAATCAAATAATTTATCGTAAATATCGATCAATTATGTGTATCATAAATACCATTGTATAATAAATATTAATCAATATATTACGAAACAATATATTTACTGTTATTTTGCTCAAGTATATCTTTGAGTTAAATAAATTTTCGAAATATTGTAATCTATCTAGAATGTTCGATTGAAGGACAGCCATACCTAATCTTAAAGTTTGGGTAACAATTCCAGAATCCGACTTCTTTTTTGAGAAGTGTACGAACTGTACGAACTGACCGCTTCTTCCAATGGAATCTTGGCCTACCAGAGGATCTGACGATTTTAATAAAGAGACTGAAGCACAAATGCAGACACAGTCTAACCGGCACAACGGAGGATCTCACTATTTTACTGAAGAGAGTGAAGAACAAATGTAGCCACGGTCTAACTGGCACAACGGAGGATCTGACGATTTTAACGAAGAGACAGAAGCACAAATGCAGCCACAGTCTAACCGGCACAACGGAGGATCTCACGATTTTACTGAAGAGAGTGAAGAACAAATGCAGCCAGGGTCTAACTGGCACAACGGAGGATCTGACGATTTTAACGAAGAGACAGAAGCACAAATGCAGCCACAGTCAATCCGGCACAACGGAGGATCTCACGATTTTACTGAAGAGAGTGAAGAACAAATGCAGCCAGGGTCTAACTGGCACAACGGAGGATCTGACGATTTTAACGAAGAGACAGAAGCACTAATGCAGCCACAGTCTAACTGGCACAACAGAGGATCTGACGATTTGATTGAAGATAGTGAAACACAAATCCAGCCACAGTCTAACCGGGCAGCGGGGAGAGAATTATCTCAACTTGGTTTCGGATTAACCTCGCAAATATCTTTTCAATTAGATCCATCCAACACTGGCATCTCAGCAAGCGAAAGCCGATCAGGTTAGATCTGGTCACATCTAGCTGATTTTGTTTTGCATTATTATTATTAGGCAGGGAAATATTGGTTTTCCATCAACATGCAAAACTACAATGAATTCAAACATTCATATTACCAAGCCCCTGCAAAAATACAAATTAAAAATCATGCAGTCCCAATTCGGTAACCAAGTGCATGCATTCAGATTTATTTTAAAACCATTTTTTGTTTTGTTTTCCCCATTCCCATTATTAGTTAATATTCAACTTGACCGGTCAATCTCTAAAGCATTCCGAAAACGTTTTCTGTTCAATCATGATCCTGAGTATGCTTGACAGTTCAGCAAGCCTGTATAGATCCATTTACTTTGTATTTACTTACATTCACAGATCTGGCTGAATGTAGAATATTTTAATTTAAATCTAATTTCTGATATAATATTAGTTGTTAAATTAGAACTTAACTCTTTGTATGAAATAATGACTACTTTCAAATACTATAGCAATTAAGATTCATTAGTTATCGGATTTATCTTATCTTTTTCATTTTGAAGTAAACAGATTTGCTTTTTTCATTCATTTTACCAATGTTAGTGTCGAAAGCACTTTATTTTTTCAAAGGGTTTGGTTTTTCTGGTCATTTTACCCATGTTAGTGTTGAAAGCAATTTATTTTTTAAAGGGTTTGGTTTTTTTTGGCATGATTCTAATGAAAATTATAAAATAAAACATTTCTTCAATTATTTATACATATTTTCTGTTTTAATCTTTACTAAGGCTTTATACTCTTGAGCATACTATTCAATTCATTTTTTTCATCATTAACTTGTATGTATGTAAATTCTATTTTTTCTATGCCTTTTGAACTACAATATGATTAACCAGATAGAAAATGTTCAGTTCATAATAATAAAAAATTAGGCAAATTGTATTTTTCAATTAACTTTTATCATAGTTTTTTTCTTTAATCAACCCATTTCATGGGTAACTCAAAGTCGTTAACTTATCTTCACTCAATTTATATTTTTCATCATTAACTTTTTGTTTCTCATTACACTGTTTGCATGCAATTTCTATTTTTTGGATTCCTTTTCGAACTACTATACTATTAACAATCTTGAAAATTTTGAATTTAAAATAAACTTTCTGGTAAGAAAATTCTACTATTCAAATAATTTTTACTCATTAAGTTTTGCTTTAATCAATCCATTTTATGATTAACATTGAATTCATTATTAACCATTCTCCATTCATTTTTTGTTTTTTTATTAAACATCCATTTGAATTATAAATTTGCTTGTCTCACTTTCCCAATGTTACTAAACTAATGGGTTTGGTTTCCCTCCATTACAATGGAAATTAAAAAAATTATAATCTTTTCAACTACATAGGTATGTTTTTATTTCTTAAATTTTCCTAGGTTTTTTAAAGAAAAATAATACTCTTTAAGAAATTTTATAATTAACTTTTAATATTTATTTATTTTCTTTTAATAGACTCTTTTCATCATTAACATATCTTCATGCAATTATATTTTCTAGATTTCTTTTTAAACTTCTATACTATCTTATCAATGTTAGAAAATTTCTATTCATAATAAAAATTAATTTGGACATTTTCTACTCTTCAATTAATTTTTACTATTTATTTTTAGCTTAGAGATCATCATTAATCTATCTCTATAAGATTTCTATTTTTCATCATTAAGTTGTCTTTATGCAATTATATTTTTCATCATTTACCTCTCTCAATGTAATTTCTATTTTCTCCCTTTATTTTCAGAGTAAGGTATTTTTACTATTATACTCTTAACAATGTTGAAAGTTTTTAATTCATAATAAAAAAATATTTTTAGAAAATGAAAGGTGATTACAAGAGAAATACTAATTTTAATTGTTAAATTTATTCTTTATATTAATTTTTTGATTTTTTTTCTTAAATAAACATGTCATATTGATTATTCCAAAAGAATGTCAATCATATAGAATTTGGATATATTTGAAAACCATTAATATTTTCCTCCATAAATACATTTGAGATCCAAACACCGTGAAATCCTTCTCAAATTTGAATACCTTGTATCTACTTAAGCCATTTATTATTATTTTTTTTAATTTTATTTCTAAATGATACTTTTAATGAAATCAGTTATGAGCTATGTCTCAACATTAGCTATGACACATGGGATCAGTTATGAACTATGAGCTATGGGATCAATTGTGAGATATTGAAATCTACTTACCTATTCTATAATTTACATAAGAACTTATGATTTTTTCTTAAATCACAATGAAATCACGCTTAATTAAGAATTAAAAAAAGTTTTTAGTTAAAAAAACCTAAAAAAATAAACCAAATGTTGTATAGTTTCATTTCCCAATAAATATCAAATGTTTTATTAATTTTTGTATAAAGTCTTGTATCTCGGATGGACGAACATAATTATTTTTAACCTCAAGTGATGTCCCTTTCAAAGAATTTATTACATTTGTTTATAATATAATGTGGGGTGTCTTCCCTAAATGAAAGGAGGAGCTCTTTGTGGAGTGAGACTGTTGCATTATTACATATATGAGTTGGAGTAAGCTCGCCTCACTTATGTGATGTGATGAAGATAGAATTTTAAGCATAATAATATAGTTTTTAATTAACAGTTTTCTCAAATAAGATATGATATAAAGTTACCATTTTCCTATCATCTTGAATAGATGAGTAATGCATTTCATAGTGTTTTGAAGTTTTTAAGCTTCTTTTATTTTTAAATCTCACTTATTATTATTATTTTTTAAATATTTTAACAAATAATTGATATTTATGTTTATTTATTTTTTATAAAGTTATTGATAAGGTAGATGTGATAGCTTAGACCATTTTTCAAAATAAATCAAATAATGGATATTTATAATGGTCAATGAATAAAATTATAGTAGTGACCATTTTAAATAATTATGACATATATTATTATCAGTATGATTTTTATTATCTCAACTTGGTATATATTAAAAGTGAACCTTTAGCAGAACTCAGGAGTAGTAGCTATTTCTTCTCGATAGTAAGGAGAAGCACCAGGAGCGTAGCCAAAGGCACATTCTTCCTTCTCAACCTGTTAAACATTTTCCTCAACCTGTTTAACCTTTATTTTTTTACTAGGATTTCTAGTAAGTCTAATTTATAGTATGCTACTACTTTCCTAAGGATTTATTTTATCATGTGTTTGTCGCCCATGACATCTTTTGAAAGGATTGTATTGATAGAGTGTAAATCTTGCCACTTAATATATATGAGATTCGTTTCAACAGCTTTTTATGTTGATATATATTTAGAAAATCGTTGCATTCTTATGTTTGTTTTGTTGTTTCTTTAATAGAATCTATATTGCAATTTTACTAACAAACAGAAAAATAATATCAGAGTCAGAATCGGCTGAAGATGAAGATCCCAATTCAAGATACCCATGCAGATTTTGTGGACAGAATTTTGTTAAATCTCAGGCTTTAGGAGGCCATATGAATCGCCATCGTCAAGGTCTTCCCAACCTTTTCTCCTTTAACGACAATTTTAAAACATTTTTCAAAATGTATCCAACATGCATATGGATGTGTGATTTGATCTAGATGAGATGTGTATTTGTATTGAAATCTGTTAATACAATTCACTACAAAAAATTTATATATATTGTATGAAAATAGGTTTATCAATTTATGGCTATACTCAAAAAATGGAATATATTTTTATGTCAATAAAATTTATTAACAGTGTTTTTAATATTCAAAAAAGAAAAGCTTTTGAGCTCCTGGAGAAAGTAGGCCACATTCAATCAAGCGTGTTGTAAGGATCTTTAAAACAAATTTGTTCATTCCTTTCTTAACCTATACTATCAAATTTAGTGATTGTTGAAAATTGTTTTTATTTTCTTTGTAAACTGTCCAGCCAAAATCAAGACTCTCGGTTAGGACCTTCTTCAGTTCCATCATACATTACTAGAATGCAAACCCTCCAACAAAGCAATTTCTATCAAAATCCACTTGGTGCCGGGGGCATGCAGCTAAACTATCCTCAGCACGAAGTTGTGGAATCAGAAAATGTAGCCAGAGAATGCCGCTTCAGTCCAGGTTTTCAATCCCCATCTAGTTATCGTCTGTACTCAGGAATATTTGGTTCAAAATTCTCACAGCAGGGATCAGCAGAATTCCAACAATTGAACTTTCTTTCTTCAGTTCAAGCTGCTAATTTTCACTTACCTTTACCACGAATTTCCCAGCTCACTGTGGAACTAGAATGTACACAGGGTAGACAAATACCAAGGAGTAACAATATTTATGGGGCGGGTTCTTCTTCTCGGAGTAACAATATTCATGGCGCGGGTTCTTCTTCTGGGAATAACAACATTCATGACATGAGTTCTTCTTCAGGGTTTTACAGAATCAATTACAATCCAGTAGAAAATACTGACAGCAATTCTAATGAAGAATTTCCTACAATAAATAGCTGCGACATAGAAGAAAATATAATGAACTATTTCCTCAAGTAAGTTGCAAGTGAGTTAGATATACACGCAACGTTAATTTTAGTAACAGGTTATTTTAAGTAAATTCATTTGCAGTTTAAATTTACTGAACATATTGTGGTGCGTTTTGTCACAGCAGGCATGATGATTAAAGGCTGAGCAATAAAAGGCGTTCAGATTTTCTATGAAAGGAAGTCCTCCTCGTCTTAAAACAGGAGCTGTTCGTCCCAGTACTCCCACTCAACTCCAATTTTGAAGGGAACTTTCTTTTAACTCGTTAACATTTTTTTAAATTTAAAATTAAAAAATATTAATTTTTTTAGACACTAATATTTATTTTTGGGAACTTTCTTTTAACTCGTCCACATTTTTTTAATTTAATATTACAAAATATTATTTTTTAGACACTAATATTTATTTATTTAGACATTTTTAGCACCTCTAGATAATATTGATTAATTTGACTGTTATGAGTCTATGAACTAAAGAGGATCTGGTCTATGATGAATGTTTTTGCTGACTTATTTTTATGTTGATGACATGAGGACGAACATGAAAGAAGATCCCCTTTTGCAAATTTTGATGAACCTTAATGATGATGAATCAAAGCTGAATTATGATAGATGAACTGATTCATGATATTTCCATGTTTTGAAGATTTTTGAGATGTGTATAATCTTTTCAGTGTATGATTTTTTTGTATGATATGAGTTCATCCTTTTTTATCTATGTTTGTATGATCTATTATGATCTATTGTGTATGATCTTGTATGATTAATTTGTAGTTTCAGTGCTATGACTGAATCTAAAATGTATTAGCTATGAGGCTGGGATATTGAGAGAATGGATAATTTAGAGCCATGTGAATATATATATTTACGAATTTTTTCTTTAGAAAAGAAAATTGATTAATTTGAGACCTTTATATTCATTAATTTGAGATCTTTATTGTTGAGATGGTATGATTTTCATAAATATTTTATTATTATTAAATTTAAGTTGTTTTATTTATTTCTATAACATTAATGGGATTAATAGTTAAGAACGTGTGTTTCCTTCCAAAAGAGTTATAAATTCCAATTGTTCAATTTGCAGGAGATAGGTTATATACATCCCTAGAAAGCATGGAGCCCTTTTCCCCAGAAACAAGAAGTCTCATACACCAAAATTAAAAATTGATGTAAGTCTGGCTTAGGATCCTAGGCTCTATCGAGTGCCAAGATGGATCAAATCTCTGGAAGTGCAAACCTCTTCTTAGGTATCCATTGATTTCATTCAAACCAAAGGACACATCATTTTATTTAAGGTCCACATATAATTTTATTATTATTAATATTTAATATTATTTATGACCGACATATTATATTTTTTATTATATTTTATTTTGTTATGAACGAACATTGCATTATTTCCCCCACATGATTTTAAAACCATATGCAAGGCCCTCCTACAATAATGGGTTGTTTAGGAGGCCTTGCACATGGTCTTAGAAACATTTGCAAGCCCCTTGTAAACCATGTACAGTAAAACCATCGGTTGTTTAGAATGCCTTGCACATGGTTTTAAAACCATGCGCACATGGTTTTAAACCATGTGCAAGGCCAACATTTTTTGGGGGATAATTCAATTTTGTGTTTTTTTCTTGACCCACATATGTTTTTACGGATAATTAATTTTTTGCTTTTTTATTGTTTTGTTAGGTAGGAAGATTACAACATCTCCCCCATATTAGATTGTTTTTGTTACCAACATTTATTTTGGCCTATTAGAAAAAATAATTTTTATTAATAAAAATAACTTTACGAAAGCGATATTATTTTTTATTTTGTGTTACAAAATCTCTCCCATAATATTCAGTATCACTATTATTTTTTGCAGACATGTTACAAACGTTACTAAATTTACATTGCTTTACAAGATCTCTCCTATAATATTCACTATCACTATTAGTTTTTGCCGACATGTTACAAATGTACTAACGTTACATCATGTTACATGTTACAAGATCTCCCCCATACTGGGCTCAGGGAAATAAAAAATTTAAGTTTAAGAAATTAATAACATTACTTTATTTATAATTATAAAATATAATGATTTTTATTATTAATTAAATGTTATTTAAAATTTCTATAATTTACTATCAAAATAAAATTATAAATATAAAAAAAATAAGTAGTTCTAAAATTTTACACATCTAGCTTTATTTTGTATTGTTTTTATAGAGATGTGTTCTTACTATATTTTAGGTTTAGTTTTGTGATTATTCAATGTTTACTCCATGTATTAAGATAAATGTTAATTCAATATAGAAAATTATTAAAATATTTAAGCATGCTCAACTAAAAGAATTAAAAGGACAACATTAATTGCCAAATATTGAATATTACAAGCCTTTTTTTAGCACACAACTAAAAGATTGAATTTCAATGTTTAGGATTTATTTCAAAATTTGATCTTATAAAAGAATAGTTACACATTTTTTTATAAGATCCAATTAAGATAAAATTAATTCAAAATTTTAAAGATTAAATATAAGAGTATGTATGCTTATTGTGATGTTTATATTGGATTGGGATTTTATAAAAAAATATTAAGAAATTTCTAAAAGTTTCAATGATTAAAATTTATTTCAAGATTAACATTTATTATATAAAATTTGAACTTATTTAAAAAAAAAAAACCACCAACCTTATTGATGAATAAAAACTAGTCCTGTAACTTTTAGGTGAACTTACATTATTATAGTGACATTTTGTAGTGTTTAGTAATAACTTAGATAAACGAAATCATTCTCATTCTTTTTGTTTTTAAAGACATATCGAATTTTATATGTTTTCTCTCATATTTTTCATATGCATTCATGCCCCACGAATCCTCCCATTCTTCGATGCCTTAGAATCTCTAGGCTTAAGAAGTTATGAGTAGGAGAATATATAAAATTTCTTACTAGATCTTAGATTGGTTTTAGGTGGTTATTAGAGTTTATTTGTTGATTAGCTACACTTTGAAAAGTAGTGCTTTAATTGTTTGGCTAACCTTGGGTGGTCAAGGCATGTTTTTCCAATCTTAATTGGTTGGCTAACCTCGGGTGGTCAAGGCATGTTTTTCCAATCTTAGCTTATCTTATCCCAATTGAAATCCCTTATAGATAAGGATATCTAGTCAAATAGAAAAGCTAGGGTCATTTTACCTAGTTTAAACTATTCCTTTGGGATTGTTTTGTATTGTGGCTACATCATGATAACATTATTATTGAATTGTTTAAATGTTTAGAAATAGTTTCTAGAATTTTCTTTGTGAATTAGTAGATTGAGAACTTGGAGTCATATGAGTTATAGGAATGGATTCAATAATTATTTTTTCTCCATTAATTTGGAAGGAGAACCTAGTAATTTTGTATATGTTTTAAGCCTATTATTTAAATAAAAATCATGAAGACTAATTGACACCTATTAAACTATTATTAAAATATTAGTTTCTTTAGTGGGAACTTATTTTAAAAGGAAATTGAACATGTTAGGAGGAAACATAAAAAACCATGCCCAAAATTCTTAAAGAGGCATAAGGAGATTAGAATATTCTTCATGATATAAAGAATAGAATTAATGGTAATAGAATCTATATATTTTAAATAACCATAATGAATTAATATTATCTCTAACATCAACAAACACTAACACTGCAATAATCATGGATACTCTAGTTAAATAAAAAAGACAAATTAAGGATTTGGAAGAAGAGTGTGCCGAGCTCAAGTAAATTGTCCTCTTGCTTAGAAAGGATTTATCTTCTTTCGTAGATGATATGAATACTTCAGTTGGTTCATTCTAGATAGAATACAAAGAAGAATATATTCATCATCAACCTCACGATGGCATAGATATCCATATGCAAGGATCACTATATTTGAACCACGTCCAAGGTGGTTTCGTGAGAAATTGTGCTCATCTTTAATTTATTCTTAAAAACATTCTATATTTTTTTTTTGTTTTTTTGGTTCTCAACACCTTATGTAGGATATACTTAACTAGATATAATATATTTGTGTTAGCTTGCTCAAAATTTTGAGCAGAACCTAACATTGTGTTGAGGCCTGGAAATTCGCAGGTAGCAACAGTAAGGGATTCTCCCCAGTCAACGTTCCCAACTAGCCCGCTGACTGTTTGGTATAGGGAATCCATCTGGTTTATGGTCCAGCTACCGTAGGTCAAAGTAACAAAACAAGGGTTTTATCGGTCACGTCCCGGTCCACCGAGTTTTTCTATTTTGACTTAAAATGCGAAATGAGGGTGCCTAACTAAATGCAGGGTGGTGAAGGATGCAGGTAGCAATCACAATGTGATGCGCAGGTTCTTACCTCTCGTCTTAAGATCACCCACACCTGAATCACACTTGCGAAAATGAACTGAGCTAACTATCTATCTATTTATCTATCTACCTATCCTCGGGGAGCAAGAATGTGATTTATGTATGAGTAATGTGTATGTGCATGCATAATAAAAAGCAATTACAGATAGCTGATATTCCTTATTACAAACATGAACAATTAAAGATATTTCAACAACTAGATAGCTAATTGTTGTATGAACAGCATACATTACTCATGGTGGTCATTTCATCAGAATAAATCAGAAGTCATTCAAGCAAAGACATAGGTCCTAGAGTTAGAACGATCTCACAATTCATGGACACCATACTGAAAAACAAAATAGTTCATCTTTCAACTGTCCATGGCACAACATTTGAAATCCCATCCACCTTTATTCAACAGGAAAACCAAATATTTTATTGCAAAGAGAAGTAGTTCTTCTTACAATAACCTTTCCAGTCTAACTGGGGAAAAAAGTCCCCTTTCTTTCTATGCTTCCTACTTTTATACAAAAAGGTAAAATGGTTGGGCTGCCCAAAGTGACCTTTGGGATTCCCAACCTTTTGTTTTCCCAACGGTTCACTTTTCAAATATCCTTACAAAATTTATACAAAAATAAAAAAGAGGCCTAATCCCTCATGAGGAGGGTCCCTCCTGGGTATCTAAAAACTTCCTCCATGCTGATGCTTCAGCAGCAATACCTTCAAAGGCGCAGGGTTCCAAGAACTGAATATTTATCTCAAATTTCTCGGCTTGATTCTTGATAGCATTGATGCTTGCTGGGCTCAAATGAAGTTTATCTTCCAAAAATTGCACACTAACGACTGGGTGGTCTACTTCATTTTTGAAAACTAGGTCATCAATGGCCTTGATCTGTTGCGTTCTGGCCTCTGCATCCTGATATCTACTCTTCAATATTTCCATAAAGGTTTTATGATCTAGGAACTCCTCAAGCCTCTGTTCAGCCTCCGTCTGACACCGATTGTATGTGTTAAGGAGCCTTCTGAAGTATTCTGCGCATGCTCCCTGCATCCTTTTGACTGCCTTCTTGAAGTCTTCAGTGGTGCTGGCAACGAACTCTACCAGGTCATGATCTCTTTTGACGGCTTGATGATCCTTTGTCGGTAGTTCTGCTGGGTTCTCTGCATTGCTTTCCAGCCTTGTCATTCTGGCATTCAGGACTTCAAGAACATCCTGGGATCTATCCACGAAGTAGGAGGCAGTTTCCATAATTTCCTCCAACCGGCTATCGATCTGAAGGACTTTACACCTCTCTTCCTCTAGAGCAGTTTGCAGCCGAAGTATTTTAGCTTTCTGAGCCAAGATATGTTCTTTGAATGGTTGGAGATCTACTTGTTGTTCCCTTGCTTCCTCCAGAGTGGTGGTTAGAGCGGTGATCTGTTCTTGATGCTTCTTGTTCTGCTCTTCGGAGTGAATATCATTGTCCTACAAAAGGATCTTCAGCTGCTCTTCTAGGTCCTCTACCTTTTGCAGCAACTGCGCCTTGTCACTCTTTAGATATTGGCATTCCTATTGTACTTTCTCTAGGGCCTCCTGTGTTGTTTCCTTGGCTTGCATTTCTACTTGGAGGGCATGTACTTCACCCTTTAAGGATTCCAGTTCCCTTTGCATGTATTCATACTTCCTCTTGAGTCTGTTACCCTCTTCTCTCTCCTTCCTTAGTGTATTTTTCAGCTGAGCGGAGGTTTTCTTAGATGACTCCAGCTCAGTCATCACCATGTTTATGTTATCTTTTGAGGCATCGATCATTGCAACCCTGGCTCTTAGTGTGAACCTAGAATCCAAGTCTGTCCCTAAGATGACAGCTGTATCTATTACCATCTTTCCAGGTAGATATTTCGCTTCAAATTTCTTTTCTGTCCTCCTCATTATTCTCTTCATGGCCCTATCATAATAAACAGTATTGAAGTCAGGGAATTGTTCTCCCTTTTTCTGGATGAAAGGCACTAGCTGGAGTGTAAGGGCCACAGGGGTACTGGTAGCGAGCACTTGAGAGGTCTGTACCTCAGGGTTTTCGTCCTCATGGGTCTGCCCTGTTGCTTTTTCGGAAACTAACTATTGTGTCAACTTTATTCCTTCAGCTTCTTGCATTTGGAGCTCCTCATCGAGCTTTCTCTTTGCTTCTTCAGCTGCTTGTCTAGCTGCTTCTTCTGTTTCTTTGGCCGCCTCTTTTGCTTTCTCAGCTGCTTCTTGGGCAGCTTTTATTTTCTCTTCTTCTCCCATCTGAAGCCCTTAGGCAGCCTCCTTTTCCAACCTTTGAGCTTCTTCCTTTCTCCTTCTGGCTCCTTCTTCATCCTTTCCCTGTTCATCCCCTTTTCCACCATTGGTGGCACTCTTTTTCTTGAATCTTCTCATTAGCATTGTCATGTTACGGGTGTTTCGAAAGACATATTCTTCCTTATCAAAGTGGTGAGTATACTCAAAATGAACTTTGTGTTCTTTACAAAGCTCCACCACTTTGCCTTGGGAGTCACTACTATGATATGGCATTTCACCAAAATGGAACTTTTGCAATTCCTCTATGAATTCAGCAGCTTGTTTCACCTTGCTGAATTTGTAGCTACCTATCTTGAATGGAAAAGGAAGGTATGCAGTCTTCTTCTGTTCAAACAGGAAATTACCTATTCCATCAATGAACACCTGCCTGACTGCCTCTTTGTGAATAATATAATTTGTTGTGTATTTGGGTAGCAATAAGGGGCATTTCGTTCCTCCAAACATTCTGAAATACATGCCATTGTCATTCAAGTAATAGTCTGCATATTCTTCTATTACTTGCATAGCCCCTTTTGACATACAATCACATTCCTTTTGGAAAATGAGTGCATAGAGTGGCATAATGAAGTGCTCACAGACCTCTCTGTAATGGCTATGGTATTGGTGAGCCCACAATGGTCTATAAGCAGCATAAACAGGCATTCTCTCCCTGTCCCAGATGCACCTGAGACCGGGGAAAGGCTGGTTGCACAGTATGCAATCTATCAATATTAAAATCATATAGAATTCAGATCTTTTCTGGGCTTCTCCTCCCAAGGCTGCAGCCAAGCAAGAAGAAAGACTACTTGATACAAGACTAGCCCAATTGAAGGCTGTTCCTTAGGATGCCACATGAAAAATAATGGGTATCCATTCAAGCTTGAAGAGTCTGCCATGGGCTCTCCCAAATATCCTATTAAGCATTAGGGATATGAATCTGTAGGGAGCCCTCAAGCTCGCTGTATCATACTCACCGGCTGGTCTGTATCGGTAAAGCTTTCCCTGCAAGAGCATTTTCTTAAGAGTTTCCACCAGGTCCATTCTTATGCTGTCCAGCCAATCATCTGATAGGAAAACTTGGGCTTCTGGTAGGTGATAAGCCAACGCCACATATCCAGGGCTAAATGCAGCATAGCCATGTCCTTCAACATTTCCTATGATCATTGTGGTTGTATTTTCCCGGGGCAGAAACCAGCCAATTACCTCAGAGCATGGGAACAGCTCTGGTCTGGTGGAAACTTTCACGATAGCAGATTTCTCTATGTTAGCATAGATGGGTTCTTCTTCGAGACCCATATCGGGAACCTCCCTGCGGGAAATTAATCTATATATTTCACCCCATTTGTACTCGGGTTCAACAATAGAAACACATTGAGTGTCTCCATATATGTATTCAGTCTTTGTTACAGCTTCCACCTCTGTCCCTTCTTCAACCACAGGGGCCTTCTTCTTCTGCCTTTTGGACATGGTGGATTCGAATTCTTCCTACCAAATATAACTTTTTAATATTGAGAAATTCAAGTTGCCGACATTTATATGACAGTGCATCATTTTACTCTTTCTATGTATACCATGACAGTAACTAGTCGATGAAACTAAGATACAAGCTTGTGTAACCTGACTGACCTGACTAACAGGATTATCATAACCAAATGCACATTTTTTAGTATTCTTTGTCTATAAGATGCAACATTACTATATGACATTAAACCATTCCACAACCATCTTTAAACTGCAACAAAACTACATCCATATGCAATGCGCCATTCTCATGTCTTTAATATGATAGCAGGTAAAGAAACAAATGCATGTATGTGTAGCCCAAGAAATTGCCTTAACCATCAGAACCATTAAAATGCAATGTGCAGTGCTCAATAGTTTAGCCTGTGTATATCAACAAAAGAGATAATCGGAAGTAGTTATATGCGTTATGACTGTGAGGGTCTCCTATGTTTTCAATACCAACAACTTAACAACATATATCTTAGCAGGTACGAAATCGATGAGGAGCCTCGCCGTTTGCGGCAAAATAATTACATTAACTTGACTACCCATTTCGCTCTCTGCGGGGACTACTGTCATCTTGCTGTACTGGATAAATGGTAAAAGCTACATGCGACGTCTGTAGTGCCTGTGCCTTTGTGTTCCAGGTTAATAATCTACAAATCGCAGCGAATCCCTTCCAACTAGCTAGGGTTTCAAATCAAGGTGCGCAGAACGGTGCGGTGAAATAGATGTTCGAGGATGTGGGTAAAATGAACCTCAATCAAAAAGAGAAAACACCAAATGCCATCGAAAAACCCACTGCAAAACCTCCCCCTGCTCCTCATCATCACACATGGGGTAGCTAGGTGCAGGCGGCGTAACAGACGCCTGCACCAAGCCTCCACCCACTATGCACGGGGCCTGCAAACAAAGGCCGCGGGCCAAAAAATGCCCCGTAGGTCAAAAATTCCAGTGCTAGCAGTCAAAATAACCTCCCCCTCCCCTTATTATATACGCATACATTTAACGGGGTGAAGGAAACCACCGTAATCGCATCGAAATTTACACATGCTTTGAAAGGAACAGGATAAGGTGAATAGACCTACCTGGAACAGACGTATCCGACGGGGTGAAAGTGGTTGGGCTTCCTCAACTGCCACCTAGGAGCGGATACCGGCATGGTGGTCCACGATCTTCGAGGGGTCAACAGCACAGGATGATCATGATAGTTCGAGCAAAACAAACAATAAAATAATCCAACTCGCTTCTCCCTATATATAAAATGGTTCGCACGTGTGACGGGTTTTAAATCGGATGAGAAACTATTCTGAATCGGGAGGTAAGAATGCGAACCCCTCTGCAACGGTGGCAGGTCATGATGTCAATCCGTTTACAACGGTGAGCAAGGAGGGAGAAACTAATGATCAGACTTCGGAGGAAACTTGGATCGGAAGCCAAAAGCTTAAATTCTTCCACAACGGCAGACACTCGTAACATAAACACCGTCCATAAAACTCAAGTCGGAAACCAAATGACTCTACGTCAGAAGCCTAACGCTTTTCCCATCCGCGACGTCGGGACCTAAAAAACTCAACCCCATCTGCAACGGCGGAGAGAGCAATGGTAAAAGGCTCTGAAACACACAAATCGGCAAGAAAGTGAAAATCAAAACCCAAACTGATCTGCAACGGCGGAGGCTAAAGCGATGATCTATCCGCAATGGCAGTCAAGGAGATAATCATTCCTTTCAACGTAGAACCAAAAGTCGCCCGCAACGGCGGAAAACGACAAGGCAAAACCTCTGCAACGGCGGGAAAGTCAATTTAAACAACTTCCGATTTTACAGTGGCTTCAAAGGTATTCAAAAATAATGATAAGGCTTGATAAAACAAGGAAAAATTACAGCGTTAGAGGGAGATGAAAACAGGTGGTGAACCACTTCAGCATGAGAAACTCTTTCTGAAAGTTCCCTGACCAAATCAAAACAATAAATCAAGCTAACTAAAGCAAAGGAGGGTCCTAAAATTTTTTGGAATTTTGGGAAATTGTTGCAGCTGCAACAGTTGGCGACTATCTGGTGAACCCCAGATCTCTGAATTAACTCCTTCCCAGTGAAAGACTGTCTGAATAAAATTGAAATCTTCTAGATGCTTGTATTCCTGAGCAAGCCAAATAATGCATTAAACCATTGAGAAGTAGTCTATTCTTTGGGAAATGGTAACATAAGAAATACTGCAAGTCTGAATAACTCTTTTGAGGCCAGAAGGTGAAGTTTATTTTTCCTATCCTTAGGTAGTTTACAGCTTGGACACCACAATATTGTAACAGAATGTAAACAGTATTATCCTTTTGTTCCTCATTCCCATGTCAACTGCACTTTTATGCCTTTTGAACTTTAGTTCCTTTAATATGAGTCCTCCTTTAGGCCTTTTCTTACTGAATTCTAATTCAAGATACTCTATCCCATAGTGTCCTTTTGTGTGAACAATGTACTTCATATTTCAGTTCACGGACAGAGAGGATCTTGTGGCCTTTTAGTACCGCATGATTTGATATTTTGCTTTGATATGTATTGTTTCCTTCAAGATGTTTTAACTCTTGATAGCTTATTGTTTTTCTGAATATATGACATGGGATCATTTAGATATGATATACTGTTTTACTCTGCTTCCTTTCCATGAGTCTTTTGCTGTCGCCCCCTTGGTTATTTAAGATGTGAGGTGGATGGAGCCTCTAAATAGTATTCCAGACCTCTTTTACTTCTAGGTTATTTACAAGGATTAAGTAAGACTTCAATGTATGCATTGCCAGTCAGGAACACTGCTACTAGAAGATATTATGTACTTTAAAACACAGTCTTTCACTCAATATTTCAAGTTAATAAAGAACCCTAATGTTCCCCTTGCAACCAAAAGTTTGCCTCTTTATTCAAAACAACAGTAGTAAAAGAACAATAGCATCAAATCAAATAACCAAAGAAAAAAATCCCAAAGCATTAAAGCAAGAAAATGGCACCTAGTATTAAGAAAACAAAACAATTTATTTATGTATAGCAAAAAGAAAAACAAAATTTGCCCACTCCTGAAAATCTTTAAAACTAGAGAGCTAAGGAATGAGCTGGATTTTAGATAGGAGTTATCTAACCATGGTCTAACTGTGTTGTTATTGAAATGGAACCCATATCTAATATCCTACAGTCATCACTTTCAGCCTGAGGGAGTTGAAGGAGCTCAGGCTGAGTGTCCATCATAGAACTGGCCCTTTTTGAGGAATGATGTCTTATCTTAAGCTCAGTCAGATAGTTTCCCAGGATAGAATCAGCAGACTCATTGCCTTCTCCCAACTTAGTGACAGTATACTTCATGTATGGTTCTCTCAGAATTTTTATTGAATTTGGGGTACCCTTGAGAGGAAACAACAGATGAGACCAATCTAAAGAAAAATAACCTTTCAACCTGGTAGCCCAATCTCGGTTGAGAATGATCCCATATCCCCTTGGTATGTCAGCCACCATAATGTCAATAAATTGACATATCTTGTTGTTCGCAGCCAAACGAATGAGGACATTCTTCATTTCTCCCTTCACCTTGACACCTGTGCGATCTAATTGCGTTACTTCATGAGGGGTGGACTCTAGCTGTCCGTTAATCTTTTTACAAATCTCAAGGGTCATCACATTCACTGCTGCTCCAGAGTCTACTAAGCAATTATGTACATTATGTTAGTTTTTCAACATTTAAGCTAGCATTATGTTAAGATCTTTTTACTGAGAGAATAACAAGCACAGCAATAACATAAGCACATCACATGAGACAAGAGACACAAAGAGTTTTGATCGGGGAAACCATAAATGGAGAAAACCCCGCAACTTCCTCTAAGATAGTATCACCACAATATGTGATACCCAAAACAGTAAGATGATCTCCCAATACATCAAAAGCCTTCTGTCTTCTTTCAAGCCCAAGCATTTCCTTCTCCAAAGGTGCGCCACACTTGAGAGAGCAAGTGATGTATTTCACAAGTGATAAATAGAGAGACTCTCACTCTCTATTTATATTCATCCGTTCACTTAAGTTGCCATTTCATACATAGGCTTGACCTAATAATTACTACTCGAGCCTACACCTTAATTAGTGTATAATAACTCAAGTGCCCCGAAACTATGCGGACTTACCTAATGACTTGATATGACTTGATTACATTATTAATCCTCCCGATCAGAACATCGGGGCATGACCACATGACTCAAATACATAATAGAGACATCCCGGAATAAACATCGGGTTACAATACATGAGATACATAGAAGAATACATTTCGAAGTTACATATACATCAACACTCCCTCTTAACTAGGAAGGTATTCTTTCGACACAATTTTTAGCACTGGTCTTCTTCTCTGTATCAACTGGATCATCTCATCTTCAAGTCATCTTTGTCTTCAAGTCATATTCATCTTCAAGTCATCTGGATCTAGATCATCTCTAGTCATCATCACTGGATCTGGATCATCACTCGATCTGGATCATCATCACTAGACTGGATCTGGATCATCACTTGATCTGGATCACTACTGCTGGATCTGGATCATCACTCGATCTAGATCTCTTAGATCCATCATAACTAGATCTGGATCATAGCTCGATCTGGATCTCCAATGGTCATCATCATGTGTGTACTATCTCGTCATAGAAAGTTCTACAGAGCCAGCCCTTTTTCATGCTGGTTGTAGGCCTACTCTCATGTAGGTCTTCGCCCAACACTTACATCTGACCTGCTCATCAGAAAGGCACGCCCAGCACTCACATCTGATCATGTAGTGAACTACAATCACATCAGAAAGGCCCAGCACTCACATTCACCAGCATGATAGGAAATCACATCACTAACATCTGTGAAATGGCTCTGCACTTATATCTGACCTACTCGTCAGAATGGAACATTCACCTAGGCCGAAACACATCCTACCACAATGATAAAATATTTTCACATTCATCCAGGCCGGAACAGATCCTACCACAATGATGAGAGATTTGTGCACTCACATCTGACCTGGTAGAAACTGAATCCTACACTCTCGTCAGAATGGCTCCCAGTCCCTGACTGAGCTACCTGGTAACGGACCAGGCACCTCCACTCTCCCAAAGAGTGGCAGTTTCCCTTACATCTATCCTACTTGACAGAATGGCTAGCACTCACATCTGTCACGGGAGGAACTTAATCCTTTAGCCATGACCAGAATGGCTCAGTCCTTACATCTGACCTACTCATCAGAATGGCTCACTCAGTCCCTGACCGAGTGTTCCTGGTAACTGACCAGGTGCCTCCATTCCCGGAATGGAAATCAGTACTAATATTTGACATGGAAGGAACCAAATCCTCTCACCATGACAGAATGGCTCAGCCCTTACATCTGACCATGGAAGGAACCAATCCCCTCACCATGTCAGAATGGCTATGGGTCTCATCACTATCTCTTGGAAGGAACCTCGATCTGGAGAACACCAAGTCTCTCTCTGAAGTACTCAAACTTCAGCCTAGCCTATGGCTTCGTCAATACATCAGCTATTTGTTCCTCCGTCGCAACATATAGGAGCTTTACTGCTCCTCTCTGCACCATATCCCTGATATAGTGATATTTGATCTCGATATGCTTCGACCTGTCATGGAACATAGGATTCTTTGACAACTTCACGCAACTCTCGTTGTGACAATGTATACAAGTAGCATCCAACTGGAGATCAAATATATCAGACAGTAGCTTCCGCAGCCATATTGCCTCACAACTAGCTAAACAAGCTGCGACATACTCTGCTTCAGCTGTACTCAGTGCCACACATGATTGCTTCCTGCTAAACCAAGAGATCACACCTAATCCCATACTGAAGCAACATCCCGGAGTACTCTTCCTGTCGATGGCACTGCCTGCCCAATCTGAATCAACATAACCCTCTAGGTTAATCTTCTGATTCGCATCATACTTGAGCTCAAAATCAATTGTACCCTTCAGGTATCTCAGAATATGCTTTGCAGCAGTCAAATGAACACTTCTCGGATTTGTCAAGTATTGGATCAAGGTGTTCACAGCAAAGCAAATGTCTGGTCTCGTGTTCGTCAGGTACATCAATGACCCAATCATCTGATGATACATCATAGCATCAACTGACTCTGATGAAGCATCACTCAATAGCTTCAGGTTCGATGCCATGGGTGTAGCCAAAGCCTTGTAGTCCATCATCCCAAATCTCTTTAGGATCTCTACTACATACTTCCCTTGCCCAAGGAAGATTCCATCTGTACTCTGCCACACCTCCATACCTAGAAAGTAATGCATCATCCCCAAGTCCTTCATCTCAAACTCAACAGCAAGCTTTCTCTTCGTATCGGCAATCAACCCATCTGTACCTGTCACAAATAGATCATCTACATACAGTAGAAGTATCACTGGGTTGCCATCTTCAACCTTGTAGTAAAGGTTGGAATCTGCTTTACTCTTGGTAAAGCCCAAACCGGATAGAAAGCTATCAATCCTGCCGTACCAGGTCCTGGGTGCCTATTTCAAACCATACAAGGCTTTCTTCAATCTGCATACATGAGACTCTCTGTCATGTGTCTCAAAACCGAGTGGCTATTCTACATACACTTCCTCTTCTACTACACCATTCAAGAAGGCTGTCTTGACATCCATCTCATGTATCTTCCACTTCATCACTGCAGCCAAAGCAAGTACTGATCTAATGGAAGTGTATCTGGCTATAGGTGCAAAAGTCTCTTCATAGTCTATTCCCTCTTTCTGAGAGAATCCTCGAGCTACAAATCTTGCCTTATACTTTTCAATGCTACCATCTGCAACATGCTTGATCTTGTAGATCCATTTGGAAGTGACAACTGACTTCCCTTTTGGTCTTGGGACAATATCCCAAACATAATTCTTCATGATCGATTGATATTCTTCGATCATAGCATCCTTCCATTCTTTCTGATCTGCCACTTCTTCATAACTGGAAGGTTCTTTGTCAATGAAATCACATAGTAAAGCTACATACCCAGAATTTGATCTTGTCCTCTTTCTTTCTCTGTGATTCTCTTCTGGAGCCCCATATATTTTTGCACCTTGGATAAGTTCACGTACCCAAGCAGGTTTCCTCTTATGAGGATTCTTCTCCAGAGGTGGATCTATAGGTCTTTGTGGTTCCTCGAATTCTCGATCTTCTTCTTGAGCTTCTTCATTCATGATTGTATCACGGATCCTGGGTGCTTTTGCTTCTCCTTCTTCAGATTCTTTAGTAGGTCTCTTTCTGGATTTGTTGTAAGCTGTGTCTTCATCAAATGTCACATCCCTGCTGATGTCAATCTTCTTGTATCCTGGAAGGTAGATTCTGTATGCCTTCGAGCTTTCCGAGTATCCCACAAATATGCCCTTCTTTCCTGAAGGATCTAATTTTGTTCTCTTCTCTTTTGGAATATGTATGTATACTGGACAACTGAATATTCTGAGATGGCTGACTTCTGGTTTCTTGCCGGAGAAGACTTCTTCAGGAGTCTTGTTCTCGAGTACTCTATGTGGAGTACGGTTCTGTACATACACCGCTGTTTTGGCAGCTTCAGCCCAAAGATGCCTAGGTAGATCTTGATCATGAAGCATAGCTCTTGCTGCTTCCATGATAGTTCTGTTCTTCCATTCTGCAACCCCATTCTGTTGTGGATTATAAGGAGTGGACAACTCTGTCTTAATCCCTGATTCTTTGCATAGCTCCTTGAATTCATTCGAAGTGAATTCTCGACCATTATCTGAATGGATGGTCTTGATCTTCTTTTCAGTATGCTTCTCGATCAAGGATTTGAATTCCTTGAATTTGCTGAATACTTCATCTTTGTTCTTCATAAAATAGATCCATGTCTTTCTAGAAAAATCATCAATAAAAGAAACATAGTATGCATACCCGCTAAGTGAGTTTTATGACATAGGGCCACATACATCGGAGTGGATTATTTCTAGAATGCTTTTGGATTTGCTTTCGCTGCTTGGAAATTTCTTCTTTGTGTTCTTTCCTTTCGCACATCCTTTGCAGACCCCATCATATTTTGCTTGAATTTCTGGAAGACCTTCGACAGCTTTACTTGCAATAGGTAGTGCTCTGTAATGCACATGTGCAAGTCTTCTATGCCAAAGTTCATTTGGCTCTACTGTGTCATGGATCAAGGCTTGTTCTGGATGGCCCTTCAATTTGTACAAGGCTCCTTCTTGTTCTCCAATTACTACCGCATCATTGATAGTCTTTCCTTTTAGCCACATGATGACTTGACCATCTATGAATGCAACCCTCATTCCTTTTGCATCCAAAGCTGAAATAGATAAAA
>LPNX010221264.1:185778-217368 GCA_001517045.1 Pseudotsuga menziesii | reverse complement strand
TGTTAGAGACTTACCAGATTCTAGCTTGTATGAAGATTCCCCACTACCTTTTATTGGATATTGGTAGTCATCTCCTAGTTTCACCTTATGAGGTGATTCCTGTTCTGATAGTCTCACAAAGGATTCCTTGAATCCCGTCATATGTTTGGAAGCACCACTGTCTATGAGCCAATCATCACTTCCATGAGTAATGTTACCTGTGAGAGCTGATATCAAAACATATTCATCCTCGCTTGAAGAATCTTCACTTTCATATCTAGATATCTTTCTAGAAGGTTCATCATCCTCTGCGGCATGAGCATGATGTATTCTTTTGTTGCTCTTGTTTATCTTCTTCTATTTGTTAGGACAATCTTTTGCAAAGTGTCCTGCTTCATCACAAGTATAGCATATGACCCTAGACATATCTCTTTTAGGATTATCTTTATAAGAAGGCTTACCTCTGGAATGATGTTTCTTCTTTCTTGATGACTTGGAGTGAGTCTTGGAGTGTACTGTAAGAGCTTGGTCTTCACTTACCATCTTCTCTTCTCGAGCTGCTATCCGAGCTTCTTCTTGAGAGCATTCTTCCCATAGTCTGCTGAATTTGACCAACTTCTTTCTAGCACAGATACCTTAAATGAAAGCATCCCATGACCTAGGGAGGCCATTCAAGGTAGTCATCACAATCTCTGCATTTTCCACTTCTTCATCAACAGCTTCTAATTGTTATTTTATTTGAGAAACCCTTGTGAAGTATGACTGGATAGTTTCTGCGTTCTGAATCTTCACATTCTTCAACTAGTTCCTCAGGGTCATCTTCCGATTGATGTTCTTCCCTTCAAACAATTTGGTTAAGGCATCAAACATAGCTTTAGGTGTCTTGAGAGAGGACACCTGAGGGATAAGATGATCCTTGATAGAATCATCAATGATCCTCTTTGCCATAACCCTCTTTTTCTTATGTAGGTCCTTTTCCTCATCTCCCTCTGGAATTGGAACCTCCTCATGAATGTAGGAGTCTAATTCATTCTCCTCCAGGACCAGGGATATTCTATACTTCCAAGCTCGGAATTTATCATCCCCCTCAATCTTTTCATCAATCTTGGTATGATGAGACATCTCTAAATAAAAACCTCAAATGGAAATACAAAAGATTTTAGATCTTACCAGGTTCAAGATGTCAAATCTGAAACTTGAGCTGGAATCCTGTAGAGCTGGTTTAGGAGCAACAAGGGTTTTTGCTTTCCCGGAGTTTTGTCCACCCAAATGCCTTCAAATTTGTTCCTAACTTTGATTTTGGGGAGGATATCAATCCAGGCCTGGGCTCATTGAAAAATTCCTCTTCTACAAAAATCCCTAATTTCCGACCCCAGTGACAAGTCCAAAACTGAAAAACCTCAGAATTGAATTCTGTTTCGACAGAAAGATGCGCCCTAGTGAGGAGAGTAATTCCACCTTACTTTTGCTGAAAATTCATGGAGAAAGATCCACAAACAAGGAATCCCTAGCCTCCGCAACTGCATAGTGTCTTCTTCTTAGGTTAACTCTGATACCATGTTAGTTTTTCAACATTTAAGCTAGCATTATGTTAAGATCTTTTCACTGAGAGAATAACAATCACAGCAATAACATAAGCACATCACATGAGACAAGAGACACAAAGAGTTTTGATCGGGGAAACCATAAATGGAGAAAACCCTGCAACTTCCTCTAAGATAGTATCACCACAAGATGTGATAGCCAAAATAGTAAGATGACCTCCCAATACAGCAAAAGCCTTCTGTCTTCTGTCAAGCCCAAGTATTTCCTTCTCCAAAGGTGCGCCACACTTGAGAGAGCAAGTGATGTATTTCACAAGTGATAAATAGAGAGACTCTCACTCTCTATTTATATTCATCCGTTCACTTAAGTTGCCATTTCATACGTAGGCTCGACCTAATAATTACTACTCGAGCCTACACCTTAATTAGTGTATAATAACTCAAGTGCCCTGAAACTATGGGGACTTACCTAATGACTTGATATGACTTGATTACATTATTAATCCTCCCGATCGGAACATCGGGGCATGACCACATGACTCAAATACATAATAGAGACATCCCGGAATAAACATCGGGTTACAATACATGAGATACATAGAAGAATACATTATGAAGTTACATATACATCAACACATTATAATTCAGCATTTCTAGAGTCAAAAGAAAAGGCGGGGTGTCACGGTTTTCTTTCCAACCTGGTTCTTGGTCTTCTTCTCCTAGTTGGTTTTGAGTAGGCATATCCTTTGTTAGCTCTTGAGTTTCATCAAATTTTTCCCCATTAACACATGTTTGTTCTTCTACAGGTTTGACAGTCTCAGTGATTGGCTCTATCCTCTGGTTGAGGGTATTGTCCTTATGCGTTTTGCCCTCGTCCAGTCTCTTAGCATTCTCCTGCAAATTGTTAATTTTAGAAATTATTACATTGTCTTGGCCTATGACACCCATGTCCTTCGTAGTTGTAGATGTGCATTCGGATTTAGGAGTATCATCTTCAGTGTCAAACAGTGAAATACCATTCCATGAGAACATAGTATCATCCTCTGGTTTTCTTATGATCTGTTTCTCCTTTCCCTCCTTGCCACTGTCCTTAGTCAATTTAGGATCCAACAACTTATTCATCACCAATGTCATTGAATGTAACCATTGAGGACATTTATTCTCAGAATGGGGTTGTTGGTGAAAGGTATAGAAATTATCCCCTCCTACTTCTGTTATGTTAATTGATTCCAAATTGGGAGGAGGGACTTGCCATTGGTTGTTATCCTCTCTTTTTGGATAGTGGGGCTTATAGGTTTTCTGAATGTCCCTTTCCTTTTACAGATCTATTATTCAATTGGAAAGTTTCTGGAGCATTTTCATCATTCCCTGATAATCATGTGGTTGATCTTCTCTAGGTTTAGACAGCAGTGAGATTCTTCTCACAGTAATATTGTCTTCAAGTGGATCAGGGTAATCTTCTACACTCTCACTTTCAGCCTCTTCATAAGTCTCTACCAGTGTAGGCTTGAATTTCATCTTGGAAAACATGGCCAGCTCAGGCCCTAGGGTTGAGATGTAATACTCAATTAAAACCTTGTCTGAAGGTCCGTCAATTGCAGAAAAGTTTTTTAAGTACAGTGAAAATATCTGAGTGAAACTATGTACCTTTTCATTCTTCTCTTTTCTTAACCAACCAAGACCTTTCATCAATGAGGCATGTGTCTCCTGATTTGTATATTTACTTCTAAAAACCTTTTCAAAGGTGTCCCAGTCAGGAATGGAGTTTGCAGGTAGACCAAAATACCAAGATGCAGCTACTCCTTTAAGAGTGTGTGGGAACAGTCTGCAGACTACATCTTCATACTCCCCAACCCTTAGCCCTTATAATGCTAGGTAGAAGCTTTGAAGGTGATCATCTACAGCAATCCCTTCCTCGGGGTCAAACTTGGGCAAGAGATTGTCAAAGGCTTGAAGTAGGTTATGCAAAGGAGGCATTAGGTTTAGAGGTGACCTAGCTCTCCATGCTGGCAGAGGGTTGGGTTGATTACCAGCCATGAGAAAATGTAAACGAATAAGATGCTGGGAAAAACAGTCCTTCAAGGATAGCACCGGAATCTGTAAATATTTGGGTTAGGTTGAGAGTTTCAAAAAATCTACTGGTAGGGTATTCTCGAGAAATTAAGTTCCATGGCTAGCCATGTACTGGAGGCCCTCCTTCTAGTGCCAGAACTGTTGAGGCCTGGAAGTTCACAGGTAGAAACAGTAATGGATTCTCCCCAGTCAATGTTCCCAACTAGCCCGCTGACTGTTTGGTATAGGGAATCTGTCCGATTTACGGTCCGGCTACTGTAGGTCAAAGTAACAAAACAAGGTTTTTACCGGTTGCGGCCCGGTCCACCCAGTTTTTGTATTTTCACTTAAAATGTGAAATGAGGGTGCCTAACTAAATGGAGGGTGATGAAGGATGCAGGTAGCAATCACAATGTGATGCGCGGGTTTTTACCTCTCGTCTTAAGCTCACCCGCACCTGAATCACACTTGCGGAAATGAACTGAACTAACTATCTATCTATTTATCTATATACCTATCCCCAGGGAGAAAGAATGTGATTTATGTATGAGTAATGTGTATGTGCATGCATAATAAAAAGCAATTACAGATAGCTGATATTCCTTATTACAAACATGAACAATTAAAGATATTTCAACAACCAGATAGCTAATTGTTGTATGAACAACATACATTACTCATGGTGGTCATTTCATCAGAATAAATCAGAAGTCATTCAAGCAAAGACATAGGTCCTAGAGTTAGAATGATCTCACGATTCATGGACACCATACTGAAAAACAAAATAGTTCATCTTTCAACTGTCCACGGCACAACATTTGAAATCCCATCGATCTTTCTTCAACAAGGAAACCAAATATTTTATTGCAAAGAGAAGTAGTTCTTCTTACAATAACCTTTCCATTCTAACTGGGGAAAAAATTCCCCTTTCTTTCTATGCTTCCTACTTTTATACAAAAAGGTAAAATGGTTGGGCTGCCCAAAGTGACCTTTGGGCTTCCCAACCTTTGTTTTCCCAACGCTTCACTTTTCAAATATCCTTACAAAATTTATACAAAAATACAAAAGAGCCCTAATCCCTCATGAGGAGGGTCCTACATGGGTATCTAAAAACTTCCTCCATGCTGACGCTTCAACCACAATACCTTCAAAGGCCCAGGGTTCCAAGAACTGAATATTTATCTCAAATTTCTTGGCTTGATTCTTGATACCCTCGATCCTTGCTAGTCTCAAACGAAGCTAATATTCCAAAAATTGCACACTAACGGCTAGGTGGTCTACTTCATTTTTCAAAACTAGGTCATCAATGGCCTTCATCTGTTGGGTTCTGGCCTCTGCATCCGGATATCTACTCTGCAATATTTCCATAAAGGTTTTATGGTTTGGGAACTCCTCAATCCTCTATTCAGCCTCCGTCTGACAGCGATTGTATGTGTTAAGGAGCCTTATGAAGTATTCTGCGCATGCTCCCTTTGTCCTTTTGACTACCTTCTTGAAGTCTTCAGTGGTGCTGGCAACAAACTCTACCTGGTCATGATCTCTTTTGAGGGCTTGATGATCCTTTGCCGGTAGTTCTGCTGGGTTCTCTACATTGCTTTCCATCCTTGCCATTCTGGCATTCAGGACTTCAAGAACATCCTGGGATCTGTCCACGAAGTAGGAGGCGGTTTCCATAATTTCCTTCAACCGGCTATCAATCTGAAGGACTTTACACCTCTCTTCCTCTAGAGCAGTTTGCAGCTGAAGCATTTTAGCTTTCTGAGCCAAGATATGTTCTTTGAATGGTTGGAGATCTACTTGTTGTTCCCTTGCTTCCTCCAGAGCGGTGGTCAGAGCGGTGATCTGTTCTTGATGCTTCTTGTTCTACTCTTCGGAGTGCATATCATTGGCCTACAAAAGGATCTTCAACTGCTCTTCTAGGTCCTTCACCTTTTGCAGCAACTGCGCCTTCTCACTCTTTAGATCTTGGCATTCCTATTGTACTTTCTCTAGGGCCTCCTGTGCTATTTCCTTGGCTTGCATTTCTACTTGGAGGGCATGTACTTCACCCTTTGAGGATTCCAGTTCCCTTTGCATGTATTCATACTTCCTCTTGAGTCTTTTACCCTTTTCTATCTCCTTCCTCAGTGTATTTTTTAGCTAAGTGGAGGTTTTCTTAGATGACTCCAGTTCAATCATCATCCTGTTTATGTTATCTTCTGAGGCATCAATCATTGCGGCCCCGACTCTTAGCGTGAACCTAGGATCCAGGTCTGTCCCTAACATGACAACTATATCTGTTACCATCTTTCCAGGTAGATCTTCTGCTTCAAATTTATTTTCTATCCTCCTCATTATTCTCTTCGTGGCCTTGTCATAATAGACAGTATTGAATTCAGGGACTTCTTCTCCCTTTTTCTGGATGAAAGGCACTAGCTAGAGCATAGGGGCCATAGGGGTACTGGCAGCGGGCACTTGAGAGGTCTGTACCTCAGGTTTTTCCTCCTCCTGGGTCTGCCTTGTTGCTGTTTCAGAATTTGACTGTTGTTTCAACTTTATTCCTTCGTCTTCTTGTGTTTGGAGCTCCTCATCGAGATTTCTCTTTGCTTCTTCAGCTACTTGTCTAGCTGCTTCTTCTGTTTCTTTGGCTACCTCTTTTTCTTTCTCAGCTGCTTCTTGGGCATCTTTTCTTTTCTCTTCTTCTCCCATCTGCAGCCCTTCGACATCCTTCTTTTCCAACCTTTGAGCTTCTTCCTTTCTCCTTCTGGCTCCTTCTTCATCCTTTTCCTGTTCATCCCCTTTTCCACGTTTGGTGGCACTCTTTTTCTTGAATCTTCTCATTAGAATTGTCATGTTAGGGGCATTTCAAAAGATAGATTATTCCTTATCAAAGTGGTGTGTATACTCAAAATGAACTTTGTGTTCTTTAAATTGCTCCACCACTTTGCCTTGGGAGTCACTCCTATGATAATATGGCATTTCGCCAAAATGGAAATTTTGCAATTCCTCTATGAATTTAGCATCTTGTTTCACTTTGGTGAATTTGTAGCTACCTAGCTTGAATGGCAAAGGAGGGTATGCAGTCTTCTTCTGTTCAAACAGGAAATTACCTATTCCATCAATCAACACCTGTCTGACTGCCTCTTTGTGAATAATATAATCCATTGCGTATTTGGGTAGCAATAAGGGGCATTTCGTTCCTCCAAACATTCTGAAATACATGCCATTGTCAGTCAAGTAATAGTCTACATATTCTTCTATTACTTGCATAGCCCCTTCTGACATACAGTCACATTCCTTCCGAAAAATGAGTGTGTAGAGTGGCATAATGAAGTTCTCACATACCTCTCTGTAATGGCTATGGTACTGGTGAACCCACAATGGTCTATAAGTGTCATAAACATGCATTCTCTCCCTATCCCAGATGCACCTGAGACTGGGGAAAGGCTGGTTGCATAGTATGCAATCTATCAATATTGAACTCATATAGAATTTGGATCTTTTCTGGGCTTCTCCTCCCAAGGCTGCAGCCAAGCAAGAAGAAAGACTGCTTGATACAAGGCTAGCCCAATTGAATATTGTTCCTTGGGATGACACATGAAAAATAATGGGTATCCATTCAAGCTTGAAGAGTCTGCCATGGGCTCTCCCAAAGATCCTATTAAGCATCAGGGCTATGAATCTGTAGGGATCCCTCAAGCTCGTTGTATCATACTCACCGGCTGGTTGGTATCGGTAAAGCTTTCCCTGCAAGAGCATTTTATTAAGAGTTTCCACCAGGTCCATTCTGGTGCTGTCCAGCCAATCATCTGATAGGAAAACTTGGGCTTCTGGTAGGTGAGAAGCCAACGCCACATATCTAGGGCTAAATGCAGCATAGCCCTGTCCTTCAACATTTCCTATGATCATTGTGGTTGTATTTGCCTGGGGCAGAATCCAGCCAATTACCTCAGAGCATGGGAACAACTCTGGTCTGGTGGTAACTTTCACGATAGCATATTTCTCTATGTTAGCATAGATGGGTTCTTCTTTGAGACCCATCTCGGGAACCTCCCTGCAGGAAATTAATCTATATATTTCACCCCATTTGTACTCGGGTTCAACACCAGAAACACATTGAGTGTCTCCATATATGTATTCAGTCTTTGTTACATCTTCCACCTCTGTCCCTTCTTCAAACACAGGGGCCTTCTTCTTCTTCCTTTTGGACATGGTGGATTCGAATTCTTCCTGCCAAATATAACATTGTAATATTGAGAAATTCAAGTTACAGACATTTATATGACAGTGTAGCATTTTAATCTTTCTATGTATACCATGACAACAACTAGTCGATGAAACTAAGATACAAGCTTGCATAACCTGACTGACCTGACTAACAGGATTATTATAGCCAAATGCACATTTTTAGTATTCTTTGTCTATAAGATGCAACATTACTGTATGACATTAAACCATTCCACAACCATCTTTAAACTGCAACAAAACTACATCCATATGCAATGTGCCATTCTCATGTGTTTAATGTGATAGTAGGTAAATAAACAAATGCATGTATGTGCAGCCCAAAAAATTGCCTTAACCATCAGAACCATTAAAATGCAATGTGCAGTGCTCAATAGTTTAGCCTGTGTATATCAACAAAAGAGATAATAGAAAGTAGTTATATGCGGTATGACTGTGAGGGTCTCCTATGTTTTCAATACCAACAACTTAACAACATATATCTTAGCAGGCACGAAATCGATGAGGAGCCACACCGTTTGCGGAAAAATAATTACATTAACTTGACTACCCATTTCGCTCTCTACGGGGACTACTGTCATCTTGCTGTACTGGATAAATGGGTAAAAGCTACATGCGACGTCTGTAGTGCTTGTGCCTTTGTGTTCCAGGTTAATAATCTACAAATTGCAGCGGATCCCTTCCAACTAGCTAGGGTTTCAAATCAAGGTGCGTAGAACGACGCGACAAAACAGATGTTCAAGGATGTGGGTAAAATGAACCTCAATCAAAATGAGAAAAAACCAAATGCCATTGAAAAACCCACTACAAAACCTGCCCCTACTCCTCATCATCACACATGGGGTAGATAGGTGCAGGCGGCGTAACGGTCGCCTGCACCAAGCCTCCACCCACTATGCGCGGGGCCTGCAAACAAAGGCTCTGGGCCAAAAAATGCCCTGTAGGTCGAAAATTCCAGTAACCTCCCCCTCCTCTTATTATATATGCATACATTTAATGGGGCGAAGGAAACCACCGTAACCACATCGAACTTTACACATGCTTCGAAAGGAATAGGAGAAGGTGAATAGACCTACCTGGCATGGACGTATCCGACGGGGCGAAAGTGGTCGGGCTTCCTCAACTTCCACCTACGTGCGAATACCGGCACGGTGGTCCACGAGCTTCGAGGGGTCAATAGCGCAGGATGATCATGATAGTTCGAGCAAAACAAAAAATAAAATAATCCAACTCGCTTCTCCCTATATATAAAATGGTTCGCACGTGTGACGGGTTTTAAATCGGACAAGAAACTATTGTGAATTGGGAGGTAAGAACGCGAACCCCTCCACAACGGCGGCAGGTCATAACTTCAATCCGTCCACAATGGTGAGCAAGGCGGGAGAAACTAATGATCAGACGTCGGAGGAAACTTGGATCAGAAGCCAAAATCTTAAAGTCTTCCGCAACAACGAACACTCGTAACATAAACACCGTCCGTAAAACTCAAGTCGGAAACCAAATGACTCTACGTCAGAAGCCTAATGCTTTTCCCATCCGCCATGTCGGGACCAAAAAAACTCAACCCCGTCCACAACGGTGGAGAGAGCAAATGTAAAAGGCTCCGAAACACACAAATCGGCAAGAAAGTGAAAATCAAAACCCAAACTGATCTGCAACAGCAGAAGCCAAAGCGATGATCTATCCACAATAGCCATCAAGGAGGTAATCATTCCTTCCAACGTAGAACCAAAACTCACCCGCAACAGTGGAAAACGACAAGGCAAAACCTCTGCAACGGCAGGAAAGTCAATTTAAACAACTTCCAATTTTACAGTGGCTTCAAAGGTATTCAAAAATAACGATAAGGCTTGATAAAACAAGGAAAAATTATAGCGTTAGAGGGAGATGAAAACAGGTGGTGAACCACTTCAGCATGAGAAACTCTTTCTGAAAGTTCCCTGACCAAATCAAAACAATAAATCAAGCTAACTAAAGCAAAGGAGGGTCCTAAATTTTTTTGGAATTTTGGGAAATTGTTGCAGCTGCAACACATTGTTTAGCTTTGTTGAAATATTTTTTAATATAATTATTTAAACTTTTTTTTTTGTTAAAAAAGAGGTTATAAAGTCTTTGTTGAATATTTTTTAATATAATTTTTAAAAATGTTTATGGTAAAAAAAAGTTCCAAACTCCTTGTAGATTTTTTCTTCAGAATAAATCTAGGCAACTTTAATAATATCTAGGTTGCATTATTTAAAATATATACCATTGGTGGTGATAGAAATGGAAAAAATATAATCCGTGCACTTATAGATTTAGTTGGTGATGAAAATTCCAATTATGTTAATAATGGCAATTCCAATGATTACACAAAACCTATTCTACTCAAAATCCACTTCTTGCCAATGACAATAATGTGATGAAAATAGTCAACAAAGTTATATAATTAACTATGTAATGATAAAATTTTAACTATTCTAAAGATTGTGACACTAGAAACAAAACCCATGTTGTAATGATTTTAAAGAGTCTAACACTAGAAATCCTAATTTTTAGGTTATGATTGCTAGTTTACTAATAATAATAATTCAAGTGATAACTTTGATAGGTTTAATTTTGATAATGACAATTTCAATGTTACCATCCTCCCCAGCTTAGATCATTTCAATGGTAAAATTTATGCTACATAAATTATGTGTGCATGCTATATGCATTGTATTGGATAGGGGGAATGATATTTGTGTTGTTTTTTAAATTTTTAAAATTTTCTTTTATCTTTTAACATTTACTATTTATATTTAGTAGAGAAGATAATTTTCTAAGCTGATACTTTGTTGGTATTGATAATGAGAATCATGTTAATGAACTTGATATTATATGTCAATGATGACTGTAGTGACTAACCAAATAAATATAAGAGTTTGCTAATTTGTGAAAGATGAATATTATTTTAATTAATTTTGGACTTAAATCTCTTCAAATATATATTAGAAAAGTGTAAATATCAAATTAAAAGTGTGGAATTGGATTCCAAAAATGGTGAGACACCCACACATTATTTTTATTTAGGAAGAGAGCATGATCATGGTATTCCTTTGATCCTATGTAGTAAACCATCAAATGTGCTTCTTATAATACCTTTTTCTCTAAATATAATGGAATTAAGAAGATTATTCATGAAGTTTTGGAGGTGGTTATCATACATTTAGTAGTGTCCCTAATTAATAACCAATGATCATCATTTATTAAAAGATTTCATTAATTTTATTATATATCATTTATTAAAAAAATATTTCATATATCTAATGTAACCGGTACAACCACTTAACTTGTAGTTGGTGAACACCTATAGGTGGAAAGTTAAGTGCCACTAATAAATTATCACTTTATTCTAGTTAAATGAGTTATCTCTCACAAACTATGTGTTGTTCACTAATGAGATGGGATTTATCCATGTATGAGCTACCACTTATCCATGCATCATTTTTTTATATTCTTTTTTTAATAATTGTTTATATTGAATTTATAACTATTTCCATAAAATCAATCTCGATAGTATACTTATTTTATAGTCGTACAATCTAGAAAAAACATAGGTACTTGTTCACCTAAAATCTCAAATAAAAACGAGTATCAACATAAATATATTACACTCTCATTTTTAAAAACTAAAACAAAAAATTAAATCAATTCTACAAAATTGTTGGCACGCCTCCTAAGGCTAGTCTATAGATGAAAGGAATAAGTAAGAAAAAGAAAAAGACAACCCCCAGCACCGCAAGTGAGCTGTTGATCCTGGGATGAACCATAAAAAAAAACACTAGGCCTATGTTGGTGAATCTCCTCCACCTGAACAGCCCTAACAGTAGTAATATTGGTTGCCTAAGGAAAATGTTTAAAAATAACCAAATATTGGCAACAACCAGCTCCAAAGGTGTTCGACGATCCTGAAAAATAGATTTATTTATGGCCAACCAGACACCCCAAGCAATAACACAAGGAAGTGTTATGCATATAATGAAACCTAGGTCATCAAACCATAAATGTAATTCCTCTAAAAAATGCAGGCCATGCCAAGCAAGGAGAGAATTTAATGCTAATCCGACCTCCTGCCAAATCTGCTAAGTGTAATAGTATTGCAAAATGATATGATCAAGTGTTTCATTAGAGTTGTAGCAAAGGGAAAATATTCCCGGAACTTGAAAGCATTTATGTTGAGGAACATCCCATGTAGTATATTTGTTTTCCAAAATTTTCCAACAAAGAAGTTTTGCTCTGGGTGGATACTTTAATTTCCAAAGTTTCATCCACGACCAAATAAGTGACTAATTTTGAACCTCCAAATTTAATTTTATATAACCATGCTTTGGTAAATATTCCTCAGATGAGTGATGAACCCAAACCATGAAATCCTCCCAGAACGATAACCTAATATGTGAATTTCTCAGCACTGCCAAGTAATTAGACCATTCTGCAGTATGTTTAGCAGACAAGCCCAATATTTGTCCATAAAAACTTCCCTGTTTCCACATCGACAATGTCCCAGGATCAGCCATATTAGAAAGGAAAAAATACCCGTACCACTTAGTATCAGTCTTAAATTCATAGATAACGCATGAGCTCCACTAAAACCCATTCAAGGGTCCAAACCAACTCAAGCCAGTCTACCATTTCCAACCCTCCAAACCATTCAAAAATAAATAAATTCAAAAGAATATATCACTGCCTTCCAAATAAAAGAGAAACCACCCCACGATTTATCATCCAACCAGATCCAAACAAAATAGTAAGTGGAGCAATGTACTTTTTCTGTACTAGTCGAGTCCACAAACTTTTTGAATGAATAAGACTCCAAGAAGCTTTAGCAGGCAATGCTTTTGCAAAAAGAAATATATTTTTTAAGCCTCGACCCCTAAGTGCTTTTTGGATGGCTAAACGCTCCCAGTGAATCCAAGCCATAACCTGATGATCTACACTTCCCCTCATTAGATAAGTGAAACAATATTTGTGCATCGTCTTCAAAATATCTTTAGGTATCCATGAAAGGGGCATCCAAAAAATCAGAATGTATTCAAAAAAATATTTCATCAAAACTAATCTGTCGGCTCTAAACATCCAATGATAACTCCATCCCAAAAATATATTTTCCTATTTTTCCAAAAGCCACATCCAATCAAAGATACAATAGGAATTTGGTTTAAAAAAAAAGACCAAATATTTAAGTCTATCTTCAAGCCGTAACGACTTAAAAGGAAATAAATAAGAATGTCATCTTATGACCCTATCATCCAAAATTGGGTAAGAAATGGTAGACTTATCATCATTGACTAGCATACCAGTATCTACTCATAGAAGTTGAATACCTTCTTTGAGTTTAATAATATCTTGATGAGTACCATAAAAAAAAAATGAGGATATCATCAACAAAGAGTAAATGTGTAATAAACAATACCTCAGAAATAGGAATGCCTTTGAATGATCCAACATTATTGGCCGCCAAAATGAACGACTCAACCCTTCATCTAGAAGGAGGAAGAGTAAAGAAGAGAGTGGAAATCCTTGCATCAAACCATGTCCAACAGTGAAAAAAGGACTAGAAGAACCATTTATAAATGTAGCAAAGCTTACCATAGTAATTCGGGTCATAATCCACTTTATAAAATCCTAACAGAAACCCAAATGTGTAAGTAACATTCGAATATAAATCAATCTTACCTAGTCAAAATCCTTATATAGATCAATCTTTACAACAACCCTTTTAAACCTTTGAGTCTTTAAAGAATGTAACCTTTCATGAGCCACCCCAATAGCCTCATCTATCTTTCTACCTTCAAGAAATCCAAACTGTTCACAGGATATACAACGGGAAAGAATAAATTTTAATCTCCTAGATATAACCTTAGCACTGATTTTGTAAAGAAAGTTTTAGAGAGATATAGGATGAAATCATCAACAACCATCCTATACTCTTTAACAACCTTCAGCAAATCACCCCCCATATGTTCAAATCATCGAAGATAGAACTGAACAAGCCACCCATCCAGTCTCAAGATTTTATCCTTTTGGAAGAAGTGGAGAACCTTAACTCATGATTATCAGTGATAGCCTCCATCAACCTCTTGTTACCATTATCATCCATAAACCTAGGAAAAAAATGAGAAACTAGAACAATTTCCACAAGAGACAGACCATCTAGAGCTGTGAATAAGTCTCCAAACTGTCAAACCTACAAACCAGTGAAACCATCAAAAGAAGAAACTAGATCACCCCGATAATCATTGATTTCCCAAATGGTATTGGATAAATTCCTATTATATTTTTGTCCTTTTATCAAGATGAGCTAGGATCTTATCTGAGAGAATAACATGAACAACAATAATTCAAAGAGATAAGAGAAACAAAGAGTTTTCCTCGAGGAAACCATAAAGAAGAAAACCCTGCAACTTTCTCAAAGATAGAATGAGCGCCAATGGAAAAAGTAAAACCCAAAGACAGAAAGATGATCTCCAATAGTTGTTCTCTCCCTCTCTCTCACTTGTGCAATCTCCTCTTCTCTCACTCATGCACTACAGTTGAGTGAGTGTGTATTTAAAATAGAGAGTCTCACTCTCTATTTATACTATCTTTCCACTTGAGAATTACTCACCAGGGCCGACTTCTCTAGGAGAGTCTAATAACCCTAGTACCCCTCAACTATGGGCACTATTTCCCTGGCATACAATGGAGGTTTAACCTCAATGAATTTCGATGACTTATTATATTAATGACTCTCTTAATAAGAACATTGGGGTAAATGATTCTCTCGATAGGAAAATCAGGGTACAATATAAGATATACAAGTGAATGCATTCTGAAGCTACAAATAAATCAACACTCCCTCTTAACTAGGAAGGTATTCTCTTGACATAGTTCATCAGTAAAAGTCTTCGTCACTGGATCATTCATCAAATTTGGATCATCATCAAATATGGATCATCATCATCATCGGATCGTGATCAAAGTAGGATCATCATGAAAGATGGATCCTCACTAGATCATCATCATAACCATTGCTCTTGCTATCTCAATCAAATGGTGCTATCTCTAAATTATTCTCGTCATAAGAAGTTCTACAGAGCTAGCCCTTTTTCATGCTGGTTGTAGGCCTAGCCTTCATGTAGGTATTCATCAACAAATCCATTCCTTTTTTCATGTTGGATGTTCTTCCTTTCCCTTACAAGAAATTCCCAAAAAGAACCACCTCTTCTTCATGCTAGATGCAACACCTTGCTTCTGTAAGGATTTCTCCTACAAAGCCAACCCTTTTTTCATGTTGGATGTAGCACCTTGCCTATGCAAGGATTTCCCCTATAGATCGAACCCTTTTTCATGTTGGATGTTTCACCTTGCCTCTACAAGCATTTCCCCTACAGAGCCATCCCTCTTTCATGTTGGATGCAGTAACTTGCCTTTGCAAGGATTTCCACTTCAGAGCCAACCCTTTTTTATGCTACATGCAGTACCTTGCCTCTGCAAGGATTTCCACTAAAGATCTAGCCCTTTTTCATGTTGGATGTAGTACCTTTCCCCTATAAGGATTTCCACTACAGAGCCAGCCGTTTTTCATGAGGGAGGCAATACCTTTCCTTTGCAACAACCCTTTTAAACCTTTGAGTCTTTAAAGAATGTAACCCTTCATGAGCCACCCCAATAGCCTCATCTATCTTTCTACCTTCAAGAAATCCAAACTGTTCATAGGATATACAACGGGAAAGAATAAATTTTAATCTCCTAGATATAACCTTAGCACTGATTTTGTAAAGAAAGTTTTAAAGAGATATAGGATGAAAATCATCAACAACCATCCTAGACTCTTTAACAACCTTCAGCAAATCACCCCCCATAAGTTCAAATCATCGAAGATAGAACTAAACAAGCCACCCATCCAGTCACAAGATTTTATCCTTTTGGAAGAAGTGGAGAACCTTAATTCATGATTATCAGTGATAGCCTCCATCGACCTCTTGTTACCATTATCATCCATAAACCTAGGAAAAAAATGAGAAACTTGAACAATTTCCACAAGAGACAGACCATCTGGAGCTGTGAATAAGTCTCCAAACTGTCAAACCTACAAACCAGTGAAACCATCAAAAGAAGAAACTAGATCACCCCAATAATCATTGATTTCCGAAATGGTATTGGATAAATTCCTATTATATTTTTGTCCTTTGATCAAGATGATCTAGGATGTTATCTGAGAGAATAACTTGAACAACAATAATTCGAAGAGATAAGAGAAACAAAGAGTTTTCCTCGAGGAAACCATAAAGAAGAAAACCCTGCAACTTTCTCAAAGATAGAATGAGCGCCAATGGAAAAAGTAAAACCCAAATATAGAAAGATGATCTCCGACAGTTGTTCTCTCTCTCTCTCACTTGTGCAAGCTCCTCTTCTCTCACTCATGCACTACAGTTGAGTGAGTGTGTATTTAAAATAGAGAGTCTCACTCTCTATTTATACTATCTTTCCACTTGAGAATTACTCACCAGGGCCGACTTCTCTAGGAGAGTCTAATAACCCTAGTACCCCTCAACTATGGGCACTATTGCCCCGTCATACAATGGAGGGTTAACCTCAATGACTTTCCATGACTTATTATATTAACAACTCTCCTGATAAGAACATTGGGGTAAATGATTTTCTCGATAGGAAAATCAGGGTACAATATAAGATATAGAAGTGAATGCATTCTGAAGATACAAATAAATCAACACTCCCTCTTAACTAGGAAGGTATTCTCTTGACATAGTTCATCAGTAAAATTCTTCGTCACTGGATCATTCATCAAATTTGGATCATCATCATCATTGGATCATGATCAAAGTAGGATCATCATGAAATATGGATCATCACTGGATCATCATCATAACCATTGCTCTTGCTATCTCGATCAAATGGTGATATCTCTAAATTCTTCTCGTCATAAGAATTTCTATAGAGCTAGCCCATTTTCATTCTGGTTTTAGGCCTAGGCTTCATGTAGGTCTTCATCAAGAAAGCCATTCCTTTTTCATGTTGGATGTTCTTCCTTTCCCTTACAAGAAATTCCCAAAAAGAGCCACCTCTTTTTCATTCTAGATGCAACACCTTGCTTCTGTAAGGATTTCCCCTGCAGAGCCAACCCTTTTTTCATGTTGGGTGTAGCACCTTGCCTATGCAAGTATTTCCCGTACAGATCCAACCCTTTTTCATGTTGGATGTTTCACCTTGCCTCTACAAGCATTTCCCCTATAGAGCCATCCCTCTTTCATGTTGCATGCAGTACCTTTCCTCTGCAAGGATTTCCACTACAGAGCCAACCCTTGTTTATGCTACATGGAGTACCTTGCCTCTGCAAGGATTTCCACTACAGATCTAGCCCTTTTTCGTGTTGGATGTAGTACCTTTCCCCTATAAGGATTTCCACTACAGAGCCAGCCATTTTTCACGAGGGAGGCAATACCTTTCCTTTGCAAGTATTTCCACTAAAGATCCAGGCCCTTTTCATACTAGATGTAGGTCTCAGCACTTATATCCGGCCATGGGAGGCTCATCCCACCACCATGTCAAAAATGTCCAGTGCTGACGTCTAACCATGGGAGGCCCGACCTGCCACCACGTCAGAAAGGCTCAACACTTACATCTGACCATGGGAGGAACACATCTCACAACTATGTGAGAAGGGCTCTACACTTACTTTTGACCATGGGAGTTCCAACCTACCACCATGTCAGAAAGGAACAACACTTACATCTGACTAGGGGAGGAACCAATTTTACCACCATGTCAAAAAGGATCCAGGACTCATCACTTCCCCTTGGAAGGAACCTCAAACTAGAGAACATGAAGGTTCTCTTCTAAAATACTCAAACTTCACTCTAGCCATTTCTAGCATAGAATCACATCACAACTGATTATGTCCAAGGATAACCTACGACCTTACCTAGGACTGATTACATTCGAGTACAACCTGTAGGATTGTTTACGTATGAAAAACCTACAAGCTTTGCCAAGATTTTCTGCTTAGACAACCTGTCTCACCGGATAAGCTAGAAATCCCTCTTTCGAGAGATCTTGATCTGGATCACAAACTGGAGCTTCACTACTTTTTTCTCCCAAGTAGGCGAACAAGTGGACACATATTTTTCTTAGCTATAGTCAGTGCCATGTAGGACTCCTTCTTGCTAAATCAAGAGATCACACCTAATCCCATATTGAAGAAGCACCCTAAATTTCTCTTCCTATCAATGACGCTTACTGCCCAATCTAAATCCACATAATCCTCTAGGTTAATCTTTTGATCCGTATCATACTTGAGCCCATTGTCAACTGTACCCTTTAGGTACCTTAGAACATGCTTTGCTGCAATATGCTGAATATGTCTCAGATCTATGAGGAACTGGCTCAATGTGTTCACAACAAAGAAAATATCGTGTCTTGTATTTGTCAGGTACATCAATTATCCAATTATCTTATGATACATTGTGGCATCAACCGATTCTGATGGAGTATCACTCAATAGATTCAGGCTTGATGCCATAGGTGTGGTCATGGCCTTGCGGTCCATCATCCCGAACCTCTTCAAGATCTGTACTGTATACTTCCCTTGTCCCAAGAAGATTCCATATTTAATCTACCACACCTCCATGCCTAGAAAGTAGTGCATCATACCCAAGTATTTCATCTCAAACTTAGAAACAAGCTTCCTCTTCATGCAACTTTAATGAGTTCCACTTTTTCTATCAGGAACAAGTCATCGACATATAACAAGAGCATCACTGGTCTTCCATCTTCAACCTTGAAGAAAAGGTTGGAATCCTCTTTACTCTGAGTAAATCCTAGAGCCATCAATAATCTGTCCATCCTATCATACCATGTCAAACCTTAGAATCTTCTGCAGTCACTCCCTCTAAAGCAGAGCATCATTCTCTCTCTGCCTTTCATACTTTATGCATTGAAACATTATGTACTAGAGTGACAAGTAGCTTCCTCTGCTACTAATATTCTATGTATCCATATAGGGTCACTGTATACCAATATCCTCTACCTTGAACCTTTTCAAAAGTTCTTCTCACACCCATCTGTGAGCTTGTCATCCTCTATAGGATTTCATCTTCAACCTTTTAGCAAAGGTTACGATATTCATCACTCGAGATGATCTTCAAGATCGTCATGTATGTGTCATTCCATGGGTGCCTTCTGAGCTCCTACAAGGCATTCTTTAATTTTCACACATGAGTCTACCTATCATGTGTCTTGACTTCAAGTGGATGCAAATGTCTCTTTGTACTCTATGCCTTATTTCTATGAGAATCCTCATGCTATGAATCTTGCGTTCTATCCCACAACATTTCCATCTACTGCATGCTGGATTTTGTATATCCATATGGAAGATACTATGGACTCCTCTTTAGGTCTCGATATCGCATCCTAGACATCATTCTTCTTGAGTTGGTACACTCCTTCCATTTCTTCTTGGACATTTCTTCATAGCTGGAAGGTTCTGCATCAATGATGTCGCTCAACAGTGTCACATAGATGCATTGTGTATGAGACCTCTTTCTTTCTTTGAAATTATTGTCATATTATTCTTCATCTTGGATTATTTCTCAAACTTTCATCTCTTGTTCTTCAAAACAAGTCTCATCCTTCTTTTCTTGTAGGAAATGGTACACGATCTTTCATACAAGTCAAATGTACCAGTGGTATGGTTATAAACATTTCATAAGGCATATTCTTAATGGTAAATTCTTATGCATAAATATCTAATCATGAAACTATTTTATCCAATACCACACTCATCCATATCTCACGGAAAATTTCTATATGCCTTCCACCTCTACCCAGACATCATTGAGATTATGCACTAATCCAATATGTCAGCAAAGAGGTTTCAGTCTAGATAAGTAGCAATGGATATTTCTATATCACGATGGGATACTTACCCATCACATCCATATTAGTAGTAGACTACCATTAATGCAAAAATTCTATAACACATCAACTGGATATAAAAAAATGGATAGCAAAATAATATCATGAAATGACAATTGAATACTTATATTTATTCATTTCATGGGTAGACTCCTTCTTGACCCTTCAACTTCATCGTAGGAACATCATTTCTTATCCAAATTCTAATATGGATAAAAGCTTCTTCAAGAGTTGAGTCCTTCGTATTCCCCATTTCTTGATGGATCTTCTTTGGATCGTGAGAGCTTGATCTTCAGTTGCTCCCATTTTCTCTTCTATTATTATGAGTTGAGCTTATTCTTGTGTGAGTTCTTCCCAGAGTCTGTTGCAGGTAATCACTTCCTTATGGCACACATTCCTTGAATGAATGAGTCCCATGATCCTGGGAGGCCATTCAAGGTGGTTATAACAATATCTTATTATTCTTCGATTGCTTCGTCATAGCATCAAACACTTCCTTCTGGTGTCTACAAGAATGACACACAAGGGATGCAATCATCTTTAATAGAATCTACAATGATTCCCTTGGCTCTAACCTTAGCCTCATATCCCTATTGTTCTTATAACTTATTTACTAAAATACTGATCTAAGTCAATTTCTTCAAGGATCACGGAGTTCCTATAATTCTTCCAATTTATATTCTTTCCTTCAAATAGCTTGGTCAAGGAATCAAATATCTCTTTAGGTATCTTTAGGGAAGACACTTGTGGTATAAGGTGGCCCTTGATAGAATCAACAATAATACTCTTGGCCTTGACTAAGTTATTCTTGTGTAAGGATTTAGCCTCATCTCCCTCTGGAACTGGAACCTCTCCATTTATGTAGGTGTCCAATTCATTTTCTTCAAGAACCAATGAAATCCTTGTTAAATTTTATATGCTAATCTAGATCATTAGTATTTCATTTCAATTTCATAAAAAAAGCATATAAACGGGATCACTGAAAGATAGACAAGCACAACCATACAAAAGAGAACACAAAGATTTATCTTGGGAAAACCCTAAAGGGAAGAACCCAGCAAAAACATCCTCAATATCGATGCCCCAAAAGATCAAAGATAAAACCAACAAGGAGATCAAAGCCTGATCCTCCTCCTTCTCCAGCTACTTCTCTTCTCCACTAATGCGCTATACAAGTGAGAGTGTGTGTAACAAATGAGAAGCACTACATCTCTATTTATATTTATTCGTTCACTTAAGTTAACTCATCTGTCATGTAGGCTTGAGTTAATCTTGTAGGCTCGAGTTACACATGTAGGCTCAAGTAATCACACTGGGGTGCTAATGACCCACCTTTACAAATAGAGGGGACTACCTCATGAATCTTATTAGTTCTTCTGATTAGGAGCATCATGGTACAAAGTAATACAAGTGGTTCTCCTGGTAGGACCATTGGGGACCACAAAGAAATACATATAGAATATTCTTTGAAGTTACAATATTTCAACACTCCCCCTTAATGAGAAGGGTATTCTATAACAACATCAACAACAACAATAATAGGAGAGAGATAGAGGACATCATCAACATCATGAGGGTGATACATCTATAAATCATTGGAAGCTTTTCAACACCATGTAGTCTTCATCTTTAATCTTTACTCTTCAACATCATCAGTACTTTGACTGCTTCGATCAACAACATCTTCAGCATATTGACTCTTCAATCAGCAACCAAATCTTTAGTACTTTGATATTAGAAACATCTTTAGCACTTTGACCTTTCTATCAGCAACAACATCTTCAGAGCTTTGACCTTTCGATCAGAAACAATATCTTCAACATGTTTATCTTTCGATCAGCAACATCTTCAGCACTTTGACCTTTCAATCAGCAACATCTTCAACACTTTGACCTTTCGATCAACAATATCAACATCAACACTTTGATCTTTTGATAAGAAACATTATCATCAAAATATCATCATACTCTGATCTGTAGATCAGACCCATCATCATCAAAACATTATCATACTCTGATAAAAAACATCATCATCAGAACATTATCATACTCTGATCTTTCAATCAGAAACATCATCATCAAAGCATCATCATACTCTGATCTTTCAATTAGTACATTATCATCATCACACTCTGATCTTTTGATCAGTACGGCATCATCATCATCTGCAATTTTTGATCATTTGATCAGAAACCATCATTATCAACAACTTCTAATCTTTCAATCAGAAAGCATCATCATCATCCTACTTTAATCATTTGATCAGAAAACATCATCATCATCAGCATCATCATAATCACAAGCAACTTCTGATCTTCCGATCAGAAAACATCATTATCATCATATTCTGATCTTTCGATCAGAGAACATCATCATCAGCAACTTATGATCTTTCAATCAGAGAAACATCATCATCATCATATTCTGATCTTTCGATCAGAGAACATCATCATCATCAACAACAACATCATCATCATATTCTGATCTTTCAATCAGAGATAATCATCATCATCAGCAACTTCTGATCTTTCTATCAGAGAAACATCATCATCATCATATTCTGATCTTTCGATCAGAGAACATCATCATCATCAGCAACATCTGATCTTTCGATCAGAGAAACATCATCATAATCATATTCTAGTCTTTCAATCAGAGAACATCATCATCATCATACTATGATCTTACGATCAGAGAACATCATCATCATCAATAACCTATAGGCCACAGTACAAATAAGTAGAAGTCTTTCGATCTCTTTTGGACTTAAAGTCCAGGGATGATGCAATCCTACCACATTCTCAACAACCAAGGTCACCAGATACATTCTGAACCGAGGTTCATGGATGATACAATCCTACCACCTTCTCGATGACCAAAGTTTACCGGATCCATTCTGAACTGAGGTTGATGGATGATGCAATCCTACCACCTTCTTGATGACCAAAGTTCACTGGATCCATTCTGAACCGAGGTTCATGGATGATGCAATCCTACCATCTTCTGGATGACCGAAGTTCACTGGATCCATTCTAGACACATGTCCCGGGATGACATAATCACCAGATCCTTTCTGAACCGAGGTTTATGGATGATACAATCCTAACACCTTCTCGATGATCGAAGTTCACCGGATCCATTCTATACATATGTCCCGGGATGATACAATCACCAGATCCGTTCTGAACCAAGGTTCATGGATGATACAATCACCAGATCCGTTCTGAACCAAGGTTCATGGATGATACAATCCTACCACCTTCTCGATGACCGAAGTTCACCAGATCCATTATAGACATATGTCCCGGGATGATACAATCACCGGATCTTTTCTGAACCGAGGTTCATGGATGATACAATCCTACCGCCTTCTCAATGACCAAATTTCACCAAATCCATTCTAGACATATGTCCTAGGATGATACAATCATCGGATCCATTCTGAACCGAGGTTCATGGATGATACAATCCTACCACCTTCTTGATGACCGAAGTTCACCGGATCCATTCTAGACATATGTCTTGGGATGATACAATCATCAAATCCATTCTTAACCGAGGTTCATGGATGATACAATCCCACCACATTCTTGATGACCAAATTCACTGGATCCATTCTAGACATATTCCCCAGGATGATACAATCACCGGATCACTTTAGGGAAAGTGCTCAGGGATGATACAATCCCACCACATTCTTGGGGACCAAAGTCACCGTATCTGTTATGAACATATGTTCTGGGATGATACAATCCCTCTTCATTCTCAATAACCAATGTCATTGGATCAGTTTAGGGAAAGTGCCCAGGGATGATACAATCCCACTGCAACATCACTACTCCCCCTTTCAGGGAAGGTCTTTTCGAACCACACCAAGCTTGTCTTGAAAATGTTCAAACTTTACTCAGGATAGAGGTTTCTTCAGCACATCATCATCTAAACCATCTTCATATACATCTTCAGTATGTGAATACTGAACTATTACCATCTGTATCTCCAGAAAGCATCATCATCTATATCTTCAGTATAGAAATACTGAAAGCATCATCACCTCTATATTCAGTATAGAAATAGGAAGTCACCATCATCTGCATCTACAGTATGTAAATACTGAAACATCATCTATATCTTCAGTATGGGAATACTAAAAATCATCATCATATATATCTTTAGTATGGGAATACTGAAACATCATCATCTACATCTTTATCTCGTATGTAGAAATACTGGATTTCTATGTGTTACGACAGAACACAGGGTTCTCTATTATCACAACTCTCATTATCACATAGAATCAATGTAGTATCCATCTTCAGGTCAAGGGGACCTGATATCAGCTTCCAAAGCCATATGGATTCACAACTTAGCAGAACAATCTGTTATGTATTCTACTTTTCTCATTCTAAGAGAAACATTGGACTGTTTCCTGCTAAACCATGAACTCATAGCTGACCCCAAACAAAAGCATCTATATGATGTGCTTTTCCTGTCTGAGATGTTTCTAGCCCAATCTGCATCTATATAGCCATACAATCTGTAGTCATGGCTACCATCATAGTATATACCAAGTTCTATAGTCCCCTTTAGATATCTCATCACATGTTTTGCAGCTACTAGGTGAACCTGTCTTGGTTGAACAAGACATTTCATAGCAAAACAAATGTCTGGTTTGGTATTTGTTAAGTACATCAATGACCCAATTATTTATCTGTAATGAGTAACATCCACTAACTCTGATGAGTCATCAGCTAATAGCTTTAGGTTGGAGTCCATGGGTGTGGCCATGGCTTTGTATTCCAACATATTGAATCTCTTCAATATCTCTATCACATACTTTCCTTGGTTGAGAAAGATTCCTTCTAGGAAATAGTGCATTAACCCAAGGTGTTTCATCTCAATCTCTTCTGCTAGTTTCTTCTTGCTTTCCATGATTTGTTTCTCATTCCTTGTCAAGAATAATCCATCCACATATAATAGCAGGATGACAGGTTCATCTTCTACAATATTGAGATAAAGGTGAGGATCAACTTTACTCTTGGTAAAGCCCATAATTGACAGAAAACTATCTATCCTTCCATACCAAGCTCTGGGAGCTTACTTCATGCCATAGAGGGCCTTCTTCAACTTACATATATGAGTCCATCTATCTTCAACTTCAAATCCTTGTGACTATTCGATGTAAAACTCTTCCCCAATCATACCATTAAGGAAGGCTTGTCTTTACTTCATCATGGAAGCAGCTACCATCATAGTTCTGAAGGAAGTGTACCTTGCTTCCTAGAGTATGTGTCTCTTTAGAATTAATTCCCTCTTTCTTATAGAAACCTCTAGACACAAGTCTTTCCTTACTTCTATCAGCAACATATTTTATCTTGCAAATCCATTTGTAAGATACCACATTCTTGCTTTCTGGTTTGATTACCATATCCCAAACATAATTCTAGTATTCTTTCATCATCACATCTTCCATGAGTTCATCTTGTTAGATCATCAACATATCCTAGTCTTATACATTCAACTTTGAAGGTTGGAACCCACTTTACTCTTGGTAAAGTCTCGATCCATCAGGAAGTTGTCCATCATGTCATACCGTGCCGAACTTAGATATCTTTTGTAGTCACTCCCCCTAAAGTGGAGTATTATCTTCTTTCTTCATTCTGTACAAGTGGTTCTATGCTTGATATATACTGGTCAAAAGAGTATGTCATGTCATATTCTATTCTTTCTGAGGAAAATCATGAACCTTGCTTTGTACACTTGTTCTTGTAGATCCATATGGAAGATACTACGTACTTTCCTTTATGTCTCAAAATCATATCGTATACATCATTCCCCATGATCAACTGTTATTCTTTGATCATAGCTTCTTTCATAGCATTCTTTTCTTCATCTTGATTTATCTCTCATACCCATGGTGGTATTCATCCTTCTAGGTGGATCTACCGCTCTCTGAAGCTCTTTCTTCCGTCGTGATGTCTCTGACCCTGGGAGCTTCAGATTCATGTTTATTGAGTTGTCATCACTTGTTCTTCGGAACAAGTCTCATCCTTATTTTCTTGTAGGAGGTTGCATAGGACCTTTCCTACAATTCAAATGCACTAGTTGCATGGTTAGAACTATTTCATAAAACATATGCATAACAAAAAACTCTTATGCATCATGCAATTGTTTAGCCAATACAACATTCATCCATATCTCACAGAAAATTTCTAGAATCCTTCCATCTCTACCATAACATCATTGATATTGTGCACTAATCCAATATGTCAACAAAGAGGTTTGATAAGTAGCAATGGAGAGTTGTATATCACCATGAGCTACTTACCCATCACATGCATATTAGTAGTATACAGTCATTAATGCAAACAATCTATCATGCATAACACATCAACTGAATATAATCAAATGTAAAACAATATCATGAAATGACAATTGAATACTTATATTTTATTTGTTTCGTGGGTAGACTCCATCTTGATCATTCTACTTTATCATCTTCTTCATTCATAAAATCATCATTTCTTATCCCAATTATAAGATGAATAGGAGGTTCTTCAAGAATTGAGTTCTTCATATTCATCATTTCTTGAGGGATCTTCTTTGAATGGTGAGAGATTGATATTCAATTGCTCTCATATTATCCTTCTCCTCTTATGGGTCGAGCTGAAAGTAATCACTTTCTTCTGGCATACATTCTTCACATGAATGGATGACACGATCCTGGGAGGCCATTCAAGGTGGCTATCACCACTTCTGCATTCTTCACTTCTTCTTCAATTTGTTTCTTAGGGTCATCTTCCAATGTATATTCTTTACTTCAAATAGCTTGGTCAATGAATCTAATATCTATTTTAGTGTCTTTAGGGAAGACACGTGTGGTACAAGTTGACTCGTGACTAAATCAACAATTATCTTCTTGGCCTTGACCAAGTTCTTCTGGTTTGAGGATTTGAGCATCATCTCAGTCTAGAACTGGAACCTCTCTATTCATGTAGGTGTCCAATTCATTTTCTTTAGAGAGATCAAATGCTTCCATGCTTGGAAGTTGTCAACTTGACCAAGCTTATCATCAATCTGATGTGATAGATCATTTTGAAATGAGAACCTCAAATGCAAATAGCAAAAGATTAGATCTTACCGATTTGAGGTGTTCATCCTGCTTCCGGAGCTAGCTGATCTAGGGCTTGTCAGAGAAACCCTGATTTTCAAAAATTGGAACATTTCAGATCTGATTGGATAGAAGGATATATCTCTTCAAATGGAGCTGTCCAATGTACTCCTTTTCTAAAAAAAATGGAGGGAAGCTCCTGGAACAGGAAGCCCTAGTTTTCCAATTTCTTCTGCATATATGCATGTCACTATTTTTGTGATATATCCAAAATTAATAATAATATCTGTCTAAAATTTCTTAATGAGGTAACCTCGCATGTCATTGATACAACACCATAGGTTTCATTAGAGTTGGTTTTACCAATTGAGATTTATGATCATTTTCCCAAGGTGACCTGTTACAAGACTGTTCAGAACAGTGAAGTTGTATGGCATGCCACGTGTCACTGTTTCATCTTCTAGTTCTGAAATTTGGACCACAAAAATTATATTATGTTCTATTTCTGTAACATCTTCATTAATTCCATTTGTACCTCTGTATCCCAAGCTATAGCAATTCTCCCCAGGTGTCTTGTTTAGGGATGAATTCTGGAAGAGGTTGTAACCCTAACTTGGAGGGATCATATCTCCCTGAATATAGTGAATCAGAGGCTGAATGTTGGAAACACTCTACATGCAGATTTTATATTCAAACTAGAAAATTTTCAGCTCCTGATCTTTCACCAATCTTGGAATATAGCGAAAGTACCAAAACTTAGCAGTTTTAGTATTTAGGGTTTTTCTAGGTCGGGGTCAAACTAGGGTTTGAATTTCCTGGAGTTTCACCCAACCAAAAATATTGATACAATTCTCTAAACTTTGATTTTTATGAGGAGAGAAATCCTATGTTGGGATCACTCAAAAATTCCTCTTCTGCAAGAAGCCCTAATTTCCCGCATCGAAAACTGAAATATCCTAACATCCCCCCTTAAGAACAACTTGGGATAGGATTGACGGATTTATAAAATTGACACTATTAGGAGAAGGAAAGAGGAATTAAAGCCTATCCCCCCTTAGGGACACATTCCTGAACTCCTAACATAGACTGAGGTTTAGAAAACTTCGATTTTGTAAGAGACTTGGTGAAGATGTCTCCAACTTGATCATTTGTAGGGAAATAGAGCACTTCAATAACACGATCATGAACAAGATTTATGATGAAGTGCGTGTGTAGCTCAATGTGTTTTCTATGCTGATGTAGAACTGGATCTTTTTCAAGCTTGATGGCACTTTGATTGTCGCACCAAAGTGGATTAGGCTACTACTGCTCGAATCCAAACTCTGAAAGGATCTATCAAAGCCATAAAGCTTCCTGATTGGCATGAACTGTGGCTCGATATTATGCTTCTACTGAAGAAAGAGCAAGATATTGTTGTTTCTTACAAGCCCAAGTGACAGGTCCAGATCCCAGACTGAAAACATAACCTATAGTAGACTTTCAATCATCAGGATTGTTGGCCCAATGTGAATCAGTGAAACCAACCAACAAAGGTTTCCCCCCTGTACTATAATGAATCCCAAACTGAATTGCACCTTGAATATATCGAAGTATTCTTTTTGTTGCTTTCTAGTGACTTTCACGAGATGTTTGCATATAATGGGCAACACGAACAATGGCAAAGGAAAGGTCAAGACGGGAATGAGTCAAGTATAAAAGACTACCAACAAGCTGACGATACAAGGTGGCATCTACTTTAGGGGAAGTACAAGTGGCATAAATTTTGACTCCAGACTGGAAGGGAGAAGGGGTTGGTTTACAATCTTCGATGTGGAAGCGACGAAGAAGGTCACAAGCATACTTACACTGGGAAAGAAAGATTCCTTCTTTGGTTTGCAAGACTTGGATACCAAGAAAATAATGCAAATGTCCTAAGTCTAACATTTCAAAATTTTTCTTAAGACTAGATTTCACATGGGTTATAAGGTTAGGGTCACTACCAGTAAGGATAAGATCATCAACATAAAGAAAAAGTATGATGAGATGGTTTCCTACTTTCTTGGTATAGACATTGGGGTCAGAATGGCATCTAGAAAAACCAGTGTTAAGGAGAAAGCTATCCATTTTGGCATACCAAGCTCTAGGAGCTTGCTTAAGGCCATATAAGGATTTCTTAAGGAGACAAACAAGGCTAGAGCTATTCTAAACATATCCATGAGGTTTTTCCATGTAAATTTCCTCATGTAAATAACCATGTAAGAAGGTAGACTTAACATCCATTTCATGGAATTCCCAGTTATGTAAGGCTGCAAGGGAAAGAACAAGACGGATGGAGTTCATTTTTGCTACAGGGGAAAAGGTTTCATTGTAGTCAATCCCTTCAACTTGGAAAAAAACTTTGGAAACTAACCTTGCCTTAAGTATTTCAACACTTAGATATGATGCATACTTAGTTCTATAGACCCATTTACATCTAACAAGTTTTCTTCCTTTTGGAAGAGGAACAAGATCCCAAGTGTCATTCACCATTAAGGAATGATATTCTTCATCCACAGCTGCATCCCAATCTAGATTTCCTGAAGCTTCTGCATCAGTTTCTAGATCATCATTCTCAGAAACTTTATTCAAAAGAGAAGAGGATTGCTAAAAGTGAGAACGTGTTCGATGTTGATCTCTAGGATCACCGGCAAGATCACCAGCTACTTCACATGTTGAACGAACCCATCGAGGAAGTATTGGTGCTGGTGCAATTGGAGGAACATGAGCAAGCGGAGGTGGATTTTCATCCTCACTGTCATCATCAAAAAATGGAGTTAGAAACCTGTCAAGGAAGCTAGAAGAATAAGAAGAAGAAGAAGAAGGCATAATCACCAAATCAGGCTCATGGGCAAAAGATGGCACACCTGCCAAGTTAGGCTCGCAGGCCAAGATATTTTCATCAAATTTAAAATCTCTTATAATGATTATATCATGAGAATGTGGTTGAAGAAGTATATAACCTTTTACATCTTCAGAATATCCAACAAATATGCACTTTTCACTTTTAGGCTGCAATGTTTTCTGTTTTTCATTCGTAATGTGAGCCCATGCTTCACAACCAAACACACGAAAGTGACTTACATCTAGTTTAATTTTACTCCATGCTTCTTCTGGTGTTAGACCCTATAAAAATTTAGTGGCTGTGTGATTAAATATGTAATTTTCACAATTTATGGCCTCATCCCAATATTGAGGACTTAGTCCCTTAGATTGGATCATACAATTATCCATTTCTTTTAAAGTGCGGTTCTTCCTTTTAGCTACACCATTTTGTTGTGGTGTATAGGGAACAATGTGCTGTTGTTGGATTCCTTGTTCAATGCAAAAAGTAGTGAACTTGTTGTTAATATATTCTCCTCTGTTGTTAGATCTTAACTTAATAATTTGATGACCAGATTGTTTTTCAACAAGAACCTTGTAGGCTAAGAACATGTTAAATAATTCACTCTTAATTTTTAGGAAGTAAACCCAAGTGTGTCTGGAGTAGTCATCAATGAAAGTTAAGAAATATTTGAAACTAGAAAAGGAAGCAGATGGAAGAGGGAAACACAAGTCACTATGCACAAGCTCCAAGGGAACCGAGGCGTGCCAAGAGGCACGTTTGTCAAAACTGTCCTGATGATGTTTTTTGAGTACACAACCGAAACAAACACCATCCTTGCAAGATACCAGTAGAAGACCAGTCACCATATTGTCTTTACATAGTTATTGCAATGAGCAATAATTTAAGTGAACAAATTGCTCATGCCAAAGTTTGCTCAAGTTAGCACTATGAGCAACAAAAACTAAAGGAAAAGGTGATGACCCAAAGTTGTTAGATTTGTACAACCTGGTAATATCATCAACAGTTCTAGTAGCAAGGATATTTTGAGGATTTTTAAAATCCTTGATTACAACTTGGTGAGGTGTAAACGTCACAGTTTTACCTTCACATGAATGAGTAATTTGATAGACTGATAACGAATTGCAGGAAATTTTTGGAACACATTGTACATCACTGAAATGACCATTTTCTACTGGAAATTTTCCATATCCTACAACACTTAGAGATCTATCATCACCAACAAATATTTGTTTGGTGTTACATTCATGCATAGTAGAAAACATGGCTTTATCCTTAGCCATATGGTAAGATGCTCCAGAATCAATGAACCATTCAATTGAAGTAGAAGAACAAGATGCAGTATAAGAGAAACCAGAAGCACAAAGTGCATGTCCATGAGAGTTAGACTGTGAAGATGAATCTATGCTGACGTGGTGCTTCTCCATTGCTGCTTCCAAGGCTTCCATCTTCTTAAAACACTTAGATTCATCATGATTATCTTTCCCACAAAAATTGCAATGACGCTCAGCCTTCTTTCCTTTTTGCTTGGATCCTTTGTCATTTTTTAAAGAAGGAGCTGACTAAGAGGGTTTGGGACCCTTGTTGTTTTGCTTATTATTGCGAAAATTCTGTTTCTTGGGAGGCTTGGAATTTTCTTTATGTTGGGACAATAAGGCTTTCTCAGATGTATCTGCATTGTTAATTATTCGAAGATGATTGAGCTTATCTTTCTCTCTAATTAAGGAATCACAAAAGGATTCAATGCTAGGTTCTTGATAGCTAGATGCAGTCAAGGATTCTTTCATGGAGTAGAATGTAGATACAAAAACAAAATTTCCAGGTCCAAGTTTGGAAAGAATATAATAAATACATTGTTTGTATTCTTTCTTAATCTTGCATTATACA
>LPNX010221264.1:136744-176703 GCA_001517045.1 Pseudotsuga menziesii | reverse complement strand
TGAGCATGGGAGACAACAAACTATGTAAAGGAGTACCCTAGCATCACAAAAATATAGCAAAAACATTCTAGAACTGATTGTTGGAGCAGGCTCACGTCTAAAAGTACATCCAAACAAGAAAAGGATAAAACCCTCAAGTAGATAGTAGAGAATAACAAGAAATTCAAGAACCTTACCAAATATATTGATGCCCAATCTCACATATATCGGTCTGAAGAATCCATCAACAAACTGAATAAACCACCATGTGATGTATAAAGTTATTGCAACTGGAAATAGAACCAACCACACTGCAAAAGTTACATTTTGCATATCAAGCGGATATAAACAACTAGATTACACTTCCAATATAAATGAGAACAAAACAAGGCCCCATTATAAGTAACAAAATTTCCACAAAGAAACGATAAATGATAGGAATCATTTCTGTGCAATGCACCAGATAAGATAACAGTGTTCTTACCATCCACCCATGAACTTTTTCGAAACCCAACTCTAAAGGACAGCATAAAAATCCTGGTCAATTTGACACCACCCATTAATTGTATATTAATATACTTTTCAAAAGTTTACTAAATGTTCAATATAGACAATACAAATCTTCAACAAAATGGCTAAAAGACTAGATGGAAAAAAAACGCTGGAAAAGGAAATCATAAGCATCATCAACATGAAATGGCTAAAAGGCTAGATGGAAAAAAAATCTGGAAAAGGAAATCATAAAGGTTGAAAAAAACATAGTTGCAAGCCCTTGATGACCAATCTACTTTTCAAACAACTAGAGAGAATTGAAATAAATATCCCATATATTTTCTTCATCTGTCAATTCAGAAAATACAAGCCCATGTCATAATCCAAAAAATACAAATTAAGATGGACAAAAGACCAAAACAGCTAACAAGTAATTAGTAAACGCATTAATATGCAGCCATCATTTCCATGGAAATGTTAGATCAAAAATTTCGAACTAATGTGTGTGATTATATACCAATAATAAGAACTTAAAGGATTAATTTAGGGAAAATGCCCCATACATGATGCCAGATATGAAAAAAAACATGGTTTGCGAACCTCTTTAGCAGAGGGCATATGAACAATTGTTCCATTAATCATTTTGAGGATAGAGAACTTTGGTGGTTATTTTTAATGATAACTGGAACCTCCTTACTCAGTGACGATTGGGAATAGCTGGCATAGATGCCAATTTCTACTTTGATCTCTCAGGAAGTGCTTGCTTCTGATGTTTTATTTAGTTCAGTAATAATCTGACATATTCTAGATAGAATTTTAAAACAGGCAAGCTTCCCCTTGTGTTTGTTTGGGTGTTTATTATCAATTTTGGCAGTAAACGAGAAAAGGTGGTCATTGAAGTGATCATGTGAGGGATAACTATTAAGAACCTCAATTATAATGCCCAAAGGTATATAAAAGAGGTAGGGATACTACTCTGAATATGTATGATGTGCATCTTGAAAGATGATTCATCTCGAATGAGCTCAAAACCAAGTTCAGGATTGACAAAGCCAAAAGAAATGTTTTGAAGCACAAACCTTCACTCTAGAGTCCAGATTCTCTGCAACACATGCTAAGTATCAAGCACTTGATAACTACTAGTGAAAAGGATAGGACTGCTTCTTCTTGTATTCTAGAACCTCTGCTAACAAACAAAACATCTTCAAGAAATTTCCGCTCATGCATGAGCTAATCCACCAAGGAAAAAAGGGCTCAAACAAAAATAAAAAAATTGGCGATCTTGTGAGCAACCTTTTCCAAATGATGAAGGTGATCAAAATGAAGAAAACCAGCAAACCATAAATTCAAAGAAGGCTAATGATGCCTATCCAAAAGTCTCGACTAAGGAAACAACTCCTCCGCCTCGAAGGTTAGTAAGGAAAATAAGAATGCAGAATTTTGCCCCTTGGGATGGAAGTTGTTAAAGAAGCTCCATCAGGATGAATGAAGAGACTTCGTGAATCTGAATGTTCTTATTCCAATAAGGAGCCCGCACTCCCTATGAATGGTAGATATATGATTTCTAAATTACAAAGTTCCTGTGGAATCTTCTTCAAGGGGGTGGATTGAGCTCAAGAAGAAGAATGGGAATAAATACAAGATTAGGGATTTCTCTTATCCTTAGACAAGCTTTCTTTGTTTTTCATCTTGCGTTTCAAAATCAGTTGGTCCTTGAATGCCTATTACTATGATAAGTTGTTGGTTGTCAGGAAGATTGTTTTATATGAATGCTTTGGTAGCATTTACAAAATATAACCTATTTTCTTTGTTATGAATACAAAAATACGACTTTTCCAACAACAAAAAACAATCAATTGTACACAAAAATATTCAAATGTGCTTTTAAAAAACAATAACTAGAGTATTTGGGTCATAATGTTTCACATGAAAGGGTTCTGAAAGAAATGGACCATTCCTAAGAACATCAAGGGTGTTGGAGGATTTCTGGATCTTACAGGATATTGTAAAAAACATGTTTAGAATTATACACACTGCAACCCCACTCACATCTCTCTTGACGTAGAATTCATTTGTGTGGAATGAAGAGCCTACCCTAGCATTCTCAAACTAAAGGATGTTATGACCTCTACAATAGTTGGCAACATCTGTTTTTTGAGCAAAGGTTGTATTCAGAAGAGAGTCGAATAGTCTTCAGGTGCAGTTTTAAAAACTATAATGAATTATCCATGAGAGTCAAATTTGAAGGAATTTAATATGAACTCACTCGGTTAAAATATCTTTCAATGGATAAGAACTTTGGGTGCAGTTTCTACAAACTATAACGAATTATTCATGAGAGTCAAATTTGAAGGAATTGAATATGAACTCAATGGGTTAAAATCTCCACCTTCTCAGAATGGAAAAGCTCCTCAAAAGGATTGTAGTGGAGTTATTGTTGGACTTTATTCTAAAGAAGTGAAGCAGGAAGATGATATTACATTAGAAATAAAATGTACCTTGGAAAAGCATCATAGAGTCTTCCAAGAAATTCCTAAGGGGCTACCTCCATCTAGAGATCATGAACATCCAATTGATCTCGTGCCTGGAAGTACAAATCCTAATAGAAGACCTCATAGATCTGGCAAAATCTATAGGGAAAAGCTAAATTGGTTCTCTGATTCCATGGACTGTTTCAGGGGTTAGCAAGTCCCCAAGTCCTTGGGAGAGGGAAATGTAGGGGACATTCCCCCCAGCAGTGGGGATGGATCCCTATGCTACACTGATTTCCCCTTTTCTAAAATTTTGAAAGTGCTCCTTTTGAAACCTGTAACAGTTTCTCTGTTTGGGGAGAGATAGCTTGCATAGGTGGATAGCCACTATTGTTGTTTAATGTACTGTACAATATCTGATTATGATAACACTGACTACTTCTACAGCATAATTGGATTTATCTATCTACAGTTCATATGAGAAGCATGTGCTATTTAATCTTCTTAGTGGTCGAATCTGCAGCTCTCCAATTTTTATGGAAGAACCACTGTAAATTCTCCTCCTTGTGTTGGTTTTGGATAGAATAGAAGCAACTTCTAATTTGCAGTTTTCTCTACTGAAACATATTTCCTGATAATTTTAAAGCGCATGCTAACTCGTCAAAAGTTATTGTTCACAAAACGCTAAAAAAGGACTTGGATAAAATCAACTCAATCAATTTCTTAATTATTCGACTCGTGACACTTATATAGTAGCCGGTATTTTGGATAAAATCAACTCAATCAATTTTGAAACAATTGATGCAATGAGTGGATTAGATTTTAGAAGTTGGTAGTGGTTTAGGATACGAATATTTCTTTTGTCATGGAAACAAGAAAAAAAGTAATTTTGAAAACACAGCACTATTCCCAAAATCTATTATATTATTTTTTAACTATCATGTAATTGGTTTGTTGGGCTATGGTCTATTGGTTGAGATAGGATGTCGTCACCTAATGACCAAGGTTCAAACCCTAGCAAACAATGAGCCATGCTCCTGTGTATGAGTTGTCCAAGTTTGACATCCCACACGATAAAGTGGACTTTTCTGCAATAATGTAGAGTTGGGGTTCATAGGTCTCCAGTCCCATATATTAGAAAATGTGTTCACCATTACAAAAAAGAATATCACATAATTGAAGCCAACTGTGCTAACTATAGTCCCAAATTCAAGAGGAGAAGACCAATCAGGGCTTAAAAGCATCTTCTCGTTGCACAGTTAGTACAGCATCTCCTAAATAGTCCATATACAGTGGCAATGATAAGGTCGAAAGCAAAAGCCAACTGAACAGTAACTACAGGCTATTTTCAAGAGCCCAGGCCAGGAGAAGGACAATTTGGATAGAAAGAACAATAAAGTATAAAGTATAAATAGAACCACAAAAGGATTTTGGACAAGAAACAAGCTCTAAGTATTTTCATGATATGGGGGATATCTTCGCTCTGGGCAGAAGCTGCAATAATCACCTTCTTTTCCATGGATTGAATGTTCCTCTCAACACCGTGTCTGTTCACAAACACTCCAGTTGCCTACATCATTGCAGACAATGCATGTAATTGTATCACCCTTCTTACATAAACCTCTTTTCCATTGATAGACTTGGCTGAGTTGGGCCTGCCTTTTAGAGCCATATTAAATTTTAATCCACATGTTGGTGCACTCTTTGGGTCCATAATAACTGGGTTCATAGCAAGGAATCAATCCCACTGTTCATCATCAACTTGGCTCAAATCGAGAGAATTACAAAACTAAACTTTCTCACCTCAATAAGTTGGACATCCAAGTGATCACCAACTTTTATAATCTGTTTTAAGTCAGAGTGAGTCAATATTTTATGTTATAGACACACAATCAACATAAATGGAGACCCTCAAATACTACATCTAATCATATATATACAAGAGTTGATCTCAGATTACACTGTCCACTTGCATGAATGATTTAGAATTTAGGGGAAAGGAAAATATATACAAAATATTGGAAAGAATATGTGTTCAGATTGGTCTTACATCCTCAGCTCGAGCTACAAATTTTGTGCTCAATTCACTAATATGCAAGAGCCCCTGCACACATTATTCAAAGTCATATCATAAACAGTAACCATAACATCTGGCATAAAAATTACGAATCATTGCACCTTTAGTTTCCAGGTTTTGTAGACTAGACATTACAATATTTTATACTAATATAGTCATACTGATATGGAATATTTATATTTCAGAAGAAAATAAGGTGGCTTCCTAAAAATACTAAAGACAAGCATTATTATATATTCCAAAGCAAAAAGATATTGAACATAGAAGGTGATAACATGAAGTACGCAGCCCTGCTGCTACTCTATGCAACTCCTCCTATCCTCTGAAAGATCCAAATGGCTTGGTGTTCAATAGATGGGCTTCTGTTGTTGAACAGAAACGGATGCACCCCCCTCTAACTCATAGAGTAGAAAACGTTTTAGTGAAAACCTGTTTAATGCTTGGTGCACAGTAGCGAATAGATGAGGTTGTTAGCTGACCAGATAATTGGAATAGTAAATAGGGTGGTCCATATCCTAACACACTATGTGTTGTGCCATATACTTTAGTTGTTTGAGTTTGATATCTTCTCTTTAGTTATTTTGTGATCTGGTGTCAAGGGTTGGATTGTTCTTATGTAATTTGGTGAATAGATGAGGTTGGCAACTGGGAACAGAAGGGGGCCAGCACATAGAGTGGTCCAAATCCTAACAGACCACATGCTTTTCCTCAGACTTTAGTTGTTTCTAAGTTTAATATCTCCTTGTTTATCTCCCTTTTATTCTGGAAACAAGGGATGGAGTAGCTAATTCTTATGCCTGGGCCTTGAAGATTGTATTACTCCTTACAACATCAATGTAGCTTTTTGTTTTGGATGAACTCAATAATGGTGATCTTAGGAATTCTTCCCCTTGAAAAGATCAAACTTGAAAAGATTAGCATTTTGTTGCACAAAGTCTTCCCCTTTGAAACATCCTCTGTCCTCTTTGGAGTGTCCACTTGGTATTGAGCCAGCTGTTGTGATGCCTCCCCTACCTCCTTCAAATTTCCCAGCCAGTCTTGAGCATGCTTCTTGAAACTGCCCCCTTTCATCTTCAGGCCACCACCTTGCTGTTGAGCCTGATGCTATGAAACCTCCCATCTTATTCAGAATACCCACCTGGTTTTGACTCTTGAGCCTACTTTTGGGAATAAGTCCCTGTCCTCTTCATATCATCTACCTGGTAATGAACCTATTGATAAGAATTATCTTATGTCTTCTATACAACGCTCACCTGGTTTTCATCCTACTTCTTGGAATTGTTCACTGTCTTCATTAGATTGTCCAAGCAATTTTGAGCTTGCTGCTGATAAATATCTACTGCTCTCTTCAGTTTATCCACTCAAACATCTGGCATCTGAGAAGCTCCTGGTAATGATGATTCATTTTGTGGGTGTGCGATTTTAACTGAATTGGTTAGATACACAAAAAGGAAATTTAAGGTGCGTATTCTCAGGAAAAGTGAAATGATGTAGAATATAGTATAATTTAATGTAGGATTCAAGGGAAAAGAAAAAACTTGATCTTCAATTTGAAGTTCAGTATGAAATATAGCCAAGCAGGAAATGTTCATCTTATTTATCGTCAAGGGAAGATGGAAGCATTAGAAATCATACTAAAGAATTGATACAACTGCTAAAAACATTGATCTCGTATCACATCTGTGCATTTATTTCCTGCCCTAGATTATTGTCTACCTGCAGTGCACTCTAAAAGGAAAAATTGGAACCCTATGTGTTAGGTAAGTTGTATAACGTCTTACAGGATATAATGAGGATACAAGAACTCCGATGCTACTTCATCTTTCTAAAAGTCCTTCATATACACAGGGAATACAATAGCCAAGAGGACAAACTTTCAAAGGTTGCTCTCCAAATCCCACTGGGACTCATGGTGGTGGAATAATTTGATAAAGATACTCTGTTATCTTCTTTCTCTATTAATCCTTTTTTAGTTGTTTAATGTATGGCAGAGAATTACTTAGAACTGGTTTTAAACAGCCTTGCCTTACCATTTGAAACACAGGAAGGGTGATTCAGGGGGATTTCTGCCCTTCCTTTGTATGCTCTCAGAGATCTAGATCTGGAGCAGCAATATAGAATTTGATACTCTGCTATCAGCAATATCCTTTAAACTGTTTGAGCTGTTTATCTGTGTGGAAAAGACTTATATAAACAATTTTTAAATAGTTATGTTTGTAGTTAAGTTTTCTTGGGCCAGGATGGGAAAGTGCTCTTTGCCAATACACACAGGAAAGTTGTCGCAAGGGGTTGTTGACCATCTTCTCAATGCATGCGGAGAGGTAGAGAACAACCCTAAAAATGGGACAAAGTACTTCTACTCTTTTTCCAAGTGCAAATCCTTGACCATGGGGGGGCATAAAACTCTGCTTTTGTTCTTCGAATTGAAGATCCAGTTCTTTTAACATCTTGAGGCCTCAATTTTGTGTTTAACATACAGATGAGGAGTTGTATTCATAGGCATTAATAGAGCTATGAAACAATAGAACAAAGTGTGCAGATCTGTCCACAGGTATTTACAGCACACTGAAGGACATACCTCATCATACTGGGTGGCAGAATTCCGAAGAAGAAGAAACAAATACTCCTCCCTGTGCAGACATTTAAAGGGATGCTTTCTTTCACTAGGGCCAACTAGTATAGTTGGTTTTGTATAGGAGTTTAATATAGGCAGTTTGTTCAGATGAACATTAGAATGAATGCAGTTCCATAAGACTGAGAATAAGGTCTCTTAAGATCAGTGAAGCAGTCGTAAATAGGCAATAAATGGGATTTGGAAAATAAAGCAGAATTCACCCTCACCCCTGGCAAATGGTGTCATGTGAATGTCATGCACGAAATGCAAAATTTTGAAATCAAAGGGCACCAAATTTTAGAAAAAGAGGTAGAAAAATGTAATTGCATATCTAATACCATTTAAAGTTGGTGTTGTGTACTTGTCCAATACTATATTCGAGAAAGCAAGAGGACATATGGTAAAATCAATTACGCATTAACATGAATGAACCACAAGTGGCTATAAAATTCTGAATCTTAGTGCTTTCCATTTTAATTTTGTCTGAGTACCTTGATATACATCCATATTGATGTAAAGAATATTAAATAATTTGAACTTTCATTGTCAATTAAGAAAGGAGACAGCAATTTAAAATATCCATGGACCATTAAAAGCAAAAAAATTTAAATGTCATCTAAAATAATAAATATCATTTTGACAAGCAAACATAGAAGATACAACATAGAAACATCAAAAGATGGCTAGAAAAATGCTTTATCCAGCTAATTGACATGCTTTCATGGTTTCAAATATTTGTCTTGAACCTTGTAGAGACAGTGGAGTTTAATGCCTTAAGAAACCAGTTGAGTTCTGTTCCATGTTTGAAAGTTGTTAAGCCAGAGTGTTATTATCAATCAAGGAAAATATATTTACACAGGTTTTCATCCTCCTGGACCAATCTGTGCTGTAATTAGGAAACCAGTTGAGTTTTGTTCCAAGTTTGAAAGTTGTTAAGCTAAAGTGTTCTTATTAATGGGGGGAAATATATTTAGGTAGTTTTTCATCCTCCTAGACCAATTTGTGTTGTTCTTACGGAACCAGTTGAGTTTTGTTCCAAGTTTGAAAGTTGTTAAGCTAGAGTGTTCTTATCAATGGGGGGGAATATAATTAGGCAGGTTTCCATCCTCTTAGATCAATCTGTGTTGTACTTGGTGCTTGTTTTTGAGGTTGTGTTCATGTGTAAATAAAATTTATCATATTCACTTACTGAACAATCATGAATTCACATCTTCATTGATTAGCATTTTAATGGTAGGTTATTAGTGATTAAATTGAACTGATTTCACTTATTTTTTAAATTACTAGAGAAATCTTCTAAGATATTGTAGACTCCTCTCGTGGTTGAATACAATACTTATTAAAATTCACTGATGTATGTAGCCAATGCGAAGCGATTATAAAGCATTTCAAAATCAGCCAATGAAAGCCTAAAACATACCAAACTAACCTTGATTTAGTTTTGAAATCTCTTCTGTGACTTTTTCTGAAATCAGCATTGCGGAGAAGTCCCTTCTCTACTAAAATATCATAAACTTGATTAACAACTTAAAAAAAGATGTATTAATACCTTATCAACAACTTACAAAAAGACATATTAATACCTTAAACCGCCAGTCAAACTGGTACGAGCTTTTAACTTAAAGGTGACACTAAGGTGAAGGTCAGAAGCTTGCTAGACTCTATTCATTTGTACTAAAGTATTTATATATATTTTTTTACCATAACATAGGAGTAGATTAAATTAGTGCCGGTAAATCAGCTACCGTATACTTTGACAAAATGACAGTCCAGCATAGCTAGCCAAGATTCTCTGTCAATATCGATTTTAGCATCCAAAGCAGCCCAACGGCCTGATTACAATAGCATAAAGATTAAAAAAGACCAGAACATAGAGTAAATGGAAGACGCAGCTTCACCAAAACAGCCATATGAAACTGGAAAGAGAGAAAGCTAAGAGACTTTCGGAGACCAGATTTGTTAGAGTCATTTGTCCAGTTTTGCAAGTAGCTTGTTGACAGCAACCTCCAAGGCAACGATGTGGTTCTCGAAGTCCCCCTGGGTATTAGCCACATCCTTGAAGCTGGTATGAACACTTTCTTTAAACTCCTCCAACTTTCTCGCTGGGGCCGACATGTCTGCATGCAGTTTCCTAATATCTTCATTGAGAATGTCCCAACTTTTCTCTCCAGCCTAGATGGTCGATTGCAGCAGCTGATCTTGATTGTTCGCTCGGCCTCTGAGCTTGTCCATATCATTTTCCAGCGTTTCAAGCCTCTCTTCAACTGTCGGCCCAGATTCTTAGGAGGATCCCAGTGACGCCATTACAAGAGGATGCTAGTCTTTTCCTGAGAGCAGCTCTCCACTGGATCCTCAAATGAAGTGCTGTAGGTAACGTTGAGGGACGCATTGGTTAAATAACAAGGCTGGCGAGAAGCTAAGTCACGAGACTTTTGTGACCCGATGGATCTTTGTAAAGATTTTTTGGCAGACTCGACAGAGGGAGAATAACCGTAGTACAAGAGAATACTGCAGAACGAATGGGATCGCCAGATGAGTCTCATGATGCTATTGTGCTCAGGGGACAGAATGCTACATCGGTCAGGGGACATCACATCGAGTTTCAATCCCATCCCTGTGTAAGGTACCTCTGCTCAAGAGGGTTCCGCTATTGGCTTCTTTGTCTACCAAGGAATTTAACCCACGAAGCACATGGTAGAATCTAATGGACAGAAATTTTTTGCTTAGAAGTCGGATTTTATGATATATTAAAGCTAGTTTTAATTGGGAGGGCCGCTTCTTCCTGACTAAAGCTTGAATCAACATTCTTGAATCACCAAAGACCGTTAGTTTGGTGATTCCTTTGGAGAGAGCAATCCTTAAACCTTGCAATAGACCATAGAATTCAGCTGTGTTATTTGACTCAATACCAAAACCCCAAGCGTAGATGCTAGCAACAGTTCCATTAGCCGAGATAAACACTCCACCCCCACCAACAATTCCTGGATTACCCTTTGATGCTCCGTCAAAGAAGAGGCAGAGTTCATTCAGGTAAGCTTTCCAATTGATGAAGCCCAGTTCATCAAGCCTTATTTCCCAGTCAGCTATATTGGCATGATTTGGCATTGATCGGGTGTGGTAGTTTGGAACAATTTTGCTTAACCACTACAATTCTTCAGGCAAGAGTTGAATGGTATTTTTCAGGGATGTATTATGATCAAGAGCTTCCCCTAAGATTGCTCTGGCTTGTATGGCGATTTTAGAAGGATGAAGTTCTTGTTCCCTGAAGATTCGATTGTTTCTCTCAATCCAAATTTTCCAGCAAATAGCCTTTGGAATCCATCTCTAGGCAGTTTGGAGCAGAGTTTTCTTGGACAGATGGAACAGAGAGAGCTTCATCCATTCTGAAAGAAGGTCCTGGATGGTGCATGGAAGATTGATACCTGGATTTAGCATCATTGCTTCTCTCCATACCTCTTTGGAGAAGGGACATTCAAGCAAGATGTGATCCGAAGTTTCTTCCTCTTTTTTGTAGAGAGGGCATCGATTTGGGCCTTCCATACCTATTTTCCTTAGATTTTCACCTAAAAGTATACTTTTATGGGCCAGCGTCCAGGAAAATATGTCGATTTTCGGAATGAAAGCTTTGGTCCAGAGAAATTTCCAGATCACCAGATTGGGAGCAGCATAAGGGATTGCTTAGATGTTCTTATAACCCTCTGAGGTTGAATAGTTTCCTGATTTGCTCCCCCACCCTCGTCTATCTCTGGATCCTTCTTTAAGTGGAGACTTGCCTTGGAGGAGCTTTGTTAGAACATCTGCTTCTGCTTCTAATTCTGGAGGTGGGTTGCCTAGATCCCATCCAATCCAGTTATTGTCTTCCATGCCGATAGATCCCACAAGGAGGTAGCTCCTCTATCCACTAGCTAGCGTTTGATATTGTCCACTTCCATGCACTTCCCAAGTGGAGTTTCTCCCAGGATGGAGTCCTCCCAAACTCTGATTTTTTTCCCATTTCCTGGTATCCAGTAGAGATTCCTTTTGAAGAGATCCAGGGCTTTAATACATAGCTCATAAACCGGAGAACCATTTATGAACGGGTGTTGGGAGTCAAGACACCCCTCCCTTGTTCCTGGGAAATTTTTTTGTGGAGAACTTTCTTGCTCTAGCTCTCTTTTCCTGTAATCAGCTGCCAGAGCAACTTGGCTCCTAAAGCCATATTTTGAATGGTTAAACTCCTCACTTGTAGCCCTCCTTCATCACGAGGTTTTTGGATCTTATCCCAACTAATAAGGTGAAGTTTCTTTTCATTCCCTTTCCCCCCTTCCCAAATAAACTTTCTGAGCAATCTTTCTAGCTTTCTGATTACTGATCCTGGGGCCAGCAATATAGAAGATTGATAAATTGGCATGCTGTTTAGGACAGATTTAAGAAGAACCGTCTTCCCTGCCAAGTTGAGCCAATTGGCGCTCCATCCTTGAATTTTGGATTTAAATTTATCTAGGATAGGCTCCCATTTTTCTGACTTGATTTTGGTTTTGCAGATGGGAATGCCGAGATAAGTGAATCCATCCCAGTCCATCGTACCTTCCATTCCCAGCGTTCTGGTTATATCCCTAAGCTCTCTAATGGAACAGTTCTAGCTGAAGATTTTTCTCTTTTGGAAATTTATTTTGCTTCCGGACGCCTCTTTGTGTAATTCCAGCTCTTGTTTAAAGTGATCTGCTCACTGGATGCTTGCACCACCTAACAAAAATGTATCATTTGCGATTTGAGCATGATTTATATCCTGAACATTATTCGCCATTCTTAGGCCAGGGAGCGTGTGGATTTCCTGGCAGAAATTAAGTTGGAAGCTAAGCACTGAAGCTTGAATTGCATAGAGGAGAGGGGACAGTGGGCAGCCCTGCCTTAGGCCTCCAGAGGCTTTGAAGAAGCTTGTAGAGCGTCCATTGACAAGAGGTTCTATCCACGGTTCGTACACACACCCTTTGACCCAGCTTATAAAGGAGGATGAAAAGCCAAAATTTGCCATTACTGCAAATAGAAATTCATGCCTAACACGGTCAAAAGCGTTAGCTAAATCAAGTTTAATGACCATACCTTTCTCATTGCGTTGACAACTTGAATGAATTGCTTCTTGGACGAGGATGATGTTGTCGAGGATTTTCCTTCCCTTGATGAAGCTGCCTTGATTTTCGGGGATAATCCTGGGCAGAATTATTTTAATCATGGTGGCTATAATCTTGGTTATCAGTTTGTACCCAGTGTTGCACAATGAGATTGGCCTGAAGCGGTTGACGGTAGAGGCGCCTTTTTCTTTCGGGATCAAGGCAAGGAAGGAGGAATTGGTACTTCCTCCCAACTTGTTGACCTCCTGAGAGTACCTAATCATTTTTAAAAGATCAATCTTGATTATTGACCAACAGCAAGTTAAGAATCGAGTTGTGAATCCATCAGGCCCAGGGGCACTATTCGGTTTCATAATCGATAAGATGGCTTTAAGCTCATTCATGGTGACAGGGGCGGTAAGATAGTTATTATCTTCAGGATTGATAAGAGGCGGAATGAGATCAAACGGGTGAGAAAGGGTGTCCATATGAGCCTCTATGGGGGCCGTGAATAAATATTTGAAGGTAGCCACTGCTGCTTGCTTTATGTCCTCGAAGTCTTTAAGCATAGCACCTTGAAATTTTATTTCAGAGACCACTTTAAAGTTATTTCGGGCCTCGGCCTGTTTATGGAAATACTTGGTGTTTTTGTCCCCACTTAAGAGCCAGAGACTTTGGGACTTTTGTCGCCAATACTCCTCTTCTAGTCTACATGCAGAGAAGAGGCTTTCTGAATATCCCCTTCCTTGCGTAGGAGACTTTCCGACAAGGGGGTAGCTTCCATGTTAATTTGATGCACTTCCAACTCCGCTTGAACTTTCTTCCTTCAAGTAATGGGGGAGTTAATGAGCTTTGCCCAGTCTTTCAAATCATGCTTGAGCCCTTTTTATTTTTTCTTCCCAGATGAATGAAGGAAACCCTGTTATTTGGTTTCCCCAGGAGTCGGAAACAACTTGCAAAAAATCCTCATGTTGGATCCAGAGAAGACTAAAGCGGAAGGGAATCAGGCCAAGTTCTTGTTCTAGAGCAAGATCGAGTAGGATGGGCTTATGATCAGAGGTACAGTGAGGGAGAATTTTGTATGAAGCTAGGAGGCCAAAGTAGAGGAAGGAAGAGTGAACTAGAAACCTGTCAAGCCGAGCAGCAATGTGGCTAGGTCCAACCCTCTTATTAGACCAAGTAAACTTTCCTTTGACTGGTTTTATATCAATTAGATCCCAAACGAGGATAATATCTTCGACCCATTCCCTCGCTGGATCCCTAACAAGAGATCCCCCTTTTTTCTCATTGGCAGCCAGAGTAGCATTCAAGTCACCTGCTGCAATGATATTTTCTAGCTACTGCAAATTGAGAAAAGACTCTAGCATATTCCAGCAGTCTTTTTTTTCTGAATGTAAAATAGGAACATAAAGGTTGAAAATACTTATAGTATGACCAGAGAGTTTGTGGATGAGCTTTGTGAAAACCCAATGCAAAGTACGTTCTTCAGATTCTAGATCATAGAGGGCGAAATCTCAAAAGGTGGCGATACCTCCAGATGCACCTCTGGAGTTGCTGGCGATCCCTGGGTCCTTTTTCCAAAACATTTTCCCAGCTTGGAGGAGAGCAGCTTCCTCCAATTTCGTCTCCTGGACTAGCAGAATCTCAGGTTTATGAATTCGAACCAGATCTTTCATAGCTTCTTCTTTTAAAGCAGATCCTAAGCCTCTGCAATTCCAGGAGATGTATCGCATTAAGTACTGTGGGAGGTGGGGTTGGCCCCTTTAGAGGCCGAGGTCATTCCTTTCTTAGATCAGGTATGATGATTCCTTTCAGGGTTTTTTGTGATCCTTCAAGAATATCCAGATATGTTGCTTCCTCTCTTTTCTTCTTTTTTGATTTCCTTCCCCTTGGGTTTTTGAAAGGGACTGCATGCAAACTGCTTGATGAGGCACCATCATCCGTATCCTCACCTGGATCCGTTTCTAGAAGTAAAGGATCCTCATTTGTATCTTTGGAAGGCCTGGAAGTATCAGTCGCAGCAAAGACCACTGGATCGAAATGAGGGATTTCCCCTGGTTCCAACGGATCAGCGGCTTCGGATTCTACCTCCTTGCTGCTAGGCTGAATTTCTTCAATGCTTACCGAAACTGGGTCTTTTCCAGCTGGATTGCTAACCTTCTGTGGTTCCTCAGCGTCCTGAATCACTATTGGAGCTTCTTTTCTGGCCTCCTGGGGAGGATTGTTTGAGCTTGGCGGCTGATTATTTTTCTGCATGTCCCTTGAGGTCTTTTTTTCCTGGGTTTTGGAAGCCGTCTTCCCTTTCTTAACTTTTTGCCAGCCTTCTCCCTCTTCTTGGATCTGTATTTTGGGGCAGTTTCTCTGGAAATGGCCGTGCTCATGACAGTGGCGGCATTTGAACGGTAGCTATTCATAATCTAGCTTTTGATAATGGTGCCATGCACCCAATTTTAGTTTTACTGCCTCAGGTAGCCCTGCTTCAAGATCTACCTCTACACAGATTCTGGCACAAGAGTACCTCCCTTTGTTCTCGGCTTTGTCAATGTATCTCCCCAGCACATTCCCAACTTTTTCTAGGGTTTGAATATTCCAACAGTGAACAGGGAAGTTTGGTAGCCTCACCCACACTGGTACTTCCTTCGGTACATCAACTTCTGGGTCGAAATCCAGAGTCCATCTATTGAGATAAAGGCCTTGGGTCCCCATGAAGTACGGGCCACTTCTGAAGATAAGATCTCGGTCCTCTTTTGCTATGAATTCAAAGATGAAGAAACCCTGTCCAACCGGGTAGTAGGTAACACTATTTTTCAGTTGGGGCCTCCAATTCCTTTGGATCCAATCATCTGTGGTTCTTGTTGAGGGCTAGAGCCCCATGAACTAGCTGACCAATCCTCGCTCAGCCAAATCCAGAGTGATCTTGATGGGCTCTTCAACCGGAAGGTCAATTTCAGGGACGGATTCAAGTTTCTTGATGAACTTCAAAATGGAAGGGGCCACCGACTTCTTTCCTGATGGCGTTAATAACCTTTGGAAGGCCTCTTCAGCAGTGATCGGAGTAGAGGGAGGGGATTTCCCTCCCCAAGGAGCGACCATGAGGGTGGCCTGAAGCAGCTCGAGCTCGAGCAAGGAGCCCTAAAGAGGGCAGCGCAGCCGTAGCTTGGGCGACGAGCAGCGCGATCCAATAACCCTCTGTTTTCTAATGTAGATTATGTTAAGGAATGAAAACATTATGGTTTAACCATTTCATCAAAGTTTCTGTACTAAAGTATTTATATTATGTTAAACCTTGTTGCTTTATTCTGTTACGTGGCTCCATCTCAAGGGCTTGTTCATAGTATTTCTCTACTAGGTCCTTCTGTATCCATACTATATATAAATACCGTGCAAAGTCTCCTTGAAAATGGGCTTTGATCCATAATGTAATCAGAAAGGTTCTATTGATTTTAATAAATAGCATAGAACTTTCTCTTTTCTTTGGAAAAAAAAGCAAGTTGTATAAGGTGATCACTAAGAAAAGCTTTGCTACATCATGGACCATGGTTTGACAAAAATTTTCTATATCTAAGGTGTTGAGAAAGCTTCCATGGGTTTTGTTATTCTATTATTTCAATGCTTTGGATTTGAATGGATTGCATTAATAGCAGCACCATCCATCGGTGTTCCTGTAAAAACATGTGGCAGGGAGTTTTGTGAAGCTTCGATGTCATATGGACTATTGAATAACCATTTTGAAGTAGATAAAACTTCAGCATCATCAATAACAATTGTTTTCATTTTCAATTCTAGGTTTGCAATGTTATTTTCTGGTGTTGAATTTGGGTTCTCATTCTCTGAACACTGCTTTCATTTAATTTTACCAGCAGACATAAAATAAGGTTTGACTTTCCATGGTGTATTTCCCTTTAATGTTGGGGAAGATAGTTAAGCTCTTCTTGCTCTAGTTCATGGTTTATGGGTAATACAACAGAATTAGATTAAAATACTAATCTATTTCAGAAGATAAAGCTTTGGAAGGAAAATGAAATGCTATGAGAATTTTTTCTTTCAAGGAATCAAAATAAGGCAAACTAGCTTTCCATGCAATAATGCATTGGCCAAGGCATGAAAGTGTACAAAGTTACAAACTAGTTTCTCAATTTTGAAACAAATTAACAAATTGGCTTCATCCAAATAAGACAAACAAACCACTAAAGCTCACTCATACACAAGTCCATGATCACAACCAATTATGATTTCAAAAGACTATTCTCAGGAATGGAAAACTACACAAAGCACGTACAGCAACAATTAAAAAATTGTTTTGGAAAAGAAACATCTAATAGTCGGGACAAAGAACAAAATTGAAAAATAATTATGGAAAAGCTAAAACAATTCTGAGGTGAGAAACACATAAAACAAACCACGTAAAAAGAACACACTTTAATATGTTTGAACTTCACTTGCTCTTTTCTAAAAAAAGAAGAATAACACACAAATATATTGAAAACCAATGTGTCACGAGTACAAACTTCAAAGAGTCCAGAGCATTTTAACTGCAAAACTTGAGAGAGTTAATGAAGTTTAACTCATTGCCATAGGATATATTTTTCCCAGTTTGATCAATAACACAGGACTTCTGATCAATGTGTAGCCTTCAACAGCTGAAGGAGATTACCTACCAAGTTAACAAAAACATTGAATTTGGGGCAATATCATTATCATCCTAGATTTTGATGCAGTCTATGTTATGTGCCTCTAGAGTCATATCCTTATTAGGTAGTTTTCAATATATATCAGTAAACTTAATGATCTTAAACGAGATCCAACATTGTAATGGAGGAATCAACCATGCGGATTAAAGCATACCAACAAGTTACCTTCATATGTTGTCACTGCCATATTCAGATAAGATTGTAAGCCTCCTCACCGTCTTCATGAAATCTCTGCATTCAGATAATATTGTAAGCTTCCTCACTGGCCAAGATTGAGGGATTTCATGGAAGAGATTATTTCAAGACAATATGACAATATGTATCTATTTGATTATACCACCGGCATAGATCCATCTTAACATCAAATATATCAATTGCCAATAATTTATTTCTTTCTATTGCTCAAATCAGACGAGGCATAAAGACATGAGAAGTTAGCAACACTTCTTCAGGTAATAGATCCATAAGGACCAGCGAGACCATCCAAGCTCAACCAACGAGGTCCCTAAAAAGGTATTGTCTTAGATCCTAGGATTTTTCATGTAGCAAAACAAAACAAGGGATTTTCTAACCATAGATTTATTGGAATCACAATCTGTATCCATTTTGACTTCTTTTGCATGGGAATAAAAAAAATGATACAAATTACATGAAAGGGATCTAGTCCATGAGCTCAGTTTTTGTAAAATTCTATATGAAGAGTCCTTCACAAGACATAACCATGATAGAGCTTGATGTGATTTCATTTCAGTGAATATTGGAACAATATGTGGTTGAGATCAAATATCTTCATGTTTATATACTACAAATTGTGTTCTGCATTGAATGAACTTGGATTCTCTAATTATACATTTTACAAATATGGTATCTTGAGGCCCTACTGCAAAGCATGGTAAAAATTTATGGAAACAGAGGATATCTAAAGCATAGAAAAACTATGAGTTAAACTATGATACCCAAGTGTTGGATAAGTCCCATTTATAGATTCCTGGATATGGGTAAGGATTTTGTCCATGAAAACTGAGAACATGCACTCTCAAAATTTGGTCAAAATTTTACTTTACTGTCTACTCAAGACGAGCTTGAAATTTTCAAATTCTTCTATCCAAATATATTTTTGTCATCTGATGTGTTGTACTTGAAATACCACGAATTAGGAACTACCTCCATATCATGTATGGACCATTTTTTTATTTACTGTTGAAATTATTTTAAGCCTACTCCCTAATTGTTGAATATAAAATGTTGGCCTATGAAAGACATTTACCAATATAGAACATTATAATGACTGGGAAACATTAACATAAGTGGAAAACATGAAGATAGAAATGCAACTGACCTAGGGTACTCCTGCAACAATAGTTTTTGTTTCTTAGCCATTTTTTCCATCTACACCCATGAAGGATTTGGAAAAACTAATGAAACAAGCAATGTGTTTCCTCCTACTGAAACAACAACTAGGGCACCTCCCTCTTGCACAGGTTGGGTAGGTAATGAAAATAATGAAGCTCTGTAACCATTTCTCTATGAACCATGTGAGTAGATATGTAACCATTTCTCCATGAACCTCCAAAATCATTTTAATCTAGTTAATTCTAAGTAGGAAGACAAATCCTCCAAGCGCATTAGAAATTAATCCAAATCACAGTCTATTTACCATCATAAATCTCAATCCATTACCAAAAAATCTAAATTTATATTGTCTTCTTGTTCCTAATCCTCCCCTAACCCATCATCTATTCACACCCAGACATATCCTACCCTGCCTCCTCCATGGATTACCCTGCCATGTTCTCCAACCGTAGCTGTACGCACAACGATGAAGCCTCTACACATTAAGCCTCTCATTTCTTACAAAAATTCCTCCTTCTCGCATCCTCGTTCTCCTTCTTCTTACCTTCATCCATTCCTTTCCTCATCCAGCACCGCTGGAAGCTGTTATAGCCCCTGCACCTTTGAATTCGAGGCTGAAATTTCCCCTTCTTCATGATCATGTTCTCTCCACAACCATTTTCCCGCATCTCCAGCATTATCAACAAGTCCAATCATAACTTCGCATACAACTTTAGACCTGTATGACCCGACCTATTGTCCTCAAGCGATTTTAGCTGTAAGAGAAAATCCTTCGAACTCTGCACTATCTAGTTGCAATGGATATATACCCGGACCAAAAATCAATGTATTTTGTCCTTTTCCTCTCAAGCCAAAGGTCCTCCATTTTCTTCCCTCCAACCTGTTTCGACTTCTTCCTCCTCTACCAGAAGCCTACCCCGAAATATGGTTAACACAACCACCTTCGTCCTCCTGTACAAGAAGCCTACTCCTAAATATGGTAAACACAGCCATATGTTGAGAAGTGAAAAGGAATGGTGTAGGATGGGTTTCATGTATTTACTCATAGTATTATTTCCTTGCCCTTGCAAAATCCATTACATTACAAACATGAGGCAAGGACAACTCTGAAAGTATGACATCGAAAAAACCCCATAAGGAAGAACAAAAGCCATTGATTTATGAGATTGGACATTTGAGTTCTGGACCCATTTTTTCAAGGTACCATGAGCGGGGTTGAAAGGGTGTTTTATTTTCTATGGCATTTTATATCTTTTAATTAAAATATTGCAAAGCTGATTTATATATGAATTAATGAATTAATATTATTATTCTTTATATTTATTCATGTCTAAGTAAATCTTTAGTCTTAAGAATTAGTTTGGTGGGTTAGTAAGTGGTTGAAATCTATGTTGAATGGTCAACATGAAGTCTCCGAGTCAAATTTCTAGCCTAGCTTCCATACATGACCCTCACTTAATGTCCCCATCGAGTTACGTTTTCAACACTGCAAGCAGCGAGATTTCCCTAGGTACCATCCTCGAATGAGGAGAAGTACTCCAAAGGATTTCCCTGTGACCAATATTTCGTAAAAAAAAAAAATAGTCCTAAGAATTATATAGACTAATTTTTACCTCTAGCATTACACATGTGGGATGAATTTGTTTTCTTGTTGTGGAAGGTGGCATGGTGCACTTGTGACATGTTGTAGCAGTGTTAATTATGTTATTTGACGGAATTTGACAATGGAAAATTGCAGTTTTGACAATAATTTTTGACAATATGACAAATCTTAACATTGTAGATTTGAATCCATTTGCAGTGTTACAATTTACTAAATTTTAACTCTGCAGATGGATTCACAGACCCTCTATGTCACTCGACAATAGTTAATTTGTTGTCAATTGTTGAAACATGAGGGGGTCTACAATTTACTAAATTCTAACCGTGCAAATGGATTCGGAGACCCCCTATAATCCATCTAAATCCATTTGCAGTGTTAGAATTTAGTAAATTGTACAAATTCATTATCAAAATTGTAATTTTCCATTGCCAGAGTGACACAACTAAAAATGACCAAATAAATGACCAATTGTTATGTGGTCATTTTTAGTCTAGATATCCTGTGACCAAATTTGCTCATTTAACTTGGTCTTTTTTAGTTTAGTTTTATCCCGTGACAAAAACTGGTCATTTATCTTGGTCTTTTTTAGTTAGCTCGCTTAAATTTATCAATTTTGGTCATTTATCCCTTGAAAAAAATCATGGTGACCAAAATTTTTGGTCTTCTGGTCACTAATCTCTCATTTTGTACTAGTGAAGGGAGTGATGTAGTAATTTTTTCCCAACCATATCTATGTGATCAGTGAATGAAAATCAATCTAAACAAACATAAAACAACAACGTACTTTCTAACAACAATCTACCTTCAAGAGAAGTGTTGTTTTGATAATGAGACATTTTAAATGACCGAGTTGTTTCAATTTAAACTAGCAGAATATCCAAACTGTAATAGCATGATAGAAAGAAATCACATATGCATTCAAGTTGTAACTTCACATTTATATTTGGTAGAACTATTAAGTTAACCTTCTGATTAGAACACAAAATATCAACATTGGATCAAAAATCCACATTCTTAGGTCAAGGCAACAAAAGGAAATAGTTATTATACTTAAAATAAAGAAAATGAATTTATAACCATATACTTGATCCAAAGGAGGTGCATCCTATAGGAAAGGAAATGTTCTAAACTCATACTTATAATAGTTTAAAAAACAACGAGTTTATATCCATATATTTAATCCACTACTGAACTGCATATTTTTGAAAAAGTGGTAAAATGAAATGTTGTCAACCCATGGTTACAATCTCTGCAAGAAAATTAATATGTTTGCAATAAAGCAGTGAAGCTATCTTTTAAGCACAACTATTTAAAAAGAAATAAAAGTATCTATACACAGTATTGGTTTTGAACATAAAATATAGCTCAAAGAAAAGTATCTATATACAAAATATATCTACAAGCAAGTTTGAAAGCCTTTGTATACTCTTTACTGGGTTTGAAGATAAAAGAGAACTCAAACAAAATTAATTATACAAAGTATAACTTCGAGCAAATGCACTAGCCTTTGTATACACTTCACCATTGTTCTTCATTAGATGTCTCAAGTTTACTTGCTCATATTTTACACACTAGCGTCCTTCTTTCGTCTTGGTTGTATATTTTATGTTTCTTTGCAAAAAAACACCATAATCTATAGTACTTAACAATGTTTCAACTTTACTTTCTCATATTTTATGCACGAGCGTCTTTCTTTTGTCTTGGTTGTATATTTTACGTTTCTTTGCAAAAAAGCACCATAATCTACAGTACTTAACAGTTTTTTTTTCCACAAAAATGAAAACAAAAACCAACTAATATTTGGGAGACTACTAAAGTATGTTTTCTAGAAGGGCACTTATAGTAGTTATAGCTTCCAATGTTAAACCTGCATTCATACCTCTCCATAGGTGAGAGAATATTTCCTACAATGTCACTACAACACAATTGGAATTCTCTCTAGAAGCATGCACCTTATGAAGTGACACAACATGTGCAACCTTTTGTAATACCAAAAGAAACATTCAAATTGGTGAAGAAAAAGAACACACCTGGAGAATAATCTTATAATAGAAGCACCTCCACAAGAACAAACTGGAGGACACTTCACTTCATAAAACACCTATGGAAAACAATTAAAAATTAAGCTCTAATATATCCTATCGTATTTAGTATAACATGAAATAAAGGTATCAACTAAGACAAAATCCCAATAAAAATACTCACAACAATTACCACATACACATAAAAATACAAATTTCATAATTTCCACAGAAGAATAAAAAAACTTTGTTTTAAGTTCACCAAACTACGAAATAAAAATATCATAATATGTTTTATTGCAAAAATACCAACTTATATAAATAAGTATGTATATAGTCCAAGTGGCAAGGACCAATTACAAAAGTGAAAATATCATAATATGCATATTCATATTCCCAAGGTCCAAAACCTATAAAACATTATTAGTTACGATGTTATAACATGATAGATTGATCCTCATGGGCCATACTACATAGTACAAATTTGTAATGTTAATAATCAGAAAACAGATTCTAAAGATATGAGCTTCATAAGCCTGGAGGATTTGAAATTTTTTTTTAGTTGAGTGTGGACATGCCTAAACTCTAGAATGTGCACACAATGGATGATGATATGCATTTTGGAGGTTTAACCAACAAAATCTAAATATATAAGAAACTGGATGGGGGAGTTTGCAACACTTGAAAAGTTGAATGATGAATGCAGTAGACCCCAAAAGGAATAGCTCAAAAACAGGTAATAAGAAATATGAAAATATGCCCTATAAACAGCTGAGGCCAGCTCCAAATATACAATGAGACAACTAATGAGAATAAGACTGTAGATAAGATAAGACAAGATAATTTTATTAGTGTCTAACAAATGACCATAAAAGTAGGTAAAAGGGATTATTGGGTACAAAATGATGTCAATACAAATCGGGAGCAAAATTGGGAAATTTCCAAAAGACAAATGAGATGAGAATGAAACAGTTTGGAGTTGGATTTTCATCTGGTGTTTTATTTAGGATTTTAGTTTTTGGAGGTGTGGGCCCCATCTTTCATGCTTATATTTTTGGTCTTTTTAAATTGGTCAGAAAAGGGTTTATCGCAAGGTACTGAGAGGAGTCCTTGATTATCAAGGGACATAGGGACAACTCCCACGAAGTTCCCAGTTTGTTCAAGGGGTCGGGTGGGTACAGGCGATGCATTCCCAAAGTCCCTAATGGCGTTCCCACCCTTATCACAATGTTACCAAGGAGTACAAAAGTTTCTTAGGATGAATGACCCGTAGAGAGTGTGTTTCAAAGGTAGGAACAAGTCCCCTTCATGTGTGAGTAACATCTGCATACCTACATCAAGCTTAAGTATAGCAGTAACTTGGAGCAATTATTGCCACAACAACCTATGTTCAAACCTGGGAGGGCATGCTCCACCACTGAATGCATGGTGTTGTCTCATTCTTGTAGTAGTAAATCCGCATTCATATTAGTGGCCTTGTATCCCTTGATGTTGTATCATGTCAACTTATAAAAACAATATCTCCTTGATTAGAAATAATAAGGGAGATCCCACACTATTTCCTCGGAATATATATATGTAAGAGTAAAAAGGCTAAGGAGTATCTCACTTCACTTTCAAAAGGAAAAGGAAGAAAAGATAAATATCCTAAGATAATGTTTGAAGAATCTGAGCTCCAATTGGAGGTAAGGACCAGACTTGAAAGCCAGAATAAAATACTCAAATCTATTCTCTCTAAAGCACATCCAAGATGAAGCAGAAAAGGTAGAATATAATATTATATCTGAAAGGAAGATGACAGATAAATCTGAAGGATGATCAGAAAAACTTCTAAAGGGAAAACCATATCAACAGCCTCTTTTTAAAAAAAGGTACACAATGAATAGAAAGAAAGGAAACTACATGGTTATTTATTAACATACATGGAAACAAAGTCAAAGTAAATATCTGAATATAGAATATAAAAGGATGACACCGGTAAAGATGTATTATGAATGTATCAAAAGACAACACCAATAAAAAAAATTTCTTAAAGGATCCATCATTGAGAACAACTCCAGTACACCTTACGCACATGTTACAAATAGGTCACATCTTATACTTCAAAAACAAAGTACCTAAAGGAGGGAGGCAATGGTGTGCATTGTGTACCCACCCTGGTATATGGGATGTAAGTGGGACTAGGATAGCACCCACATGAGCAAGGGAATGACTATCATATATATGAGGCTGACCATTCATTACTTATAACTTAAAAAATTACAAATTATAAGTGATTATGACATTATTCGATTGAGATGTCATAGTTGGGTTATTTGGAATTAACTTCCTTATCGTACTCTATGACTTTTTTATACATTTGGAATCATGCTCCATCAATTATCATTGATTATTTTGTAGTTTGTACTATGTTGGTTTTTTTGTATCGATGACACGAGATATGTAAATAATTACAATCTAAATTCTTTAACATCATTCCAATGAGTGCAAGTTTGCTTTATAGCCACCATTGGCAGATACATATAGATAACCACAAACTCAATAATACTTCAAAGAGGCAACAAGCCAACATTGACACCTACATTCCCTACACCACCATTACAACTGTAATAAAAGAAAAAAGTTTTCCACACAACATTAGGCCCTAAAAATAATTATATTGGATTCCTGACATTATAACCTTTGTACTAGTCCTAGAGCAAGAGCTACTTGTTGAATTAAGATGGCTTTTGTTTTATTTGTTCCCTATTCACACATGATTTCTTCAACCAATTCCATTACAATACAATTATATCAAACTAAATTTGACTAAAATCCATGCTTTTCAATTCTCCCAACACATCAACCATTTGAATAATTTCATAAGCTATAATGGTTCATCTAATCTATTGTATCATAAATTATCCATTGCAATTTTGAAAGTATAGTCTGTGAAGCAACCCTATTTCAGATTGATTTATAGAATTCAAGAACTTAAAATCAATTTACAAACTACAAAAGCATCTACTAGTTAAAAAAATTGGCATATCACCTCTACATTTGAATTCAAATAGCAATCCTGACAGTCTCAACTGTTCTCAGTTATCCAAAATTGACTGGAATTCCAAGATCTAGGACAAAGAGAGAGAACAAAAGGAAACACCATGTAATTTATGAAACACATCATAGATTAAGATACTTCAAAGTTTAGATTTATAAAACTAAAAAGGTTGCACCATTTACATCGCATACCTAACAAATTTGAGCTCAATATTATCCACTTACCTCTTAAAAAGTCCAACTGGCTTTGAAATGAACTCCATCCTACTAGCTAACGTTCAATTAATGGTGTCTTATGACCCTCTATAAGCTCTGCAAAATCATATGAATACCCTTCCCAAATGTATTATGCTGGAAGGAAATGGATGCAAACCTAATTAGGTTTTTGAAGATCAAATTACAATAAGGGTGGTGTTGCAACGCAGATGATCGTTTGTAAATATTGGCGAGAAAACATGGGAATTAATTATGTTCCTCCAAGGGCCTAGATGAGGGGGTATCAAATGTACTAAAACTCAATTAATAAATTTACAGGGAAGGCATTTTAATTTTTCTTTAATTGAGTATTTTAGCATAATTAGAGTTTCCCGTGAATGCTCAAATTATAAATTTGAATCCCATTAAAGGACAAATTCTCAGAGCACTGCCTAGACTTTACCCTCAGCCCCGAAAAAAAATATGAACCCTCGTGTAAACCCATTTGTCAAAATTGCAGAATGGACAAAATCCAAATCTACAACAAAAGTAACGGCAAAGGAAAATTAATGAGGGAACCGAATAGAAGGAATATTAAAGAAAAAAAACAACATAGCCCAATTCACAAGTGAAAGTCATCAAATGACCTCACCATCATCGGGGGCAGCTTTCACTGCTCAAACAAAGTAAGCTTCATCCTGAGTTGCATCGTTATGTGTTTCCCATGTGAACTTGGCATAGAGTGAAAGTATCTCTGCATATTCCAAGCTTGCCAATATCGCCCTTCCATAGTATTCCTCTGCTTTCGCAATATCATGTAACACCTAATCAATATAATTTATGATACCCATAAATACATCAAATCCAATATCTCAAAACCCACTCGAGAATCGATATCTTTCAATCATAAAAATAAAATTTCATATCTAGTTCATAAATATATACCTTATTTTAACCCTTGGATTAGGAAGTTTCATCAAAACTATAAGGTGTTGATTAATGTTCTTGGCTGACCAACTTCCATATTTAGGATAGAGGCAAGGGATTTACCGTGTCTGTTTATGTATTTTAGGGAAGATATGAATTCTACTTGATTTTTTTTAGTTGTACGCAACCTAGCAATATAATTGACAAACTTTGCATATTTGTTATTTTGGTTTGGATTCACAAGGATGCTTGTGAATATACATATGCAAATAATGAAGTTGATTTGTTTTTTATGAGTAAAATGGGGCTTTTGTTACATTGGGCATGTAAATTACTTATGCAAAATTGCAATATACTTGACAAAATTTGCATATTTGTGAATTTTGGTATGGATTCACAAGGATGCTTGTGAATATGCATATGCAAATAGTGAAATTGATTTGTTTTTAATGAGTAAATTGGGGTTTTGGTTTCCATTGGGCATGTGAATTTTGGTATGGATTCACAGGGATGTTTGTGAATATAATATGCAAATAGTCAAAATTATTTGGTTTTTATGATTAAATTGGGGTTTTGGTTTCCATTGGGCATGCAAATTCCTTTATAGGCATATAAATAAATAAAAATTGGTTTAAATTCATATTAGGGGCATAGAAATGATTGAATATAGGGGAATTAACACGAGAGAATTTGAAGAAAATACCTCATAAGGAAGAGATTGATCCCCAAGGTGGACTTTGTTGGCCTTTTCTCACCCAAAACACATTCTCGCTAACTTGTTTTTCCCCGTCTGAACTCATTTCAGTGAGTGGTTGTGGAGAAAATGAGGGGCTCGACCTGTTTCAACCATAAAATAGGTTTTATATAACGCTCACACGATTTTTCTAACTGCAACGCGAGCGCATTTTTGTTCACTACATCGCGTGCATGTTGTGTTTGACTATCCTAATTGGAAAGCATGTTGGAAACCTTTGGACTAGGCTTGAAGGGTCGGTATTACTTGCGATGATTTCTATTTTTTGGATCTTAAGTGATTGACTTCACTCTACCATTGCATATAAAAGGCCCCTCAACTTTGTTCACTCAGTCATGCATCATCAATATCCCACTCACAACATTCGATTCCTCTATGTAACTTGGAGGTATCATAACCATCAAAATTATTTGAATGGTCATGTGGGAGTGCCACGATCTACCAATAACCTACACAAGTAATTAACAATTCTATTCATGCAAAAGTGACTCTTATTCCATGAAAAGAACCCTAATTTCACATCAGTTTGAAGCATTTCTATCGAAACAAAACATAGGCTCAATACAAGGAAAACAAAAGAATTATTTTCAGGCATATAGAAGAAGATTGAACATTCAATACCCAATGTATCAAATAAAACCACACTGGTTAATGAAATATTTTATCTTGGATTATTATCTCCCCTTTGATAGCTTAAATAGAATGAGAGAGGAGTAAAGCACCTTCAATGGCATAGTACTGACCAATGAAAGAGAATTCCATTTGAAAATCAATATATACCCCAAAAACAATAAATACTTGAAAAAACATGATGATAATCGGGGTACCCACTCATCATCACGTTTTTTTAGGTATTTATTGTTTTTGGGGTATCGGGTCCCATCAAAAGTATGCTAAGTGGGTACTCGTTGGATGCATAATTTAATTCCACATTCAACGAGCTCTCTCGATCGAAATTTGACTAAAAATAGAAGGAGATATGTCGAAAATACAAACAAAAAAAGTAGTTTTTTCTTTTCTTCCTCTAAAATTAATAAATATTTTTTTACTATTTTAACTATTATTTTATTAATTTTCCTTAGGAGGCCCATTTTGAGTTGAAATTTCCTCTAATGGGCAGGTCTGCATCCTCTTGCAGTGCAGAACAGTGGCACTCCATTTGAGCAAAGTTGTAGAGTTGAATATTTATAATCATGATTCCTTCCAGATACTGATGGATATTTCTCATGAAGAGGTTCTACAAATGAATTAAAATTTGTGTTGGTTATACAAAGGATACAGAGGATTCAATGAAAGAGAATATACATACTTTACAATTTCCAAAACACTAATGTACTTTCATGTAAGTAGAAGAAGATTGTGATGGTTTTTTGGAATATCTGAACAAGAGTTTGAATACTTTTGTTTCTTAAGGAGGGGCAGAACCAATAGGGAAAAAATCTACCATGAATTGGGAGCATTGGAAAGAGTCACTCAGACACATCTGATTTGGATAGATTAAATTCAATCGTCATTTTCATAAAGTTAATAAATTTGTGCATCTGAAGTAGTTCGTAGGAAGTCTGTATATAATAAATAAGAAATTTTAAATATTGTAAACAAGTGTATAGAGTATATGGATAGAAACAACATTATGATGTTTCAAGTTTCTGTGATGTATATCAAAACCAGAAAGGACTCTTAGAATTTGAAATAAACAGAGGATATATTTGGAACATAGTTTGCATTCTAATTCTTATTAAAAACTTTTTTTTTAAAGGAAAACACATCCTTTTACATGTATATAAATTTCACCTGCATAGTACACATCCACCAACTATTTTCTTTGGGGCATTGAAAACACATGTACAGTGATTGGAATGATTTTCCTGAGACCCAAGAGATGCTTCCCTTTTTGGTTGTTTTCTAGCTGACAACTTTCTTCTTGTTCAAGAATGATGGTGACAATTAATGCAATACCAATCACCCACTGGAATATGTGGCTCTCCAACAAAATATGTATCAATTATACATTAAAGGAAAAAGTTCCATACTCTTTCATCATAATATAAATCATAAGAAACCCAGTTTGAGTAAATAATACAAAACCATGGAATTGGATATGAAATTAGGTTCCTAACATCAAGATTAGAGTACAGAACACAAACAAATGTTTTCATTAACAAGTTTCAAAAGTCCATATTAAGGTATGAACTTTGTTGAGCATAAACTATAAAAGAAGTACATCACCTATATATGGTTTATAAGTTTTACCAATGAAATCATAGAATCACATAAACATAATTAAAAGGAGAAACACTTGACAATTATCGCATTTCCTAACTTGTAGTGAAGTATTTTCAGCCCATATTAAAAATAATATAGTACAGTAATGACTCCACATATTCATGTCTTATAGTCTGCTTATATCCAAAATGACTTTTGTTCATCTGTACAATTCATTTCTTGGGAATTGTAAACTTTAATCTTGTTGCAAACTTGTAAGAAATTCAAATGTATGCATATTTTGCTCAAAATCAGTTTCCAATGAATTCATAAATCAACAACTCTAGCGAGACACATGACCAACCAAATCAAGAAATATACTGTCGAATGTGACATGCAGCAATTTTCTCTGAACTGTTCATGCTATGATGGCATGCATCCTTGCCATGATAACACCAAGGACATGGCCAAGACCACAATAATTTATTCACAATATCAATGTACAATACAAGGCAATTGGAATAAACTAGAACATCCATGCAAGAGTAGGACCTTGATCTCATTCTTCTAGACTCTTTGAGTATTGAGTATTTGGATTTGAATCCCAGTGAGGGTTGGAATATAAAATCATGGTATATATTAAAGGTAACTATAATACAATAACCATAAAGTCTGCAGCAAGGAGAAATATAAATACCATTGAATCAACAACCAGATAACCCACAAGAAATCCTGCAAGTTGCTTGGAAAGGACAAACCTGAACAATAAATCTGAGAGCTATAGAGTAAGAGAAGGCAGATAACTTTAGCCTTTAAATACCTACTTCTAAATGATGTCTATTGTAGACACCATGTTTTGCAAGCCCTGCACATTGTAAAATAATAAACCTAGAATATAAATAATATATAACATGACAAGTAGTCATAGAATGCTAACAATAAATGGTCTTATGGAAACATCTAAGATAAGACCAAAGGAGCACAGATCTATCCTAATTCTAGATCCAATAAGAACAAAGAGGCATCAAAATAAAAATTGAGATGAAAATCCGTCAGTGCTTAAAAGATGATATTATTAGTGTTCAACAAATGAAGCAGGTCAATGGAACCAGTCTAAAAGACTACATCAATCTAATCCAAAGTGGGAGTGCAGAAGGAGCTTCATACAAAAACACATATGGATCATGAACCTTGTTATACATGTGTGTAGTTATAATTATTGTAAAACAATAAAGATATATGAAAAAATATACTATGCCATAACATAGAAAAGGATATTTGCAAAAAGGAAAACTAGTATCCATTAGCACGTCATTATGGTCATGGTCTGGCCATAGGGATGCAAATCCATCAAAGTTTTTGAAAGCGAGTATCAGGATACATCAAGGAAACAACAAGTACAAAAAATATAAAAAATAAATTTACAATAAATAAATAAAATAGAGTTAAGAATCAAGCCCATTCAGGAATCACAAGTAGAACTATGTCATAACCACAAAAAGAAAATTTTCATGGATATTACTGTTAGCAATCCATGTACCATAACTGATAATTTTATAAGTTATAGCCATCATTGATATTTGATAATTTTGAATACCATTTCGGCATGATAATCAAGCAGGTCATAACAACATTTTTGTGACCCACATCCACATGTGCATACAAATAGTGAATATAGTGATTTTCTTGAAAGCTATAGATCAGAGTCCAAAACTATGATAATTACATAGGTAGGTAAAGATCATGACATTACCCATCTCCATAATTCGGTTAACCACCTATAAGCAATGTTCCCCAAAGGTTCCAACACGGGAGGATGGGGGAGCCCGGAGAAGCACATTTGCGACTTGTGGAGACCAGCTCAAAGTTTAAAGAAATTCAAGGGGACGGGAGATGAGATAGTCATAAAAAAATTAAAAATACAAAAAATATAAACCCCAACAATAGAAAACCATCCCATGCAAATTAGTGAATTACTAAATAGTAATACTACATTCATCATTCAACAATCATGCATTGTAAATGCAAAGTTTAAAGTTCAAACACATTAGACAATTCACCAAGATTATCATTATATTAATAATATATATTATAATCTATGATTAACATGAACATCATATTTGATAATATTCAAATTTGAATTTTAAGTGATTGAAAAAATAAATAATGATACTATACATCAGTATAAAATTTACCTGTCTCTCGGTTGTAATCTCCTCGGCCGTTGCAAAATGCCAAAAAAATTAGGGTTTTATTCAATGATGGATGGATCCCTTCCCCTTCCACTTCCCCTTCCCCTTCCCCACTAGCAAAAATATTGGATGGCTCCCTTCCCCTTTCGCACGAGCAATTGCAGCTGCTCCAATTCGGCCCCATGATGGTTGAAGGTAGCAATGGCAACTGCCGAGTTGCAATCCTGACTCCCTCTTAGTGGTGACATCCCCAACTCTCTCTCAACTCCCTCTCGTCGGTGACAGTATTGTCTCCTTCTCGTGGATACAAGATCCCATCTGCAACACTCAGCCACAGTGACACTCCCTCTCGCGGTGACAAGCTCCCTGCTACAACACTCATAGCCACAATGCCACTCTCTCATCTCGTCTACCATTTTTAATATTTTGTTTTTTTTTATATCTTTAAATTTTAATATATAACTTTATAAATTTAAATTAGATATTTAGTTTTTATTATTTAATTTTTAATATTTTGTTTTTTTATATTTTATATTTTATATTTTATTATATAACGTTATAAAATTATAAGTTTTATAATTTTATTTAATGATTTAATTTTAATTTTTAAAAATTTAGATTAAGAAAAATTAAAATTTTAATATATCCTAGGTAAGTTTTGGGGAAGTTTAACAGTTTCAGCTGTAACACTACATATAAGTGAATATAAACAAATGTAAGTTTCATGACATTGTGATAATAATCGACCGACAAAAGAAAGAGAAATGCCAAAACTCTGCAACCAACGATGCGTTACATAGATTACTTGGAAGAGGATGCAGAGTTTGTAAGATAGTCGAACCATCGACCAAGGAGTGACCAGCTCAGGCAGGATAGATAGTTTTGGAGGCTCCAAATAAACTGTTGCAAAGCAAAGGCCAATTCACCCCACACATAAAATAACTAGCCATCGATTTGAGGATCGATGTCTAGTTCTTGCGGGTGAGCAGGTGCCCGATAATCATGGGAAGGGTAAGGGAAAAGCCTCAAGAGAATGCATATGGAAGAACCGTTAATTCCATTCCTTTTTTCCATTGGACTTATTAGTTGCCCATCCAGGGAGGGAATGCAGAAAACAAAAAAGCTTGAACCGTCGATACTATGTTTCTATCCTCCATACCACCTAACCTTACAATTATATCGTATTGCAGGTCAACTTTCATGGATAAATACATGTAGATCAAAGAGAAGGTATTCCAAATGTGTCATAGTCAAGCTGATACCTAACCAACTTAAAGACAAAATGGAAGAATAATTGGTTTCATTTCGTTTCTTCTAACATTATTTCTTTCTAAGTTATTTATTAAAATCTATAGGTGGAAATTATGAGGGATGGGTTTTATATTTCTACTTCTATAGGTTCGTGGCCAAGTGAACAACCATGGTTGTGTAGCAACTGTTATTGCAATTCAATGCCCTAGTTTCTTTTACCTCATAAACAATATTATTGGAAGGACCACCAGGTGAGGGGTCTCTTAATTTTATGAATTTTCATCAATTTCATTTATTAGATTAGGGCTTTGATTACCTATATGAAGACCCATAATGACATGAAGATCCTTCCGAATAAATACATGGATATGATGGATGGGGACATCAAGGAAAATTGCAGAGAAAATCCATTCCAGGACTAGCACCCATATATCTAACTTTCAAGAAGCACATATATAAAGAATCACTCCACCCATTTCACACTCAAGGTGAATGTCTTCAGAACATCCTATGTGATCATGAAGATATTACTCAAAAGATAGGGTCCAAATCCTAACCCCATAAGAAAGTGATCAAGAATAGTCCTGAACTCAAGCTGAGGTGGGGTGCACTTGGTATGCCTAGTAGGCATGGATGGCATGCTCATAAGTAATATGCTTGACTGGACCAGGAAAAAGACTAGCCATAGCTTCTTGAGGCTTGATATAAAATCTGTTCATCTTATCTAAATAGAGTATTCGATTAAGATCTATCCAACTAGCTGGGAAGGACTGCTATCCAGGAGAGCATGAAGGAGTAGGAAACATCTCATTTTTCTATTATTAAAATTGCACTAAAAGATGACCTTCCAAACATTTTTCAGTCATTGCAGGTTAAGAATTTGCACCAAACTTATACTTGGAACAAAATCTATGACTGGTACTATCTATTTCTTCGATTGTTATTGATAGTTTATCATCTTTGTGCGTTATATGGGAGAAAACACAAATATATTATTTTCCTTTATAGTTAGAAAAATAGAGACATACCTCAAAAGGAGCGAATACTAGCCTCCATTGAACCTGCTATCCACAACCTCATGAACATGATTCATCTTCAAAATAAAAGTGAAGAATAGATTCAAGTGCAGATCCTACTGTACAAGAAATGTCACCCAAACTTTCCCCATATTCGAAGTTATGATGTCTCTCATCTCATATCCAAATGCATAATAACCCAAAATCCCGAAAGCACCAAAGGTAAGAGCAATGATAAACATGGTTAGGCCCATAATCCGCCCAAATTAATGCTTCTGATTTTCCACAAGCTCCAGGGGAAGCACCATGTTGACTCCTTCAAAGGTATAGAATTCTACTCCAATCCCATAAGGAATCGTGCTAAAAACAGTAAATGCCTTTAAATTAGGGGTATTCTTCGCATACTGCCGCACATCCTCCACCATTATGATCAAAATTTCTACAATTTCTATAACATATACAAATATACTTAATGGGGCCAGGTGGGTCAATGTTCGAATCGTGTTAATCCCAAATTGGAAGGGGAAATTGGCCCGTTTGAAGACCGACTTTGCAGCCATGCCAAGTATTTTAGACCCAGCCAAGAGAGGAGAATGAAAAGAGTTATAATCCACCTTAGCCTATGATTCAGATATAAGAGACGATGAACTATTGCCGTTACAGATTCATATAACAGTAGGTCACTTACTAACTAGGCCACCAAGCAGTATTTTCTATTCTTACCAAATCCTCATAGTAATTTGACCCAGAATCTGGCATTTGCACTCCCATATTTTCATTCGCTCTTTGGCCGTGGTAATCCATCTCAGTCACATTATTGTACCTACCTACTCTTCTGAGATGGATTCTTAAGTGGTGTCCATCTGAAACTAGTTAAGAAATGACGATTTTTTAGTGCTTGACTGCTAGAAGTTAGAATCAATGAGATGGCTCAAAATAAAATTGGTTATATCTCTTGGACAAGCATGCAAAGATGAAATCTTATATCTCTAGGGAATACTAAATTTGGTTGCAACATCTCTAGGGTATACTAATTTTTTTTTGGTTATATGAATTAATATGTTTCTATATTTGTTGGGTCTCTACTAAATTTATTTTTATTGGATTTTACAAAATATTTCTTGGTTATGTGAGTTAATATGTACATACATTTTTTTGGGTCTTTCCTAAATATTCTTTGACTTTACTATGTGACTTAAGATTCCCTACTGCAGATGGATTCAGATACCCCTTTCTAGTTGGGGGTCTGTAGTTAAGACATCCATTGAGGTCCCTATAGATTCAAATGTTGGTGGATGTGTTCAATAGCACCGGGTCTCTTGTGTATATAGTGAAATATATATGGATTCAAAAATGATAATACATAAAAACCTAAGCCATGGATTCAAGATAGGAATCGTATTATGATAATTTAAAAATATAAGAGATTATAATATTTTAATAATTGAATCATAATGTATAATGATTAAGTATGTATAATATTCGAGCTATGAAACATGAGGGGGTCTATAATTTACTAAATTCTACCACTGCAGATGGATTGAGAGGCTCCTTTAAGGGGGTATATTAATCCATCTGCAGCGTTAGAATTTAGTAAAATGTACAAATTCATTGTCAAATTTGTAATGTTTTCCATTATTGGAGTGACACAACTAAAAATGATCAAATAAATGACCAATTGTAGTCTGGTTATTTGTAGTCAAGATATCCCTTGATTAAACTTGGTCATTTATCTTGGTTGTTTTTAGTTGGTATTTATCTTGCGACCAAAAGTGGTCATTTATCTTGGTCATTTTTACTATAGCTCACTTAGAATTATCAATTTTGGTCATTTATCCCTTTAAAAAAACTGTGACGACCAGAATTTTTGGTCTCGTGGTCACTAATCTCTCATTTCCTCTAGTGTCCATAGAAATCAATCACAAGAGACAATAATACACAAATATTTATCTTCAGGCAAACCATAAATAAAAAACCCTGCAACTTCCTCAAAGATAGAATGAGCACCAATGGAAGCAATAAAACCCAAAGACAGAAAGATGATCTCCAACAGCTGTTCTCTCTCTCACTTGATCGAGCTTCTTCTCTCTCACCTATGTGTTATAGTTGGGTGAGTGTCTGTGATAAATAGAGAGGTTCACTCTCTATTTATACTAGTTTCCAACTTGACAATAACTTACTGGGGTTGACTTATCTAGGAGAGTCTAATAAACCTAGTGCGCCACAACTATGGGGACTTTAGCCCCGACTCACAAAGGAGGGTTAATCTCTATGGCTTTACATGACTTGATTACATTAATGAATCTACCTATAGGAACATCAAGGACCAATGAAATACAATATATGAAATATACAAATGAATACACTCTGAAGTTACAAATACATCAACACTCCCTCTTAACTAGGAAGGTATTCTCTTGACACAATTCATTAGCACAAGTCTTCTCCTCTGGATCATCACTGGATCATCATCAAAGATTGATATTCACTGGATCATCATCATCATCACTGCTTTGGCTATCTCGATTAAATGGTGTTATATCTCAATTCTTATCATCACAAAAAGTTCTAGAGACCAATCCCTTTTTCATGCTGGCTGTAGGCCTAGTATCCATGTAGGTCTTCCTCTATGTAGCCAGTCATTTTTCATACTGGATGTAGGCCTCTATAGAGCCAGTCCTTTTTCATAATAGATGTACCTACACAGATCCAGTCCTTTTTCATATTGGACATGGGTCTCTATAGAGCCTATCCTTTTTCATACTAGATGTAGGCCACTACAGAGCCAACCCTTTTTCATGCTAGAGGTACTTCCACAGAGCCAATACTTTTTCATACTGGATGTGGGTCTCTACAGAGCCAGTCCTTTTTCATACTAGATGTGGGCCACTATAGAGCAATCCATTTTTCATGATGGATGTACTTCCATAGAGCCTATCATTTTTCATATTGGATGTGAGTCTCTACAGAGCCAACCCTTTTTCATGCTACGTGTAGGCCACTGCGCTTATATCTGACCATGGGAGGCCTCACCTACCACCATGTCAAAATTGAACAGCACTTACATCTAACCATGGGAGGAACCAATCCTACCACCATGTCAGAATAGCACTGCACTTACATCTAGCCATGGGAGGAGCCAATCCTACCACCATGTTAGAAGGTCACAACATTTACATATGACCATGGGAGGCCCCTCCTACCACCATGTCAGAAAGGCTCACAAACTCATCACTTCCTCTTGGGAGGAAAATCTATCTGGAGAACACCAAGCTTCTCCCAGAAGTACTCAAACTTCACTCTGGCTAATGGCTTAGTAAACACATCATAAATTTGTTCGTCCATCACAACATACCGGAGCTTTATTGCTCCCCTCTGTACCATATCCTTGATATAGTGGTATTTGATATCAATATGATTCTACTTGTCATGGAACATTGGGTTCTCCAACAACTTCACACAACTCTGGTTGTCGCAATATATACAAGTAGCATCTAACTGGAGATCAAACAAATCAAATAGTAACTTCATCAGCCATAATGCCTCACAACTAGCCAAACAAGCTGTGACATACTCTGATTCGGCTGTACTCAGTGCCACACAGGGCTACTTGCTGCTAAACCAAGAGATCACACTTGATCCCATACTAAAGCAACACCTAGAAGTGCTCTTCCTATCAATGGCACTGCTTGCCCAATATGAATACACATAACCCTCTAGGTTAATCTTCTGATTTTCCTCATACTTGAGCCCATAATCAACTATACCCTTTAGGTACCTAAGAATATGCTTTGCAGCAATCAAGTGAACATGTCTTAGATCTGTCAAGAACTAGCTCAATGTGTTCACATCAAAGCAAATATCTGGTCTCGTGTTCATCAGGTACATCAAGGACCCAATCATCCGATGATACATCGTAGCATCAACCAAATCTGATGAAGCATCACTCAATAACTTTAGGTTTGATGTCATGGGTGTGGTCATGGCCTTGCAGTCCATCATCCCGAACCTCTTCAGGATATCTACTGCATACTTCCTTTGTACCAGGGATATTCCATCTGCAATCTTCCACACCTCCATGCATGATAGAAATTGTTTTGTTGGTGGGTTTGCATTCCAATGCATGATGGAACTGAAGAAGGTCCCAAAGGAGAGTCTTGATTTTGCCTGGAAATTTTACAAAGAAAATAAAAACCATTTTCAGCAATCACTAAATTTGAAAGTATCGGGTAAGAAAGGAAAGAAAAAATTTGTTTTAAAGATTCTTACAATAAGCTTGATGGAATGTGGCCAACTTTCTTCAGAAGCTCAAAAGCTTTTCTTTCTTCTTCAGCTTTTTTTCTGAATATTAAAAACACTGTTAATAAAGTTTAATTGCATAAATATGTATTTCATTGTTTGAGTATAGCCATAAATTGATAAACCCATTTTCTTACAAGATATTAAATTTTGTAGAGAGTTATATTGACATATTTCAATATAAACATGCATCTATCTATTATTTGCATTATGCTCGTGGTTTCTTTAAACAATTAGGAATAAGAAGCATTCCATTGACAAATTTGCTTTAAAAATAAGTATATTACATTTCTCATGTAGATCAATTCACACATCCATATGCATGATGTATACAATTTGTAAATGTTTTAAAATTGTTGTTAAAGAGAAAAGGTTGGGTAGACTTGGACGATGGCGATTCATGTGGCCTCCTAATGCTTGAGATTTAACAAAATTCTGTCCACAAAATCTGCATGGGTATCTTGAATTGGGTTCTTCCTCTTGAGCCGATTCTGACTCTGATATCCGTTTTCTCTTTGTTAGTAAAATTGCAATTTCTATTCAAAAAAATAAAAATAATAAACATAAGAGTTCAAGGATTTTCTAAATAAATATCAATATAAAAGCCTATTGGAAAGAATTTCATACTTGAACTTTAATATGTTAATAAAACATATATATTATGTGGCAACATTTACACTCTATGAATACAATCTTTTCAAGAGATGTCACTGGTAGAAGAAATCCTTATGACAGCAGTAGCATACTATAAATTTGAATTTAAATCAGTTCTAGAAATGAGTTTGGCAAAAAAAAGATATTAGACTTACTAGAAAGTATAGTAAAAAACTAAAGGCTAAATTGGAGGAAAATGTCCAACAGGTTGATAAGGAATGGCTACTACTCCTCAGTTCTGCTAAAAGTTCACTTTGTAACATATAGTAAATTGAGATAATAAGAATCATAATGATAATAAAGTTTGTGATAATTATTTAAAATGGTAACTGCTAGAGTTTTATTCATTAACCATTATCAATACCCATCATTTGATTTATTTTGAAATAGGGTTTGAGCTATCGTATCTACCTTATAAACAACTTTATAAAAAATAAATGAGCATAAACACCAATTAAGTACTATATTGACAAAAGGGGAAGAATAGAGTAATGAGCGGGTTTTAAAATGAAAAAGATCATAAAACCTTCAAAACCCTATGAAATGTATGACTCATCTATTCAGGATGACAGGAGAATGGCGACTTTTATGATAGATTTATTAATTAAAAAACTATCTTGTTATGCTTAAAATTTCACCACCTCAAACTTGACTTGAGCTTAAATATAATTATGTCGTGTATCCTAGATACAAGACTTATAGACCTATTAATAAAACTTTTGATATTCATTGGAAATGGAAACTATATAGAATTGGGTTTATTTAAGGATCATAAAACCTTCAAAACCCTATGAAATGCATGACTCATCTATTCAGGATGATAGGTGAATGACAACTTTTATGTCCTATCAATATCTTATTTGATAGATTTATTAATTAAAAACTATCTTGTTATGCTTAAAATTCCACCACCCTGAGTTGAGCTTAAATATAATTATGTCGTGTATCCTAAATACCAGACTTATATACCAATTAATAAAACTTTTGATATTCATTGGGAATGGAAACTATATAAAATTGGGTTTATTTCTCTAAT
>LPNX010221264.1:72670-131484 GCA_001517045.1 Pseudotsuga menziesii | reverse complement strand
CATCCCAGAATCAGAAGGTACTCGTGAAGTGGAGGGACCACAGCTAGAAATTCCAGCCATCACCGAGCCCATCAAGATCAAAAAGATCAATATTGGTACCAACGAAGAACCTAAGTTTGCCTCTATTGGAGACTACTGGAACAATGAAACAGTCGGACAAATTGCAGATCTGCTCCATAATTATCAAGACCTATTTCCCACCAAGTTCACGGAGATGAAAGGAATAGTTGGAGACTTGGGAGTCATGAGGATACCACTAAAAGAGGATGCTCGGCCAGTTAAGCAGCGTCCATACAGATTGAACCCGCGATACAAAGAAAAGGTCAAGGACGAAATTGATAAAATGCTAGCAGCAGGCATCATTGAACCAGTAGAGGAAAGCGAATGGGTGAGCCCTATGGTGGTGCAAGAGAAGAAAACAAAAGGGGACATAAGGATCTGTGTTGATCTGCAAAAACTCAACGATGCATCACTTCATGATCCATTTCCAACACCGTTCACTGACGAAGTATTATACAACGTGGGAGGACAAGAGGTCTACTCCTTCACTGACGGGTTTTCAGGCTATCACCAGATCAGAATACACCCAGAAGATCGGTCCAAGACTACATTTGCAACAGAATGGGGCTCGTTCCAGTATACGGTAATGCCCTTTGGCCTTAAGAATGCTCCAGCTATATTTTCTAGAGTAGTAGTTGCTGTATTTAAAGAATACATTCATAAATTCTTGGAAGTATATTTTGATGATTGGACTGTATTTGGATTAATCAATAAGCACATAGGCGATCTTAGACTGATGTTAGAAAAATGTAGGAAATACCAGATCTCTCTAAATTTAAAAAAATGTATATTCTGTGCACCATTTGGTATCTTGTTGGGTCACATTGTTTGCAGACAAGGCTTGATGGTAGACCCCGCCAAGATAGCTATCATTGTAAACCTTCCAGCACCTAATTCAGTCAAACAACTGAGGACAGTACTTGGTCATACTGGCTACTACAGAAAGTTCATCAAGGGTTACGCAAATATTACAGCGCCGATGGAGAAACTGCTCAAAAAGGATGTAAAATTCCTATGGAACGAGGAATGCCAGAAGAGCCTAGACATACTTAAGGAGAAGATGGTTACAACACCCATCCTAGTATTTCCAGATTGGACTAAGCCTTTCCATGTACATGTGGATGCCTCCGGTGTCGCATTAGGAGTAGTCTTAACCCAGCCAGGAGAAGGGGACCTTGACCATCCCATTGCATATTCCAGCAGAAAGTTATCCACAGTAGAGAAGAACTACACCACAACAGAAAGGGAGGGTCTAGCTATGGTATATGCACTGCAGAAGTTCAGGCACTATCTACTAGGTGCCTCGTTTAAAATGTTTACCGACCATTCCGCATTAAAGTACCTATTCAATAAACCAGTGTTAGGGGGGAGAATCTGCAGATGGTTAGTCCTCTTCCAGGAGTATGACTTCGAAATCATTGTGAAACCAGGCAGACTAAACGCAGGACCCGATCACCTGTCAAGGCTAGACTCAGGAGAAGAGCCCAGTAACCTAGAAGACAATCTGCCAGATGCGCCGTTGTTTTCCATACAGATTGCAGACGAGTACTATGCCGACATTATGCACTTCCTCACCACAGGAGTAGCCCCTGACGACTTTACTAAACAACAAAAGAAGCAGTTGGTTGTTAAGGCAGCAGACTTCACCCTCATTGCAGGATGTCTATACAAGTTAGGCCTGGATGAAGTTCTGCGCAGGTGTGTGATGCCACATGAGAAAGACACTATTATCAAAGAGGCTCATTCAGGAACCACATGAGGACATTACGCAGGAAAACCAACTGCGCAGAAAATTCTAGACGCAGGCTTGTGGTGGCCTACACTGCATAAAGACACAAAGGACTTCTGCAGATGCTGCGATATCTGCCAAAGGGTAGGAAAACCCTCGCGCCGCGATGAAATGCCGCTGCGACCGCAGGTCACACTGCGCGCATTCGACAAATGGGCTATTGATTTTGTGGGACCAATCAACCCACCAGGAAAGCGCACAGGTGCGAGATACATCATCACTGGAACAGAATACCTTACGATATGGGTAGAGCCCAAGGCCGTGAGAAATTGTGATGCCGCTACAGCTGCACAGTTCCTTTTTGAAAACATCATCAGCCGGTTTGGATGCCCAGTAATTTTGATGAGTGACCAAGGCACACACTTCCTGAACAGCACTATTGAGGCATTGACAGAAGAATTCCAGATTCAGCATTATAAGAGCACTCCCTACCACCCACAAGCTAATGGTACGGTGGAGGCCTTCAATAAGATCTTAGAAAATGCTCTCACGAAGATCTGCAATAGCCAAAGGAATGACTGGGACCTCAGAGTTAACGCTGTGCTGTGGGCATACAGGACCACATGCAAGAAACTTACGGGACACACACCTTTCAGCTTGGTATACGGCGAGGAGGTTGTTATGCCTATGGAGTATATCCTTCCTAGCCTAAGAATCGCTCAGATTACCGGGATGACTGACATAGCCACGGTCGAGGAACGGTTAGCCCAGCTGCTTACCTTGGAAGAAGACAGGTTTATAGCCGGATTCCATCAGACAGTACAGAAAGCAAGAGAAAAAGCATGCCATGATAGACACATTAAGAATAAGATTTTCCAGATCGGAGACCTAGTGCTCCTATATGACAGCAAATTTCTGAAGTTTCCAGGGAAGTTCAAAACACATTGGTTGGGGCCATATCAGATACAGCAAGTCACAGAAGGAGGTGTTGCTCAACTCAGCCAGCTGGACGGGGCGCTTCTTCCCACATGGATTAATGGCAGTAGGCTTAAGCCCTACAGTGCCAACTTCTCCACCTCTCTGTCTTAGCATGAACAGCTGATGCAGGTGCAGATGCCCAGTGTAGTTGAAACGAGGCATCGCACCAGGAACTAGTCTACACCGGAAGACAGTCTAGTCAGGAGGGAATCGCGCCAGCGCAATATAAGATTGAAAAAAAAAATAAAAAATTTGCGCAGGTGACAGGGAGGATACATCGCAGCAATGTGACGTGTCATCAGGCCACGTATCCAGGTCATTAGGCCACGTATCCAGTTTCGTAACTAACAGTGGACCGTCCTGTCACGGTCTGACAGGCAGTTAAGGAGGACATGACCTGTATCCATTACCGTAGATTTGGCGGCAGGCCTCATTAAGTTTCTAGATTTGGAAAAATCTCTGACATGACCGGAACCTGAGCACGCATCATTCGAGGGGCACGTGAGCAGATTTCCGCATTTATTGAGGATCGAAATGGCGGGCATGGTCTCATCCAGGTAATAATGACGGCCGACGGGTTTTACCGAGATGACCGCCCCAGCCAGGACAAGTGACTCGGCATAAATATAGGAACTACCCAAGTACGGGAGCCACATTTGCAAACATCTGAGAGCCATATAGAGCAGTCCTGAGTATCCCCTGAAAAGTATTAGCCACTCCAGTTACAGCGTATAGTGACTTCCCGAGTTCAAAGCCACTGCACGCCCAGAATACTGAGACCTCGAGAAGGCATGTTGAGACATTTTGACCCCGGTCCTGGTAACCGTAGAGCCACCATGACGACGTCGCCCAGGGTTGTGAAACTAAATACAGCACAAGTTAGACAGTCGCTAGGAATGAAGAGTCAAGCGCCAGAAGTAGCAGTGCTCACTAAAGTCTCTGCTGAAGAGAAAAAGAATGCCGAGCCGATCACTGAAGATAAGAAAGCAGAGCAGAAGACTGATGAGAAGAAATCTCCCGCTACAAGGAAGGTAAAAATCAGAAAAAGAAAGTAACGGGAGAAGGTCGCTAACCTATCTAATCAGCTAACCACAGAACAAAAGCTTCCTAAGGTACAGAAACAACATATGGTTGTCATAGATCAGAGGCAGCGTGCATGCTTCGAGTGGGGTGCTGAGCAAGAAAAGGCAAAACAGCACCTTGTGGATCGAAGGCAGCTTATGGACCTGGACCACGTCGAAGAACAGAGAAGTGGAAGAAGACTGCCAACCCAGCGGAGGGGAGACTTCAAGAACGAGGACAAAGGCTTGTCCTCGGAGCGGAGTTCATGGGTTGCTTCTTCTCCATCCACCAGGCTCTAGATGGAAGAAAAGGTTTGAGGAGGCTGGATGATACAGATTTTCCTTGTGATAAAAGTTCTAACTCACATAATGAGGAAAGGACATCTGTGGAACACTCCTCAAACACTAGAGCACTCGCACAGACAACAGAGCGAAGAAAGCGACACCGTGACTAAGGGCAGAAAGCATTAGAAGGCCCACCAAGTTAAGTTACCGAAACTCCAGAAAGAGCATGCCGAGGTAATGAAGAATGAAGTTGCAGAACTTCGGGAAAAGTTGCAGAAAACTTCGCAGAAGGAGAAGGAGAAGCTACAAAAGGAAACACCTGCTGGTAGTGGCTCGGGGACGAGCCACAAGTAAGTGTTAGGGGACTATTGGAGCAGGACCCCGCAGCTAAAGAAGAAGCTGCTAATTTTGGCGGAAAGAGAGAAGTTTAGCGGAAAAAGGACAGGGCAGAGCTACGACGGTGTAGCACGTTTCCAGCTGGAGAGCAGAGCCGGAAACCACGACTTTTGGGATGGAAAAGTCAAGAAGACAATGGTACCAGAGCAGCTGAGAGAAGAAAGCTCAACCACTGCATTGAAGGCAGCGACGGGTGACAGGAGGGCTCAGCGACCCTCATAAAGAAGAAGGAGCAACGAGGCTCAAGCATTGAAGGCGAAGGACATAAAGAGAAGCGGTGCATAGTACCCATGGTCAGTACCGGGAAGCATGGAAGACTGCAGAGAGCTGCGGTGTGACGGGAAGCGGCTACCTCAAGGATAGAGAGGACCGACTGTCACTGTTTAGGGTATGGGTTTACTGTTGGGACAGGCCCACAGTGTTGTAATGGCACGACCTTCGGGATGCCTATAAAAGCTTGCATTTTTGTATTGTAAAGGGTTGGTTGGGTAGCTAATCAATCAGTAGATAGTCGATCAGTTGATAGTCTTGTAGATTCAGAAATCAGTCAGACAGACTGCGTTGTAACGATCCAGACATATAGCTGTCTGTGAGTCATTTTGAGTCTGTAGGTAGTTATTTGCAGAGAGAGAACTGAGAGGGAAGATATATATAGAGAGAAGATCAGAGATCTAGGAGAAACTTTGCGCTGCAAGAGCAGAGCAACAAACTGTGCCAACTTCCCTCAAAAGATATAATAGAAGCACAGTTTGGTGGACGTAGCTCCCAGCCCGGGGGTGAACCACGTTAAACCTGCATGTTATGTGTTGAATGGATGTGATTGTATTTGCTTATTGTTGCTAGTATTATGCATGTAATGATAGTAGCAGTAGACGAATGTATGTGTTGCTCCATTCACAATATTGCAAAAGACTAAGGATAGATCGAAGTATTGCAGTAGGTTGTTTAAGGATTATTTCACGTCTGTCACTAATTACCAGTTATTCATAATAGACTCCTGAAAAGCAGAGTGTCCCACATTGGCGCAATCAACGTTAAGAGCGTAAAGTCGCAGTGATAAGGTATCGCGGGGAAGCGATATCGCATCGGCAGAGGAGCTGCGATGCGAGATGCTGCGAGCTGAGGGCTTAGCGTTGAGGAAAGGATAGGTGTTCCGCGGTGCGCAGAGAAGTGGTAAGGAGTGGGAGGCTGCGAGTAAGTGGAAGTTGTGCGACGCGAGGGGAATCCGAGCAGCCGGTGCGAGGTTGAGCATCGCTCGGGTGAAAGTGCTGCGAGTAGAAGGGGACGTGCGATGCGCAGAGCTAGTTGACTCAGTGGCGCATAGGAGAAAAGGGGAAAGAAGTAGGATGAACAGAACCTGGTCCAAGACACTTGAGTCTTGGCCAACCCATTAGATTCACTTCGGGTGAGACTTTAGATCGCTTTGCGGTCTGTTGCCAAAAGGGCCAGTGAGTTTGGGGTATTGTTGATTAATTATAGTAAACCCGGGTCTGCCCATGCAATCAACAATTTTTCCAACCAAACAACGTTTTTAGTTCTTAACTAAGTTAATGCCAAGTGTGATTTCAATATCATTTAACGCAAAAGAAAAAAAAGTGTTCTTAAATATAAATTATGAAACAAGTAAGTAGATCTCAATATCTCACGCGTTACCTAGCTAATGTGGAGACATAGGCGACCTCATAGCTCATAACTCATCCTAGTTTGAAATGAAATTAAAGAATAATAAATGGCTTGTAGATACAAGGTATTCAAATTTCATGAAGGATTTGAAGTTGTTTGGATCTTATATTGGAAAATATTAATGGGTTTCTCAAATGTATGCAGATCCTACATTATTGACATTTTTTTCTAATAATTAATATAACTAATTTATTCAATGGAAAATTAAATAAATAAATTTAACAGTTAAAATTAGTATTTTTTTTCGAATCACTTTTCATTTCCTAAAAATATTTTTTATTATGAATTGAAAACTTTCAACATTGTTAAGAGTATAATAGTTCAAAAAAATACCACAATCTAAAAAGAAAGGGAGAAAATAAAAATTACATTTAGAGATGTAAATAATGAAAACTAAAATTGTATGAAGACAAGTTAATAATGAAAAATAGAAATTGAAAAAAATAAATAGTAAAAATTAATTGAAGAGTAGAAATTGTCCAAATTAAAATTAATTTTTATTATGAATTGAAATTTTTTAACTTTGATAATATAGTATAGTAGTTTAAAAAGAAATCTAGAAAATATAAATTGCATGAAGACATGTTAATGATGAGAGTAGTTCATTAAAGGAAAATAAATAAATAGTAAAAATTAATTGTAGAATTTCTTGAAGAGTATTATTTTTCTTTAAAAAAAACTAGGAAAATTAAAAAGGAAAAACATACCTACTTAGTTGAAAAGATTATTATTTTTTTAATTTCCATTGTAATCGAGGGAAACCAAACTAGTTGGAAAAAATAAGGTCTTTTAAGAGTAACATTGGGAAAGTGACACAAGCAAATTTAGTTAATTCAAAACAAAACCACTAGATGGATGTTTACTAACAAAAATAAAAATTGCATGGAGAAAGGTAAATGATGAATTCAATGTTAATAATAAAAAGGGTTGATTAAAGAAAAACTTAAAGAGAAAAAAATATTTGAATAGTAGAATTTTCTTACAAGAAAATTTATTTTAAATTGAAAATTTGGAATATTGTTAATAGTATAGTAGTTCAAAATAGAATCTAAAAAATAGAAATTGCATGTAAACACTTTCACAAGAAGCTAAAAGTTAATGATGAAAAATATTAATTGTATGAAGATATGTTAATGATGAAGCTTCAGTTTCTCATTAAATGGGTTGATAAAAAAAAATAATGAAAAAATAGAATTTTCCTAATTTTTTATTATTATGAGATGAAAATTTTCAATATTGTTAATTATATTGTAGTTAAGAAACATAGAAATAATAGAAATTATGATGCACTAGCATTAGTCCTCCAAATATAAACCATGAATGTTTTGTTAGACCTTTAAGTCTTGACATCACCCCAAGAAAGGGCCATTGTAAAATCTTATGTGAAGAGTGTTTTATTTCCTAGGAAAGTTAGATAGAGAATATGCCTAGTGTTGAGTGTTAGTGTTAAGTGTTAGTTAATGAACAATTATGAAGACCTCAAGTTATGTAACAAATCCCTTTAAGTAATGAGATGACTAGAGTAGGGGCTTGTTTATAGCTGGTAGCTAGATGAGTCATAGATAAAAATAAATGTGCTTTTCTTAAGATAGAAATGGTTGCATTAGTTTAGGAACTAGATAGAGAATATGCCTGGTGTTAAGTGTTAGTTAATAAACAATTATAAAGGCATCAAGTTATGTAACAAATCCCTTAAGTAATGAGATGACTAGAGTTGGCGCGGTTGTTTATAGCTGGTAGTTGGATGAGTCATAGATAAAGATAAATTTTCTTAAGATAGAAATGATTGCATTAGTTTAGGAAATAGATTGAAACTCGATTGCCGATTGCTGATGTGTAGGGCTCAGTTAGAGAGGATAAAAAAGAATCTAATTGTAACTCTTGGAAGAGAGAGGACTCGTTCGTGTAAAAACTCAGAAAGGATCCTAGAGTGAAAAAGAATGGCCATTGAAAGAGTATCCAGCCATAAACAGAGTAGCTTAGGGGTTTTGAAATGAAGCATGTATGGTTTTCATTATATTAATGAAGATAGCAGATTCACCATACTGTGTGTTAATTGTTCTTTGCATTTTTATGTATAATATGTTTGAACAATCCAGGTGATTGTTTTGTAGTTCCGTGTATATCTACAGTGTACATGTAAGCCCTCACAGAAGATGACTGGGAAGAATCATTATTAGATTTCAGTTCGATAGTTAGATGGCTGGGCAGAATCTCTTGGTTTGAGATTCTAGTGGATGAAGCTTGAGTAGAATCGTGAAGGACTTGTGAAGGCTTTATGTATTTAGTATAAGCCATTGAGGAGATGCCTATCTGTGTGAAAGGCGAAGGCAACTGTATATGAGTCTCTTGTGTGTTTATGATAGAAGAGAGACAGAGGCACAAGTTATTCCAACATCTCTGTGAGTGCAATAGTGTAATCGAATGGTCCAAGGAATGGACAGAGCGCAAAGGAGTGCAGAGATAATGGATTGACGGTGTGGAGAAACATGACCTGACAGATGAGGGAATGAAGGTCGATGTTGATGAGGGAATCAATCCTTTCGAGAGATCTCATCTACCACAAACGTCACACACGCATGAAGAAGAAATCCTTCGAAAAATACTAAAACATTTGTTATTGGAATAAGGTTTTACAGGAATATGGAAGCATACTATAAATTTGAACTTAAATATGTTATGGAAATGGGTTTGGAAAAAAATTAGTACTTTATAAAAGTCTAATAAAAACCTAAACTAAAATGAAACTGAATTTAATAAATAAAACCTAAAATTGTTTAAAAAATTTAGAAAAATAAATAGAAATGAACGTAACTACAAGCTAAACTAAAAGTTAATATGTAAAACGTAAAATTGTTCAAAAAAATATTAGAAAAATAAGTAGAAATGAACAAAAGTACAGTGATTTGAAGGAAATTGGCTGCCCAAATTTGGAAACGATTCAAAGTTTGAATTTATTAACGATTATTATATCTCAGAAACAAAATTTAAATTAAAAAAATCTACAGCAAGATCCGCCGATGTAAGTGAATACCCTGTAAATGGATCTATACAGGCTTGCTAAACTGTCAATCATACTGTTAAATATTAGCTAATAATGAGAACGGAAGAAACGAAACAAAAAAAGGGTTTTAAAAGAAATCTGACTCATGCTCTTGGATACTGAATTGGGGCTACATGGTTTTTAATTTGTATTTTTGATGCCGAGGCTTGGTCATATGAATGTTTCACTGCTTTGTAGTTTGCATATTGATTGGTAAACAATATTTCCCTGCCTAATAATATTAATGCAAAACAAACTCAGCTGGATGTGACCAGATCTAACCTGATGGGTTTTCGCTTGCTGAGATGCTAGTGTTGGATGGGTCAAATGGAGGAGATATTTGCGCGGTCAATCGGAAACCAAGTTGAGATAATGCTCTCCCCGCTGCCTGGTTAGACAGTGGCTGGATTTGTTCTTCACTATCTTCACTCAGATTGTCAAATACTCCAGACTGTGGCTGCATTTGTGCTTCACTCTCATTAAAATCCTGAGATACTCCGCTCTGCTCATTTTCTGACATTCCACCTTTGATATTTCTGGTAGTCCACGATTCCTTTAAAACAAGGGGTCAATTCGTACAATTCGTACACTTCTCATAAAAGAAGTCTTCTTCTCGAATGGCTACCCAAATTTTAAGATTAGGTATGGGTGTCCTTCAAACTAACAGTCTAGATTTATTACAATCGTTGCATGAATATTTTGAAAATTTATTTAATTCAAATATATACCTGAGCAAAATAACATTAAAGATCTTGTTTCATTATGATATATTGATTAATATTTATTATTCAATGGTATTTATTCAATGGTATTTATGATGCTCATTTATATTTACAATGTATTATTATGTTATTTGATTGGGGCTTTTAAATTTTTCATTTTGATATTTTCAAATTCTGGTGACAGCTGATATTTCGGAGGCATTCATCCAGTAGAGTTGATAACTCAAATTATTCAATAGTAAACTGGCTCGGTGCTTCATAGTAAAACTGGTTAGGCGTGTGAATCCTAAAGTCAAGTATTTGAACTTGATAACTCAACTTATTCAATAGTAAACTGGCTCGGCGCTTCATAGTTTCCATAGCCTTTGGTCAGCTAAGAAATAAAAGATCGGCGTCTCAGGGCCAAGTAATATTCTCGAACCCACATCTTTACTCGTTTCATTTAACCCATATCTTTACTGGTTTCATTTTAAAATACAAATATGAATGTTTTTAGCATGCACGCTTATGTATCATAAATGATGCATACTGTGTGTATGGTTTATTTTGAGCTCGATATACAAAATATTAAATTTCAATATTGATATTTACGGTGTTTGATACTTCAAAAGTATTGTCCATATTATATATTAAATTTTATATTTATTTTTAGAAATGAGAATGCAATATATTTGTATTTATATGTATTTTTATTTGAGATTTTGGGGTGGAGAAACATTTATGCTTTATTTATGAGTATAAAATAATTGTAGTGTATATATTGATTTTATTCATAAAAATAATAATTGATGTATCGATAACTCGTAGTTGATGCATGGATAACTCGTTAAGGCCAAAACAAGTAATTGATAACTTATTAGTGGCACTTAACTTGTAACCTATAGGTGAACAATAAAACCAGAACAATTAATTGATAACTTATTAGTGGCACTTAACTTCTGACCTATAGGTGTTAACAAGACACAAGTTAAGTGGTTGTGCTAGTTACATTATATATATGAATAAAAACTTTTTATGAATGATATATAATAAAATGAATGAATTTTTGTATTAATAATATATATAATAAAATAAATTTTTCCAATTTTTTTTTAAAATGTTAAATGAATGTTTTTTAATTAATTTTAAATGTGACATTATAAATGGACTTGCAAGTTTATTATGATTTGGTGGTATTCATAGCTAAGTTAAAGTTTAGGGAAGAACATGGCACCTTGATGTTCATCTTGGAGCTCATCAATAATTTGAATTGAGAATTTTTCCTTGCCCTTAATTGTGAGTTGATATAGAGCATGAATATTTTGGCACATTTACCACAAGACTTCTTTTTTAAGACCATGATAAATGACGATGAATTAGGGTTAGTACTAGGATGTATGATAGCCTCCAAAATTTTATAAATAATCTTCTTAATTCCATTATCTTTGGAGAAAAAAAGGGGTTTATAAGGATACACATTTGGTGGTTGACTACATAGGATCATAGGAATACCATGATCATGTTCTCATCATGAAGAAGATAAACTTGTAAGGTCTTACTCTTTAGGGAATCCATTTTTACACTTTTTATTTTGATATTCATACTTTTGTAACATAGATTTGAAGAGATTTAAGTCCAAACTTAATGAAAATAATATTCATCCTTAACAAGTAATTAATTAGCAAACTCTTATATTTGCTTAGTTAGTCACTAAAATCATTGAATAGATACTCATATAGGATCAAGTTCATTAACATCATTCTCATTATTTGGAAGAAAGAGAGTATCCACATAAGAAATTATTTTCTTTAAAAAAATATAATTATTAAATGTTGAAATATAGAAGGAAAAAAAAGAAAAACAACACAAAATGTTTCTTCTTATGATGTCCAATTAATCTTATTAAAGGACAATATCTATTCCCCCAATCATAGTGCCCATGATTTTAACAATGTTCTATGTTTATCATATATAAAACACTTATCCTTTTTAATCCAATGCATATAGTGAGCAAATCATTTATGTACCATAAATTTTAGCACTCAAATGACCTAACTTAGGGAGGATGGTAGCATTGAAATTGTCATTATTAAAATTAAAATTGTGAGAATTATCATTGGAATTATAATCATTAACAAATTGACAATCGTAGTTTAAAAAGGAAGCGTTCTAGTGTTAGACTCTTTAAAATCATTACAAGGTGCATCAGCAACTAAATCAATAAATTTGTGGATCATTTTTCAACAATGCCATTACTATCATTAGAATCATCCACATGTGGTCAGAATGTTTAGAATCATTACAATTTGATCATTAGATAGTTAATTTTATAACTTTGTTGACTATTTCCATCACATTGTTGTCATTGGGATGAAGAAATGCAACCCATGTATTTTTAAAGTTACCTAGATTTTCTCTCAAGAAAAAAACTAGAGGGATTTTGTAAATTTTTTCCCAAGAACAAGTTAAAGAATTATATTAAAAAATATTTAAAGGAAGCTAAGAAATGCTTTAATACAATATAAAACTTTGGATTCTCACAAGGTTCTACTCAAAATTTCTAGCAAACTAACACAAATGTACTATGTATATTTTTTTATAAAACTTGTACGCTTACGTCTAGTCAATTATATTCTAGAGAAGGTGTTGAGAAGCATAGTATAATTATAGAACATTTTTTAAGAATAAATTAAAGATTAGCACACTTTGTAAATGCATCAAGTTGGACATGGTTCAAAGGTAATGAGTCTTGCATGCCGACATTCATGTCATCCGAAGGTTAATGATGAATCTATTCTTCTTTGCATTTAATCAAGATTGATCCTATAGATGTATTCATATGATATAATAAAGAAGAGAAATCATTGCTACATTCTTCTTCCAAATCCTAAATCTTCATTTTTTATTTAACTAGAATATCCATGATTATGGAAGTGTTTCTTGATGCTCGAGATAATATTAATTCATTGTGGTGATTTAAAGTATAGAGTTTCTATTACCATTAATTAAATCCTCTTGTGTCCAGAAGAATATTATAATCTCCTTATGCCCCTCTAATAATTTTGTCCATGGTTTTCCATGTTTCCTCCTAACATATTCAATTTCCTTTTAAAACCAATTTCCTAATAAGGAGAACTAATAGTTTAATAGGTGGACTCAATTAGGATTCCCAATTTTGCTTTACTTAATGGGCTTAAAACATATAAAAAATTAAGAGGTTCTCCTTCCAAATGAACAGAGAAAATTTAATTATTCAATACATTCATATAGCTCATATGACTCCAACCTCAAATGACCTCGTGCTAGTTTCCTCTAAGCTCCCAATCTACTAGTTCACAAGGGAAATTGTAGAAACTCTTTCTCAACATTTCAACTATCTAATAGCAATTTTACCATGATGTAGTCACACAATACAAAATAATAGCAAAGGAATAGTTTAAACAAGGTAAAATGACACTAGATTATTTTTCAAGTTTTGGATTGAATTCGAAACTAGGGATGAATGCTCTGCAAGTGTTCAGTGGATGGTAGAAGGTTTTTCAGAGCCTTTGTAGGTCATTGGAGTCCCATCAACAAAAATTGAGATGGTTCCTGCTCCTCTTCGAGAGGAGAGGGACCGCGGGAGCCCAAAAGATGTCGAGGTAGAGACAAGCATAATGGGATCAGATAAGGACAAAGGAAAAATAGTATTAAATTCCCAGACAAATGCCAAAGCTCGGGAAGGGTGCAGTGGAGCAAGAAAATAGGAAGTTATTAATCACGGTACAAGAAGGATGGGATAGTGTGTCCCAAAATCCAATACGATCCCTCGACTACAGATCAAGTCAGACAGAGTCAGGGAGGGGATTCAATATATGAAGGAAAGGGCCCTCATAGGAAAATTCGTGGGGATCTGGCCCAGAGAAAAGATGTTGGTGGGCTTGATAAACTCTACATGGAAACCCCAAGGCCACTATGAACTCCAATTGGGAGCTAAAGGCTTCTTTACCATCATATTCTTCAACGAAGAAGACAGAACTAAGATCTTTGAGAATGGCCCCTACTTTTTCAACTCGACAAGTATGTTCTTGAGACCCTAGAAAGAACGATTCAACCCAAATAAAGAAAACCTGACCATCGCTCCGGTTTGGATCAGACTATATTCCCTACCTTCAGAATATTGGAAGGAAGAAATTCTTACATACATAGGGAACACCTTGGGGACCTTCATCAAAGTCTCTGAACAAATGAGACAGAGGAAATACATCTAGTTCACCAGGATATGCATCTACTTGGACATATCAAGAGATCTACCGAATGGAATAGAGGTAACATGGGAAGACGAGGAATGGTTTCAAGCCATAGACTATGAGCAGATCCCATTTAGATGTAGGCATTGCCATGAACATGGGAATTTGTTCAGAGATTGCCATCAAATCAAGAGATCAGGTGGGAAGCAAGAGCTAGACCAATTGGATGCAGAAGGTTTTACCAAAATCCAAAACAAAAAGAGGCAAGCTAGAAAGACTTCGGGTCTTGATGTCCACAAAAGGGTGCAAACCAAGAACCGATTCGCAACCCTTCAAGAAGATCAATCATTAAACAAGGCCAAAGCTCAGATAGCAGATTCACAGGACAAAAACCTAAGAAATCATCAAGGGCAAGAGGATAAAGAAATATCAGGAGAGGCCAAGAATCAAGTCCCATTGGTTTCCCCTTGTATTGAGTCTGCTTCCCTGGAGGGATGCTCCCTGATTCGGCCTGAGGAATCCCAAGCACAACTAGGATCAGGGGATGGTGCCTCAGAAGACATGGAGGTAGGAGATCTAGACCTTGACAGAATGGAGGTAGCTTGATCTAATCAAGAACCAGCAAAAATCCCCCCATAACAAGTTTCTCTTCTAGAGAAAGCGATCATTCAAGCCAAGAATGAAAATACCCTAGGAGTAGTGACAGAATCTCTCAAAGTCACAGATGGTAAAGGGAAACACTCCAAAAAATACAAATGAGGAATACCAAGTAATATCCATAGAATGAAAGCTATAGGATAAAAAATGGTGGCTTCAGGGCCGTATCCAACCATAGATGCAGCCCTGTCCCCCCTCAATTAATCCTTATTAATGCAGATTACAACCTGGAACATCAGAGGTTGTAATAGCATGCTAAAGAAGTGAATTTTGAAAAGAAGAATAGATAAGGATAATTCAGGGATTATTTTCCTTCAAGAAACCAAATGCTCGAGAGAAGAGTTAGCAAAGATAACCCAAAAAATCTAGAAGGGTTGTGAATCGACTGCCATTGATGCTAGAGGAGCAGCTAGGGGGTTGGGAATTCTATGGAATCCCCGAATAATGACCTTATCAGGTTTTCTTACCACAACCTTTTCTATTTCTGCTGAGTTCCACATACTCGGCACCTGAATCCGTGGATTCATATTAAATGTCTATGACCCTTCGAAGGCGGATCAGAAGCAGGCTTTTATCGAGTCTATGACGGACCTAAAAACCCTTTCTCAGAATAGAGCATGGATTATTGGAGGTGACTTTAACCTGATAAGGAATCTCGATGAAAAAAAAGGTGGCATTTGCAGCCTAAACTCAGCCAACACTCTTTTTAATAACACCATTTCTGACCTAGATCTGATTGATGTCAGAACAACCAACGATATTTTCACTTGGAATAACAAAAAATATGGAGACAGAGGCATTGCCTGTAGACTCGACAGATTTATGCTCTCTGAACCGATCATGATGGATAGAGGAAACATCTGAGTGGTTGTCCTCCCAGTGGCAGGCTCGGATCATTGGCCCATAACTCTCGAATGAGAGAATGTGGGAATCCACCCTCGAAAGCCTTTTCGTTTTGAAAATTTTTGGCTCCTTCATCCAGACTTCCAATAGAAACTCAAATATTGGTGGGAAAACTCACCCCCTGTCAGAGGTACCCGCATGTATCAGTTCCAACAAAATCTGAAACACCTCAAAGATTGCATTAAAAAATGGAACAAGGACTCCTTCGACAATATTTTTCAAGAAAAGCAGGTTCTAGAGACCAAGATCCAACATCTCCAGTCCCAAGTTATTCTCAATGGTTACTTTGAGGCTCTGAGGCTTCAGGAAAAGACCCTCTTGCAGGAATTCAATCAAAGAGAGACAAGAGAAAGTCTATTGGAGACAAAAATCTTGCATTAAGTGGCTTCAAGAAGGGGAACGTAACACCAGTTTTTTCCACAAAGTGACCATTCAACACAGGTAGGGAAATAGATTGGATAGACTAAACAAGGAGGATGGGAGTATTGCTGAAACCCAAGAGGATTTGGAGAACACTCTTAACCATTACTTTGCTAACCTCTTGCAAGAACCGGACAGAGACAGGGAGGAGACACATCCCCAAATTAATCATGGAATACCACAACAAAGTGCTTGGCAAAGACATTGAGATGTTAGAAGTTGAAATGGTGATGACCAAAATGGCTAAACATAAAGCGTTGGGACCCGATGGCTTCACTTCTATTTTTTTCCATGTAGGTTGGGAATGGCTGAAACAAGAAATTGTAGCCCTCGTGGAGGAGTCTCAAATATCGAGGAATATCCTCAAAGCTCTCAACTCAACTTTTCTGGCCCTCATCCCAAAATAAAGTGGCACAGAAGACCCTGAGAAACTCAGACTGATCACTCTTTGTAATGTCATCTACAAAATTATCTCAAAGGTAATAGCTAACCGGTTGAAGCCACTCCTCCCTCTGATCATTTCCACGAAGCAAGTTGGCTTTGTGGGAGGAAGACAAATCTTGGATGGCATCGTCTTAGTCCACGAAACCATCCACTCTCTCAAAAGCAACCAAGTATCCAGGTATGCTTCTTAAACTTGATCTTTCAAAACCCTACGGTAAATTAAATTTGCATTTTTTTGAGGACATTTTAAAAGGGTTTGGCTTTGCGGATGAATGGACTAACTGGATCATGAATCTGGTTTCCTCTGCTTTCTTCTCCATTTTGGTTAATGGTTCTCCATCATGACCTTTCAATGCTTCTAGAGGAATAAGACAGGGGGATCCTCTATCCCCATTCCATTTCATATTAGCGGCTGAAGGACTTGGAAGACTGATCAAGAGTAGGCGAGTAGAGAATAAAATTCGCGACTTGTCCTTAACGGAAGGAATGGACCCACAAACCCATGAACAGTTTGTGGATGACAATATGCTGATGGGCCCATCCTCGGTACACAAATCCAGGGGAATCAAAGATTGCTTGAATACATTTCTCGATGCTAGTGACCTTGAAATCAAAAAGGAGAAATCCCAGACCTACTTTTTCAATACTCCCAGGATCACTAAGCGAAACATCCTTAGAATTATCGAATTTCAGGAAGGAATCCTCCCTTCTAAGTATCTAGGTGACCCGATGGTAGAATCTACTATTAGTCAGGTATCTTGGAAATAGTTGCTGGACAAGATCAACAAAAAGCTTAGCCTTTGGACCTACAGAACCGTTAATTTTCCAAGTAGACTTATCCTGGTGATATCGGTCCTGCAGGTTATGCCAATGTAACTCTTTTCAGTTTTGGCAGCCCCAAAAGCCATCATGAAACAAATAAGAAATCTACAGAGACAATTCCTATGGGGGGGCACTAAAGATATAAGAAAATGGCCATTGGTGGACTGGAAAACCATCTGTACCCCGAAGAGTTTAGGAGGCCTGGGTCTCAGAGATCCCTTGGATAATAATAAAATCATGAGTGCTAAGATATAGTGGAGATGGGTGAACTACCACAAAGAACCATGGGCCAAATTGTGGCATCTGAAATATGCACCTCAATGGCCATACCAAACCTTGGTCAGGTTTGGGGAAGACCCCCTCGGATCCAGCATCTGGAAAATAGCTTAGGAAAATTGGGGGTTGGTGCAAAAACATAGTTTCTAGGAAGTCAAGAATGGTAAAAATGCAAGATTCTCGAGCGAAGCTTTGAACCAGGAACTAGCTATCTCACGTGGGGAAGACAGACCCCTTTTATGCTCTTTCCTTCAAAAGAATGCAATGGCTAATGTGGTGGAATTCTGGGATCATAACACAAATGATCAGAGGTTCAAAAGATGGAAGGACAAGAGATGGTGGCAAGACAAGGCACCAAGGGAAGACTTAAATAACTTCCTAGCAGAACTTTCCAAGAAAATATTTCCCCTAAGTGCCAAACCAGATAAGCTAAGGTGGGGGTACTCTACCTCAGGAAATTACAATCCAAAAGAAACCATAGGATTGCTAACGGAAACCCTCAATGTAATCCCTAAAGCTAAGTGGAATAAAATCTGGAAGGGTGGATGGTGGCTGAAAGTTTCAATCTTCTGCTGGTTGGTTATTAAACCTCGCATCCTAACCTGGGACAACTTATAGGTAAGAGGTTTTATTGGGCCATCCCGATGCTGCTTGTGCGAGGAGAAGGTAGAGACTGATAATTATTTGCTTGACGAATGCAGGGTGTCCACTACCTTATGGGAGAGGGGGAAGACCATCTTTAGAAGAGACCACAGACACAGGGGAAGACTAGACCAAACCATTGCAGAGTGGCCCACTAATAGCTTCAAAAACAAAATTGTGAATTGTTTATGGGAACTTATCCATGGCTTCACAATTTGGGAAACATGGAAGACAAGAAACAAACAAATATTTGAGAACAAATCCAGAAAACCCGAGGAGATGTGGGACTCCATTACAAGCCATATGAAAGAAACTATAACCTTGCAATATTGGTCGCGGGAAGAATTCAGTGTGGAAAGTAATGAGTGGAGTATTTTGCAGGATTTTGGGGTTGAATAATTACTCCAGACAATTCAATTGCTCGCCCAAGGCCAGTGCACGTATCTAGCCTGTTGTTCTAGACCCCTCCTCGCTTTGGAACCTTCAAAATCAATTTCAATGGTGCTGCTAAAGGTAATTGAGGACTAGCTGGATATGGAGGCGTAATTCAGAATTCGAGGGGCTACATCCTTAGCATCTTCTGGGGCTCAATAGGGACAAACACAAATAACATGGCCAATCTAGAAGGGCTAATCAATGGCCTGATCTAGGTTAAACAAACTGGTAAAATTTAACTGGTGGTGGAAGAGGACTCCCAAATCATTATCAACATGGCTCACAAGATCCAAGCAGTATCCCTCATGACCCAAGTCTCCAAAAATTGGAGATGGGAGAGTATATTATCAACCCTCTAGCAGATCCTAGCAGGAGAGGAAGCCCTTCTGTTAACTCATGTCAAGAGGGAAGGGAACAGGGTAGCAGACTCCATGGCTAATTGAGGTGTGGAGAGTGAATTTTATTTTCATGCAGAGACTAAGGAGGACGAAGGTAAAACTCAGCAAGTCTAGGATGGGTGCTCCAAGGGCGGAGGAATACGTGAGGCAAAATAAATCACACCATGCATACAAAGGACAGATGCCCTAGATCTAGGGTGAGGTCCGATGTTGGAGTGTCGTCATCTCAGCTGGGCCCACCACAACTGGATGGATGATTGTGGCCGAAAATGGGAGCCATCATCTGTGAGCTGGGGCTCAAGGAGGTCCGTCTCAGCATACGACCTTTCTGCCCTAACACGTGGATCCTTTCCATTTTTCGAAGCTCAACACTCGGCCGGTGTATGTTGCATGTGGTTCTAGCACATGACAACCTCCATAATGGATGGGATGATCAGCTTTTCTTTCACTGCGAGGGTTTCCATAAAGACGGACTCATGGGAAGGAAAGAAGTTAGAGGAGCGGGTACTACTCTTGATAGGAGGCTTTATGGTCTGGAAGCTATGAAGGAGGACCGTATCCATTGGCATGCCGTAAATATTGAAGTTGTGAATCGCTCACAGTGGATGAGAGATCGTCCCAAGCGTGGTGAGTTGTAGAGCATAAATACAGGTTTAGGGATAGTAAATGCAGGTGATCGCAGGGGCAGATCCTTGGCAGGGGAATTTCCTATTTATATCCACTCATTGGAGGCTCTGTTAACATCCATTTATCTTCTTCCCCTCCTATTTCTGTCTTCTGATCATTTTAAAGGCCGCACCATGCCTAGACTATGGAGGGTAATATCCATAGTGAGAGGCCACAATCGAGGGAGTAACCTCAGTGAGGCCTCTGTTGATGCTGAGGTAGAGCCAATGCTCCAAGTGACCATTCCTTTCAATTGGGGTGATCAATACTTTTCTAAAACTCCACCGGTGGTTGACGCCTACATTGCTATCATGGAAATCGATCTCCTCAGGGAGTTCGAATCGATCATGGGATGCCCCCTAGTTTCCAACCTATTTTGGTCTACGCGCATTTTGATTTCCCTCAACATTCAAGCAAAAATTAAAACTGCACAAGGCATCTGTGAGGCTATGAAAACTATCCGCTATGGACAGTAGGAAAGTGCGGCAGGATTCCGACAGTTGGAACAAATTGCACAGAATATGCTGGCTAATCTTGAAGCTATGCCTGAGAATCCAGGGATCACACCAGTCAACCCTCCATCCTCATAGCTTCTCAGGGAGGAATTTCCAGGAAATATCCCCAGCGATACCTGCCATTAGCCGGTAATGTGGTCTGAAGGTAGCTGGTCTTCTTTGTGGCACACAGAGGATTCCCATGCCTTTTGATTGGTCTCAATTTCTACATCTGTTAATGGCCTCTATGCCAATTTTCCTTCTTATGGGTCGATGATAGGTATCATTTCTGTTAGGCAGGCCATTTGTGGTCAAGCTGGGCTATAGAGCTTTTTTGTAACCGGTGTTTTGAGAACCAGGAATAGTCAAGCCTGCTTCTCCTTTTGCCTCTGGAAGCAGTTTCCGTCTTTTTGGGTTGAAGGTCATGTTTTTTCGACCAGAGGTGTCACATACCCCAATTTTGTAAAATTATGTAATTTGTTTTATTTTATTTCTGAGACATTATGTTAAACTTAATCCTAAGTAGGGATTGATGACTCAGCAGAGTCAACAGTTATGGAGTGTAATTGAGAATATTTTATTAATAATAAATAAATTATGGAGACAACAGCATGGGAGAGCTGTTAAAAGAAGTTACTGGTCAAACTGGTGGATGGAACTAGGTGGAAAGGCAAAAGACAAGTGGCAGCATCCTCAAGCACTTCCTAAGTTGCAGGTGGCAACTTCCCTATATTTGGGGTCATGATTCCCCAAGAAAGTGGAATGTGAGCAGGTGGCTCATTAAATGACAGTTAACCCAACTAAGACCTAGGAAATCTTTAAAAGTACTCAATGAAGAGAGCTCAGGCTACTCATTTTTATTCCAGAAAGAATTCATTCAGCTGAATGTTATTCAGGAATTTCATTTGAGGAAAGAGGGAAAGACAGTAAGGAAGTGTTTTGAGTGAATGTTTGCAGTAACTTGATTCTGATTTCAACTATTTGAGCTGAGAGAACTGACTAATAGTTCTGAGTTGATACTGAGTTTAAGACTATATCTGTTTTGCTGCACCTAGTTCCATCCAGGGAGACCAGAGCAAGCTCGGGGGTCCTGAGAAGTAGCTGTCTGAGCGCTCTCCAGGAATTGGTAGGGAGGAACGGCCTCCCATTGATGTTGTTGTCCACAGCATTAAACAGGTTTTTCATTCATTTCTTTATGTCTTTCTGAGTATAAATGGATGAATGTTATAATTATTTATATGTCTGAGTAATTAATTAGTATCTGTAAATTTGGTATCTTAGAATGTTAGTAGTAAAAATTGTTAGTATCACTGTGTTTTTCCACATCTGGTATCACCAGATAGTACTCTAGCACAGTATCTCAGTGTTAGAAGCAGTATACTTCTGAACTGAGTTTCCTAATTTATCTGCAGTATTTACAGGTGTTTTTACAAACTCACGAACCATTTTCTTACAGTCTTACAATCTAGTTTCAGTAATATATTCTGTTTTCTGAATTTAGTAACTATAAGATTAAAATGATAAGACTAGATACTTTTGCAGATTAAGTAGGGTTATAATCTTCTATTTTTAAGGAGGATTCATTCCTTAGGAGTTAAATAAAATAATCTGACAGTAGGATATGATTAGGTATCTGTATTTTATTTGTTTAATGTTATAGATGTTTTCCTATTTTTTTATCAGTCTGTAAACTAGTTAAGAAATAGTAATATAGTATTATATTACCTATCATATATCAACATTATGTACATTATAATAATAATAACATTCATGCAGTATATAAGTATACGACTGCAAATTTTGGTTTATGTAGAATCTAAATATAAACAAATAAAATAAATTTATGAATTAGTCCTACTGTGGTTATTAAATAAAGAAAACTAAAAGAGTGCAATAGATTCTTTTAACTCCAAGGATTACTTTCTGTTTTCTAACTTTTAAATGATTAGAAATCAGGTTATAAAACCTACCAGTAAGAAATTAAAATAACATTTTATTAAATAATATACTGGAAAGAACTTAAGGAACAGAACTTTTTTACTTAAATAAATTATAGTATTAATACACATTCTACAATAATACAAGAATACAGAAATAATAGATACTATGCTGTTTAAGGGTACAAACCCTAGGTATATTTATCTATTACAATCAACAGCATCACAAGGAATTTACTAATAGAAATAAAACATATTTTTAGAAAACTGTAAGTCGCTCGTGGTCGAGATTAAAAGATTTAACTTCCACAGAAAAATAATTATGTAATGCTTTACTGCCAACTAGGGCTTAATACAGTAACATGTAAATATTTATAGAAAAATTATTTATTAAGAGAAGAATAGTAATATTTATCTTACAACTAGGTTAATGCACAAATCACAGTAAGCAACTCTTTATTCAAATCCCTTTTATACTGTGTATAAGAAGAAATACAAGTAAGGGAAAAACAATTATCAAAGTTTCCTTATAACTGAGGGTAAAACCCTGTTCTTTCTAATGATCAATAGAATATCTATATCTCTGTTTTATACATTAACCTGCAGCCAAATTAAAACTATACTAAAAGGCGTACAGCCTGTAAAATTATCTAAACACAGTTACACCAAAATATTATTATTACATGAAAACACAATATTTAAACCACGGTTGAACCTTAAACCCACAGAGCGAGTGATGAAGGGTTTATAAATTATTTATTTCTGTATAAAGCAGTCAAATTAAAGAGAATAAATGCTCATTATAAACTTCAAAATGCAGTAGACGCTTTAAAGATAAGCGGTATTACAAAACAGTCAATTTAAGAGCACAACCAGCAAAGTAAAACAAAGTCATGACTTCATTCTTACAATAGACTGACAGTCATCATCTATATTCTAGTTTCTTCTCTTTACAGGATAAAAATCTTAAGTAAAGGCGAATATGTAAATACAGCCTCGGCCAAGATCTTTTACATACATTCATCGTAGGGATTAACCCTGGTAAGACTATTTAATAAACTACAGCTAAATACATTAGCAAGGAACCAAAGTAACCACTGAAGTGCATCCATTCACCACAACCAGCAAGGAGGTGTGCCATGGTGGAGACCAGGCTTACCGGTGGAGCTAGAAGCCGAAGCGTGGGACGTTCCATTTGCATCGAGGAGGTCGAATCTGCCAATGGAGGACATTCAAAAGTTAGAAACCCTAGCATTTATCATAAATAATCTATTTATTTTATTTTAGAATAAAAGAATGTGGGTACGAACTATATTTACCAGCAAGGTTTGGAGACGAACAGCCACTGAAAAACAACCAAGTAACCAAGCGTCGGGGTAACCAAACCCTTCTCTTTTTCTGCAAGAATGAGCTGACAGTAAACCGAGGATCTTCTTCCAAATGGAGACACAACGAGTAAGAAATTGAAGGTCTCTTATGTATGCCATGACAGAAAAATCAATGGATCTCAACGAAGTAACCCCAAGTCCTTCAAACGTCTACAATGCTGCCATTAATTGAGCCACAAACTTCTGCACAGAGCTGTAAGGAACACAACGAGTGAGAGCTTCAATCGAACAGCATTAGGGCAAGAAATCGACCATAACGAACCACCAGGGTTTGCAGAGCTCAAGCCCGAAGGCGAGGGAGATACTGAGGCAAGTAAAAGGGCGAGTCAACCTTATAAACATCCAGTGCATGGCGAGGAGACAGCCACGACAGCGTTTTAATTATTGCTCATGAGTGGGTCGAATGATAATGTTTCAAAATCATTTGGATGGAAAAACAAAATCATGGTATGGAGACTTCCATAAGGTCGTAACCCCTGACCTTACCTGCATTACATTATGCATATCATAATGTTAGACTATAACATATAAAACAATGCATTGCAAACTATAAACTATAATATGTCTATGATATTGATAACCCTAGCTTGGTATTTATAATGTAGACCATACATTTTAGACCTTGCTTGAGGGTAAACCCTTACATAATTACATAACAAAATGAACTTTGTGTTATAAAGGTTATAAGAAATTGGGTGTAGAGTTAAGTTAACATGGTTCATAAGATTTAATGTCTTATGATCAAATACTCTAGTCTACCATCGAAGCAATAAGTCTAACATTTCTTCTTAATGATGAGTACTGTTCATTTATGATAGAATCTAAAGAGATATTTTGAACAAAAGGAGGGTTTGTTATAACTCCGTATACTCCTTCTATTTTATTTAGAATGGCTTTGTTCTTTAACAACCCTTAGATTTGTGTTGGTTTATGGTTATTGAGTCTTGTCAAATACAAGAGCATTGATAGAATTTATACGAACTTTATTTTTTAGTTGTAAGTTCATATAATAAATAGTATAGTGGTAACTATTTCCATGTGCAAGAATTACAAGAACTATCATGTGATAACTAGGCTAGTACTTATGTAAACTGCCATTACCTTTTTCTTGATGTTTATTTTACCTGGGAGTTCATAGCAAAAGAGATTACGATACTATATGATAAATACCAGGGTGCACATAAAAACTTAATCAGTTATTGATCATGGAAATAAGATAATTCCATCACTCCACACTCTTGAAATTTTTACTAGGTAAAGACTTATAACTAGCAGGAAATTCCGTAGCTGCTAGAGGTATAAACATTTATGGAATTTACTTATTTCAATCTTTATAATTGTTATCTGCAGTCAAACACGTCCTGAATTTGTATACTTGGCGTAACATGTCAAACAGAAAATAGGTAAAATGAAATAGGATCGAACATGATAATCCAGATTTAAGCTATGAACTAGAAAATAAATAAGTGCACTACAATAAACTCAATAGATTCAGTATCCCATAAGGATATTAATGATGCTAGTATAAATGAAAATGGCTATCTATTTCTCTAGCATCTCTAAACTATCTATCTTTAATTTTTTCTTTATCAAAAGGAGTACAGGGAAAGCTTTACCTGTAAGAAGCCGAATAGTTTGGCTAACATGCATTATATCTATATTTCTTTATTGAATGAAATTGGTACAACATATGATTTCTATTACTTTAAAAGATCTGTTAAGAAGCAATCCCAAAACTTTACCTGGGTATCTGTAAGAGAAAGAAAACTGTTGTGTTAGCTTAGTAGCTAAGTAAGCCCAGTCTAACATAGCATATCCCCTTGCTATTGCAAGCAGAAATCAATTAGAAAACTGACAAGAAACTCAGCTTGTATTCTAAACAAAAGTAAAGATCATTCAGTTACAAAACTAATAGCTTTAACTAATCAATATTTAATGATTGCATTAGTGTGAGTTTATGCTATTTATAAAAGTTTAATTTTTTTTGAAATTTTGGGGTTTTGATAAGAGGATCAGCCTCTCTTTGTAACATTTTTGTATCATAATAGAATCTCTTACTTACAAAAAAAAAGGAAGGTAAAATGACGCTATCTTTTCTATTTAAATAGATATCCTAATCGATAGGATATTTCAAGTGGGATAATAAAATATTAGCAGGATACCTTGGGCTATTGCATTAGACATTCTCCCCAATGTGGAACTGAGTTAAGATTGAAATAACATGCCCTGGGCACCCTGCGTTGATCCAAACAATTAACGCATTAGGTCTCCAAAGGGTAGCTAATGAAGAACAAAAACAAACCCTAAGAGCCACCTAAAACCATTCTAAGATGTTGAATTGAGAAATTTTATATGTCAGACTTCTTCTCCTCCTTATAACATCTTAAACTTGGAGTTTCCAAGGCATTGAAGCACTGGAGGCGTGATTGGGAATGAATGAATTTTTGCATGGCTTGATGTAGTGAAGATATGTGAAGGAAACTCATAAAGTTTGATCATCTTTTATATAAAATGCAAAAAATATTAAAGTCAGACATAGAATAAGCATAAGAGATTAAGTGTGAAAAATATAAGAGGAATCTTACAAAGTCTTAAAAAGATAAAAATAAAATGAGAGTGGTTATGTTTTACTAAGTTATTCCTAAATACTATAAATTGTTACTATAATAACAATGTAGCTTCATCTAAAAGCATAAAGCATAAATTTTATATAATAAATGTTAATATTCAAAAACAAATTTAATTATTAAAAATTCTAAAATTTAATTATTGATTTGTTCTGAAAATGTGCCCTCCCATTCCTGAGCTGAGATTGAGGTAAATTTTTTCCACAAAATCTGGATTTGTAAATTAAATTCGATCTTCATCCTCAAAACGAGGGAAATTGCAATCTAGGTCCTATGGAGTGAAGGGTTTTGAAATTTTTTGTAACAATTTCTTACTTGGGTTTTCTCTAAATTGATGTAGTGAATAAATTCTAAGGAAACTTATAAAACTTAATCATCTTTTCAATAAAATACAAAAGGAATGTGATCACACATAAAATAAGCATAAGAGAACAAGCATGCTAAAGATGAGAGGAAACTTGACAAGTTAGATCTTTTCCTCAAACAAATACAAAAAATTGATAATGATCATGTTTGAATAAGTTATTTCTAAAAACTAATTACATTGAGATATGATAAAATTAAATTACAAATTATGACTAAGTTCGCTATAAAATTTAAGAACTAGTTCTCATTCATTAATGACATTAGTGATTTTCTTCTTCCAAAAAATTATGACTAGAATAATGTAAGTACAATATAAACTTTCATGAAATCTCTAAAGTAAAATCAAACACCATAATATAGGGTTAATTAAAAGTGGGAAATCTATACTGGGGAACTATTTCATTAAGATCTTTTTTAGAAGTTTGGGTAGGATGACTATTAAATGAAAATAATTATGAAATTTGTGATCATATAAATATGTATTTAATCTTATTCTGAAATTTTTTCATCATAGAATAAACTTGACTTCTTTAATCACATAGGGATGTATTTCCTATTTATGATAGTATGGTTTCAGATGATTGGGACATGTCTTTCTGGTATGGGAAGTTGTGCCTTTGTATTTGGTCATTACTTTTGGTTGGTCTGGGTTTTTAGGTAGATTATTGGTGGTTTTTTATGTTTCTGTTGGTGATAATTGTTATATTATGTAAAGACTATTAAGCTATCTTAGGCGAGAGTAAATTTTGGTAATACCACTTATCCTTTCTTATTCTCTTCGCATACCACCATGGCTATCTCTTACAAATATCTCTAAAATTTCATGTCATCCACGAAGAAACTATTCAAATTTGAGATTGTGCTAAGGATTTCATCATGAGTGCTAGAATCCATTACAGAATACCTGCTCCCTTAGTGACCTCATCCTAATTTCCTTCTTGGAATCTAGAGGATTTCATACCAAGCCGAGGTCCATGAAATGAAATCCTAAAGTTGCCTCCCTTCTCGATATTTATGGTGATAAAAATCAAGGGATATTGAAACTTATCTGGAAATTGGTCACCAAAGCCCATATCGCAAGAATGATGGAATATGTTCTTACAATTTTATGATTAATTCTCACAAACACCAACGGTGACCTACATCCACCTATCCAACCTTTATCCATCCTCATAGCTTCAATCACACGACAAGACTCCTAGGTTGGAATTTGAATGTGTGAGTGATTGGATCAAAAGGGATTCGTAATTGATATCAAATGGGTAGGAGATTAAACACAAATTATGAGGATGGGAGGGAATTCTCTGACTATCCCACATTTATTTTGCACAAGATCTAGAGGGGGCCAATGTCCGCCTATGTGATTTCCAGTACATTACCCCTAATTAATAACTCAGATGAATTCACTATAATTTTTATTTGATGATCTTCTGATCAGGTCGGAAATACCTAGAACTATGTGTGATACTATTATGTGATTAAAAGTAATGTTTAAATTATGTGTTTTCTCTTTTCTCATCAACTTGATAAAGGGTTGTTTGTTAAAAGAGAACGGGCAACGTTACTAAGGGATTATGACATGTAATATTAATTAAAATTTAAAAAGATAAATTTAATTAAAGAAGAGGAAAATAACTACTAATTTCAAGCAATTTGAGGAACTAAAATGTTATATACCTGTAATTTCCCTAAACAAATAAATAAATCCAATTTATAAATTATTACTCTACTCGTTGTAACATGTTATTGTCATGTTGACAATTAAATAATTTCCAAATAAGACTATTTGCAAATAATCTTTCACCAACCTACTAGTTCCCTAGGTTGACATGGACACATAAATTTTGTAATAAGGGGCTATGGGACCCAAAAGAACTTTAGTTTACAATATTCACATTTAAATTGGTCACGTAAAGTATAAATGCTAAGAAAATAAGGTGGAATGGGTTCATGAAGACACTTGGAAGATTGTGGAGCCTTTCGGTGACTAGATTCACTGCACACTTGGCATGATATTCATCCAAATTCGAACACATGGGTAATGTAATGTTATTGGAGGGTCATGTGGTGTAAAATAGTTTATAATGAGCCAAGGAATTTGCATTGGTAAAGAAGAGTAACTCCCATCGAAGAGGAAGAGACTAGAAGACAATGTGTACCACTTCGAAGGAGATTCCATGCACTCTATCACAACAAATAGATCATGGCCGATGAAAAGATTCTATTTCTTCACTCCCTAGATGACTCAAAATGGTACATGATACTTGATTGTTGAGAAATCTCAAAAGTAAAATCAAACACCACAATATAGGGTCAATTAAAATTTAGAAATATATACTGATACTAGGGAATAATTTCATTAAGATCGTTTTAGAAGAAGTTTGGGTAGGATGACTATTAAATGAAAATAATTATGAAATTCTTAAATTTATGATCATATAATGTATTTAATATTAATTTGACATTTTGTATTCATTGACTAAATTGGACCTCTTTAATCACATATGGCTTTATTTCCTATTTATGCTAGTATGGTTTTATTTATGCTAGTATAGTTTTAGATGATTGGAACATGGTTTTATAGTATGGGTAGTTGTGACTTTGTTTTTTGGTCATTACTTTTGGTTGGTATGGGTTTTTAGGTAGATTATCGTTGGTTTTTTATTTTTAGTTGGTGATAATTGTTATATTATGAAAACATTATTAAGTTATATTATATTTAATATGAAATATAATATTTTTTTGTTTAAAAATAAATCTAACTATCAAAGAAAAATAATAAAATATTAGTGTTGAACAAAGAAAATCAAGAGAGAAATAGATGAAACCTTAAGAAATGTATTTTTAATTATAGATATCTAAAAGATATAGAAATGCTTATTTTTTCCTTAATAACCTTTTAGAAATTAATCTTTAAGATCTTTAAAATAAAAACTATTAGTAATATAAAAAAAATTGTAGTAACTTGTTAACCCTAAGAAGTCATGTAAGGTTTCCATGTTTACAATTGTGGGCAATATTGGATACTAGATAGCCTTAGTTTTCACATAATACATTGGCACCCCATGTTGACTAATAATGTTGACTAATAGCCTTCCTCAATTCAGCATAACTTTATAAACATAGAGTTACAAATTGATAGAAGGTGGAAAACTCAATCATTCATGTAGTGAATAAATTCTAAGGAAACTAATATTTACCTTAATCATGTTTTCAATAAAATACAAAAGGAATGTGATCACACATAAAATAAGCATAAGAGAGAAAGCATGCTAAATATGAGAGGAAACATAAAAAGTTAGATCATGTCTTCAAAAAAAAAAAAATGATAGTGATCATGTTTGAATAAGTTATTTCTAAAAACAATTTACATTGAGATAGGATAAAAATAAATTACAAATTATGACTAGAAGAATGTAAGTTCACTATAAAATTTAAGAACTAGTTCTGATCCATTAATGACATTAGTGATTTTCTACTTCCAAAAAAATTATGACTAGAATAATGTAAGTTCAATATAAACTTTAATGAAATCGCTAAAGTAAAATCACACACCATAATATAGCATCAATTAAAAGTGGGAAATCTATATTGATACTAGGGAACAATTTCATTAAGATATTTTTTAGAAGTTTGGGTAGGATGACTATTAAATGAAAATAACTATGAAATTTGTGATCATATAATTATGTATTTAATCTTATTCTGACATTTTTTCTTCACAGAATAAATTGGACTTATTTATTCACATCGGGATGTATTTTGTATTTATGATAGTATGGTTTTACATGAATGGGACATGTCTTTCTCGTATGGGAAGTTGTGCCTTTGTATTTTGGTCATTACTTTTGGTTGGTCTAGGTTTTTAGGTAGATTGTTGGTGGTTTTTTATGTTTCTTTTGGTGATAATTGTTATATTATGTAAATTCTTTTAATCTATCTTAGGCGAGAGTAAATTTTGGTAATATCCCTTGATTATTTCTTATTCTCTTCACATACCACCATGGCTATCTCTTACAAATATCTATACATTTTCCTGTAATCTGCAAAGAAACTATTCAAATTTGAGATTTTGATGAGGATTTCATCATGAGTGGTGGAATCCTTTGGTGGCATCATCCTAATTTCCTTCTCGGCATCTAGAGGATGTCATACAAAGTCGGGGTCCATGAAATGAAAGCCAAAAATTTCCTCCCTTCTCGATATTTATAGGGATAAAGAAATCCATGGATCTTGAAACTTGTCTGAAAAGTGGTCACCAAATCGCATATCGCAAGAATGATGGAATATGTTCTTACATTTTTATGGTTAATGCTCACAAACGCCAATGGTGGCCTACATCCGCTTATCCAACCTTCATCCATCGTCATAGGTTCAATCACATGACGAGACTCTTGGGTTTGAATTTGAATGTGTGAGGGATTAGATCAAAAGGGATTCATAATTAATATCACATGGCTAGCAGCTGAAACACAAATCATGAGGATGGGATGGAATTGTATGACTATCCCACATTTATTTTACACAAGATCTGGAGGGGGCCAATGTCCACCTCTGTGATGTCTAGGACCTTACCCCTAATTACTAACTCAGAGGAATTCACTATAATTTTGATTTGATTATATTTTGATAAGGTCAGAAATACCTAGAACTATGTGTGATACTAGTATGTGATTAAAAGTAATGTTTAAATTATGGGTTTTCTCATTTCTCATCAACTTGATAAAGGATTGTTTGTTAAAAGAGAATGGAAAACGTTACTAAGGGATTATGACTTGTAAGACTAATTAAGATTTAAAAAGAGAAATTTAATTAAAAAAGAGGAAAATAACTACTAATTTCAAGCAATTTGAGGAACTAAAATGTCATATACTTGTAATTTCCCTAAATAAATAAAAAAATCCATTTTATAAATTATTACTCTACTTGTCGCAACATTTTCTTCTCATGTCGGAAATTAAATAATTTCCAAATAAGACTATTTGCAAATAATCTTTCACCAACCTACTAGTTCCCTAGCTTGAGATGGACACATAAATTTTGTAATAAGGGGCTATGGTACCCAAAAGGACTTTAGTTTACCATACTCACATTTAAATGGGTCACATAAATGATAAATGCTGAGAAAATAAGGTGGAATCGGTTCATGAATACACTTGGAAGATTGTGGAGCCTTTAGGTGACTAGATTCACCGAACACTTAGCATGATACTCATCCAGCTTCAAACAAATGGGTAATGTAACGTTATTGGAGGGTGTTGTGGTGTAAAATAATATATAATGAGCCAAGCCTAATTTGCATCAGTAAAGGAGAGTAACTCCCATGGAAGAGGAAGAGACTAGAAGACAATGTGTACCACTTGGAAGGAGATTCCATGTAGTCTATGACAACAAATGATGAAAGATTCTATGAAAAGTATGAAAAATTCATACCTGATTGTAGACATAAGAAAAATATAACATGATAGGGCTAAAAATAGCCATGAAGAGGTCAATTTTTTTAGTTATAGGTAGACATTCGAATTGGGGAAAGTATTGGAGCATGAAGAGGAAGAGAAGTGGCATGAGAGTTACTAAACCACTGAGGTGAGTTGGAGGAAGAACATGGAGATAAATGCGACCTTAGGAGGCCTCATGAAGTCAATAAACGGATTACATTAGGAAGGATAATAGATTTTGATCAATTTTTAATTGGAATTTGGCATTTTTTAGAGCTTTTTCTTGTCCATTGCATGGTGAGTGTTCTCTCTCCCTACTTGTGAACCAATTTCAAGGAAGTTGGATTCCTTTCCAAGTTATTTTCAAGAGAGGCCATTCATACCTATAATTAGAGATTAATGAAGGCGTTTTAGTTCTAGGTTGAAAGTCGATATATTTGAATTCTCATCTATCTCCATATTCTCTCATTCCTTCTTTTCCATTCCCCCATAGTCTCATTTGATGATGCACTTGTTGGAGTGGTGCTTGCAATTTGATAAGGATATTTGATGCCAAATATTGGCTATATGATATATGTCTCTTTAGTGTTGTGTCCATTTTATATGCAAGTCGAAATATCAAGAATACATATGTTAGAGGCTCGCATTCGCATGCTCTCGAATGACTAGTTTTCATGTATTTGGTTTCCATTTTTGAAAGAGTTGTTTATCAGATTGGTATGAGGAATTTTCTCTAAGTTTTATCATTAAGAGGAAGAAATAAATGATGTAAAACTCTGTAATTTAATGACGATATGATATTTAGGTAGAAATCCGAGAAACTCTAGTGGGAAAGGATTTCATTCTGAGGCTTTTGAGTCATTAGTTTTTATGTAATTGGCTTCAAGATTGAAAGAGTTTATACTAGATTTATATGAGATATTTTCTCTTATGTTTATTTTTGTTGGGGAATCCATTTGTATATTGATTATGTTCTCCATATCTCATGTCATTATATGAACCATTCAATCTAATTTTCATGTGTCAAAATCAAGATATTAATACCATTTCCCAGTAAGCGTTTTCACTGAAAGTTGTTATCGGACGTTTAATGGTTTAGCCTTAAACTTTATCAACCACTTTTAGCTATCGGTACATTACGATGATGGCACTGATAGGTTCTTGACATTTTTGCAAGATAAAACTACGCATATCTTTGATCATATTCAAGAGTGGAGCATATGGAAGAGGTTGATCAAAGGCAACATTCCACCCTAGTTTTTATTGGAATGGTTCCTTAAATATTAATTACTGTACATCATGAAGGACATTTCAAAATCTAGAGTGAGTAATGAGGAACATGTTTTATTTAGGGACAAGTAGTTAGATTTGATTTCCACTAAGTCTAGGATTATATATGAGATTATCCATGGCATGCCATAGTCGAACTTTGACCCTAAGTTCAAACATGGGCCACATGCCGATGGTATTATTGGTTGCATGAGTACTAAAGTCATAGACCATGTTACAAATAAAATGTGAAATTTTTCTATTAACAAGTATGTGACCGGAAAAGAATATGAACTTGTCCACTCCCACCAAACAGTTCGACGTGCTTTCATTCCATTCATTAGACCAGAAGGGCAACCGACAACCTAGAACAATAGAAGAAAAAGAAGAAATAATAAAACAGGTGGGAATAGGAAGAAGAACCATAATGATGAAAAGAATGTGGATAGTGTTGATGGGGATAAGAAACCTAAGTAGAAGGTAAAATTCCCATGAAAAATTTGTGTGGGAGACCATCTCACATACTTGTTCCCTTGTATGGAAGATTCCTCCAAGTACATTACACAGATCCCACCTGCGTTGACTGACCCTTTTTCTCGTAACAATAATATGCATTCGAGGACTATGGACACAAAAAGAAGTTCTGGTGGGGATCAAATCCCACCCACCGCGGAAGGTGGTTACGGTTTCATCAACATGATGTTAGCTACTAATGTTGTGACTTGCTCAAAATATTATGGTTCATCCATACCAAACATGGGTAAGGAGCCTGCACCTCATGAAATTTCTTTGCAGATTGATAAGCTTGAAGTTACACATTGTATACATAAGGGGGTCCTAAATAATTTAGGGCACAATCCTAATCTTCGAGCTTCCCAACATTATTCCATTGCCGATTATTCGGTCCAGACTCATTGTGTGATGTTAGCTCTTGAATTTCTTTATACTTATCCTTCGTAGAGAAGATAATTGTTGTCTTATCTTGGGGTATTTGATATTAATACCTCCATGGTAGTTAGATTTGAAATTCATGAGGTCCAACCTAACTTTCCTTACCATGTGGATTTCCAATTCCATGTGGAGTGTCTAAATAACACCATTAAATGCAGGGTTGTTTAGGAAGGCATTGAACCTCTGTGATGTCTCTCACTTGTTGGAAAGGCCTTGGCTCACCCACGTTGTGAAAATATATGACTATGTTCACTGTATTTGATGAATGTGTGTTCAAGATACATGCCATTATTCCTACCCTTCAAGTCTAGTTTACGGGGAGGACCATGTCGGTCGAATTGAGGTGGTTGATGCGCCCATTGACTACAATATTTTACTATGCTGGAATTGGATTTACAATTTGAAAGTGATCATGTCATCCATATTTCGAGTAGTGTGCTTCATGTTTGAGGATTAGATTGTGACAATCGAGCAATTATCATTCGATAATTCTATTTCGTCTTCATCATCAAGAAATACTATCCCAAGCATTGATAATTCTCAGTCAACAAATAAGAATGTTGATATCAAAATGTATCCATCATTTATGAGAACTTTTAATATTTCATCACCAATACTAGCTATTAGCTCTACTCCTTATAGTGACCTGTCACTTTTGAGTCCGATCCCATTTTAGACTATGTATTTTGATTACCCTTGGACTCTTCCTTCTCTGAGCACCTTAGATGAATATGCCAGATATACTAGGATGGAGATGTCATTGTCTGTAGAAAATATTGTGTATCAAGCTACACTTGATCCTGTTGTGGGCCCTGATCCTTCCTCTCCGCAGACAGAAAATGAGGATCTCATTGTACTTCCTACTTAGGAAGTTGCATCGTCATGCTTGTATGATTTCCTTGATAGTATTTTTCTTTAGATGAAGTGATTCTCAAGGCCATGACTTGTCTAGAACAACCTTGGGAGGAGATGCATCATCGATCTTACTTATTCCCAAAGCTTGAACGAATTGAGCATGATGAATTTAGGATGACCTGAAGCGAGAATATTGGCCATCCCATGATCCCATTAGGAACGCATGGAATGTATACCGAAGGGAACATGGAAAATTTATCTCCTAATATTCCTATCAACATTTATAGGATTCTTGGTACAATATAGAATGTTTTCATAGTTGTTGATTGATCTCCCAATGAAATAAAAAATATACACCAATATTTTCAAATAACTTTGTAACACATTTTCTTGGGCGTATGATGAGATTCCAGGAATTGATCCTTGCATTGTTGAACATGAGATCAAAACGTATCCAAATGCCAAACCTGTTCAACAATGCTTATGTGCAATGAATCCTCATAAACAACCTTCCATTGAGGATAAGATAGAGAAGTTTCTCAAAGTTGGCTTCATCTATTCGGTTCCCTGACTGAATGGGTACCCAACCCTATTCCCATTGATAAGAAACAAGGGACTATCTATGTATGCACTGATGTTACAGACATGAATAAGGATTTCCCGAAAGATAAATTTCCCACAACATTCATTGATCAGATTTTGGATGAGTGTGCTGGGGTTGATGTATTCTCATTTATTGATGACTTTTTAGGGTATAACCAAATCCAAATCGAAGTTGAGGACCAACATAAGATTGCATTTATTTTTCCTTGGAGTACTTCCGCGTACTTGAAAATGCCTTTCAGCCTTGAAAATGTCGAAGCTAATTTTCAGTGAGCCATGACCTTTTCTTTCCATGACCTTAAGCATATTATTGAGGTTTATCTAGAGGGTTTAGCTAGTTACTCTTGTTTTAGGGTGGATCACCCAGGTCATTTGCACTTGGTTTTTGAAAGATGTCGCTGGTATCAAATTTGTTTAAATCCTCAAAAGTGCATATTTATGTTTCAAAGTTGGTCATTTATTAGGATTTACCATATCTAGGTTGGTTATTAGGGTCGATCCTCTTAAGGTTGAGGTAATATCATGGTTGTCTCCCTCATGCACAATCAAACACCTTCAAAGTCTCCAATGTATGGCTAATTTATTGCATGGATTTGTCATCAATAATTCCAATTTGACCAAGGTAATTATGCGCTTATTGAATAAGGATACTTTGTTCATATGGGATGAGTGATACCAGGAGTCCTTTGATGCAATTGAGAAATCCTTAGCATTGGCCCCTATGCTTAGTCCACCTAATTAATTATTTCTTTTTATATTTGGTCGTGTCTCAAGAGACGATTGGTATTATTCTTGTTCAAGAGGATGATGAGCTCCAAGAGCACGTTATTTACTATCATAAACATAATATTATTCATGTTGAAATTAGATATAGTCATGTCGATAAATTGGACTTAGTGACTGTTCATGCAGTCTAGTGATCGAGACATTATATCTTTCATTGCCATACTATGGTCATAGCCCATATCATTCCATTTTAATTTGTCTTCATTAGACTAATGATAGGGGGGAATAAAATAAATGGATTCTTATTTGGCAAGAATTCAACCCCACATTTGTTTCACCAAAATTGATGAAGTTGTTAATTTTTGCCGATATCATGTCATATCTCCCTAGTCTAAATGAAAATGAGGTTCATGAGGATTCATTTGTAGATAAACATATCTTTATTATTTCATCATTAGAACCTTGGTATGAGATGGTATTGTCTATATTTAGACTTTGAAGGTTCCCCCTCACTTCTCGAGGGATGGGCATCGATGCTTATGTCATAATTCGAAGTACTACCTTATTATAGGTGACACTTTGTATCACCTGGGGGGGTGGAATCCACTTTGCATTGTTCTTTGACACACGATAAGGCTGAGGCTCATTTGAATGATTTCCATAGTGGTGCATATGGTGGTTATTTATCTGGGCTTGCTACAACCCAAACATGCCTTAAATTGGGTTATTATTGGCCATTGATATTCAAATATTATGTTAATGCAGTCAATTAATGCCACCCTTGCTAGGTATTTGCATGGAATATGTGCTCGCATCCTACCCCCTTACATCCTATTATCACCGCCAGTCCCTTCACTGAGTCAGGGGTAGATTTTATGGATTGCAACCGAGGTTTGGATGGTGGACATAATCACATTATAATGGTCCTGGAATACTTCAAGAAATGGGAAGAAGCTATGCCTGTAATTAAATCCGATGGTGAGATGGTTGCTCATTTTATATTCAATGAAATTATCACTGGGTTCAGAATCCTAAAGTAGATTGTCACTGACCATGGTAAGTACTTCCAAAACAAGATGATGGTAGAATTGGCCTTAAAAATAGGGTATAAGAAAGAGAACTCTTATTTTTATTACCCTTAAGTTGTTGACTTGTATATTTCATATATCGTATTTCATTTATCCCCGATATATTCAGTTATGTGTCACTAGGGTTATTAGACTCTCTTAGAGAAGTTATCCCTTGTAAGTGGTCAAGTCAGGACTAGTATAAATAAAGAGTGAGACTCTCTTTTTGAAGCACACACTCACCCAGGTATAGCACATAGGTGAGAGAGGAGAAGCTCACCAAAGTGAGAGAGATAACAGTTGTTGGAGATCATCTTTTTGTGTTGGGCTTAGGGCAGACCCAGGTTTTATACCATTAACTTCGCACCAAAAAAAAGACCCACAGTGTTGGCCCTTTCGGCAACAACCTACGAACAGGTTGCAGTCTCACCCAAAATAGCTATGGGGTGCCGCAGAACCAGGTTTCTACAAGCAGAAGAGGGATATTACTATACCTTTATCCTTAACAAATAATAATCATACAATACAGAGCTTCGACTTGTACTTAAATAGCTTCGCAGTTAGATGAACAAACAGTTTCTTTCTTAACCCTTAACTGGGAATTCACAGCAAAGTTATTATTTCACAGTTATCTTACTTTATCAATTATCTACTTATCAATGTGAAAATTAAAAACATAACAGAGAAAAAAAAAAGAACCACAACAGCAGATATAACGTGGTTCACCCCTAGTGTAGGGGCTACATCCACAAAACTGCGCTTTTATTCAAATTTTTTCACAACAACAGTTCTGATCTACAACAGATCCACCCTTCAAGTGTAATTGTGCACTTAGTTGTAGTTCCTTTCTTACAATCTCTAAGCTGCGCACTCAGCTGCAGTTACTTTCCTTACAAAACCCTCTGCGCACACAGCTGTAGAGGTCGTCCACTCACATAGCTGGGACTTGACCTTAAAACCCAAAAATAGATCTAACTTCTTCGTATCATATGATCCTCATTTCATTATATGATCTTGACATCTTTACATGAGTACCTATTTATACAACTTCACTATTACAAAATCATGGGCTTACACCTGAAAATTATGGACAATTACAAAAAGAGGGCTTTGACTCAACCCCGACACCCTTAAGACTATTTTGAGTCACAACTCTGCTTACAAGATTCCACAAAAACCATGGAGTTACCAAATTTGAGGACCGTTAAGGTGTGCGCCCCAACAGGCCCCTAAGACTCACCAGTGTCCCGTCCCGGGACACTCCGCTGCTTGTCTGGTGAGAGAATTTTGTTGGCGAATATAGTGAACTATTTGTGGAGGATGCACATGATATCTTCGGCTTCTTACTCCTTCTATATGATATCCTTTTGCACTCTGTCAAGTTCTGTATCTGTCTGCATCTTTGTAACCATCATCTTTAATTTTCCTACCCTCCTGCTCCCTTATATGCCTGTCATCATCGTCATCCCTTCTGCTACTTCTACCACAGCCGCAGCTTGCTTGATCCTTCATCCTTTCATCCTTAGCAGAATACCTATGTTCCTTATGTTGCTATATTCCTTTGTAATATTTATGATGGTCATGGGAATCATTGGGCTTTCTAAGTCTATCAGCGACCCCATCCCTTGAACTGCCTCCCGTTCATGTCCTATTGAATATTTTACCATCCCAAACTTTGGGTCCTTAACAGATGGTACCCCTGAGATTGCATGCCAATGTACTTTTGCATAAGACAAACAACATGCCTCCATTCTGCTGAGCCAGGAGGATACATCTCAGGATCCTCTAGAGTCTTTCCTGAGGGCTTGTGCCTTTCTTCATTCTATTTAGAGCAAACTTCTGCCTTAAATTTCTTCCTGGTTGACCATGTCTGCATAGGTGGATGCAGCACTGGGGGAGTTTAGATGCAGGTTGATTGCTGATAAGGTTCTGTAGACCTCTCTCCCTGAACTCTCGTAACAATTCCTGGACTTCGCGATCATTCGACATAGTCTTAACTGTAAACTTCAAGGAAATGCATAATGCAGGAATCGCAGGCCTGTGTGGCTTCTTATAGAATCCCAGAACAAAATCTGCCATCATGGTGCATTAAGGACACCAAATCTGATGGAGCGGCGGTAAATCCTATTCACGCGGTGCTAGATTTCCCAAAATATCATCACTACAATCGGTTAAGACAGCTCACGTGCTAGCGCCACCAAATATAGTTTGTCCCATCAGTCACATTTTAGGCTGTGACAAACCTTTCTTCTTCAGTAGAACCACTAAATTCAGCTTCATCACTAAACCTTCGACACAATATTGACCGTCTACCCATTCTGACACAAGCTCCAATAGAACTTCGACCTTCGACAGCATTCGACACTTCGTAAATTTGAGAACAACTTCATTATAGTCAAGTACCCAATTTCAACTATTCTTGGTACTTAGACTCTCCTTCTTGCTATTACTTTTGATTAGGGGGTCCAGGCTTGTCCCTGTACTTCTTTAATATACTTCTGTTCACCATGGAAGGTAAAATTTCTCCATTCAATTTACTTAACTGGACTACACCACCATGGGTAACTTCCTGAACTATGTATGGTCCTCTCCAATGGGTCTTGAACTAACCTGAGAACTTCATGAATTTACTGTCGTACAAGAGCACAAGATCACCAATCTAGAATTGCTTCTTCTTAATGTGCCTATCATGCCATGCTTTTTCTCTAGCTTTATGTACTTGCTACTGGAAACCTGTAATGAATCTGTCTTCTTTGATTTCTAGTATCTTTGCCAGCCTTTATTTCAATATAGCTGGGTCATCCATCTCTGTGAAGATAGATATTCTAAGGCTAGGAACAATGTACTCCATGGGCATGACTGCTTCTTGTCCATGGACCAGCCTAAAAGGTGTATGGCCTGTCAACTTCTTGCAAGTGGTTCTATAAGCCCATAATACTGCTGGAATTCTAAGATCCCAATCATTTCTGTTAACATTGCAAACCTTCGTCACAGCATGCTCAAGGATCTTGTTAAAGGCTTCAATAGTTCCATTTGCTTGAGGATGGTAGGTAGTACTATTTTGATGATATACTTGAAATTCTTCAGTCAATGCTTCAATAGTATTATTTAGGAAGTGTGATCCTTGATCACTTATAAGAATTCTAGGACACCCAAATCTTGACAAGATATTATCGAAGATGAACTTCGCAACTGTCCTAGCACTACAGTTGTTGACTGGTTGAGCTTTGGCGCAATGAGTAAGGTAGTCAGTTGCTGCAATAATGTATCTTGCTCCATATTTCTTCACAGGGGGATTGATAGGTCCAACAAAATCAATAGCCCATTTGTCAAATGCTTGTAAAGTTACCTACGGAACTAGAGGCATCTCATCCCTTCTGGACAGTTTTCCTATCCTCTGACACATATCACAGTGGTGGAAATACTCTCTTGAATCCTTATGAATCATATGCCACCACAATCCAGCTGTCAGAATATTATGAGCTGTAGCTTTTCTTGTATAATGACCTCCTGCTGCTCCCGAATGTGCCTCAGCCAAAATCAATGGCTTTTCATGCTCCAGGACACATCTGCGCAGTATTTCATCTGGCCCCATCTTATATAGTTGTCCTGCTATCAAAGTAAAGTCAGCTACTCTAACCACCAGCTGCTTCTTCTGGTGTGTTGTCATCTCAACGGGCACAAAACCTGTAGACAAGTACTGAACAATATTTTGAAAATAGTCATCAACCATCTGGATGGAAAACAACTGGGCATCCGGAAGACCTTCATCCAAGCTAGTGGGTTCTTCTCCTGAATCAAGCCTCGACAAGTGGTCAGGCCCTAGGTTAAGTCTTCCAGGCTTAACTATGATTTCGAAGTCATATTCCTGAAATAGAATCAGCCATCTGCATATCCTTCCACCTAACACAGGCTTGTTAACCAAATACTTCAAAGTAGAATGGTCAGTGAACATCTTAAAATGCGATCCTAACAGATAGTGTCAAAACTTCTGCAAGGCATAAACCATAGCTAGACCTTCTCGTTCTATCGTATTATAATTCTTTTCTACTGTGGACAATTTTCTATTTGCAAAAGCAATAGGGTGATTAATATTACCTTCACCTGACTGAGCCAATACTACACCTAAGGCAATGCAATATGCATCGATATGAACTTGAAACTCCTTATTCCAATTAGGGAATACTAGGATAGGGGCAGTTACCATCTTTTCTTTCAAAATGTCCAAGATTTCCTGACACTCAGGTGTCCACTCAAACTTAATATCCTTCTTCAACTTCTTCTCCATAGGGGTTGTAATCTGAGCATATCCTTTGATGAATTTCCTGTAATATCCAGTATGACCAAGTGTAGTACGAACTTGCTTAACAGACTTCAGAGGTGGCAAGTTCACAATGATGGCTATATTCGCAGGATCCACCATCAATCCTTGCTTGCATATAATATGACCTAGCAGAATTCCAAAAGGTGCACAAAAGATACACTTCTTCAGGTTCAGTGAAATATGATACTATCTACACTTGTCCAGCATAAGCCTTAAGCTATCTATATGATCTTTCAATAAGCCAAAGATAGTCCAATCATCAAAGTAAACTTCCAAGAACTTATGAATGAATTCCTTAAATGCAGATATGACTACCCTGGAAAACATAGTAGGTGCATTCTTCAATCCAAAAGGCATAACTGTATACTGAAAAGATCCCATTTCTGTAGCGAAGGTTGTTTTATGTCGATCCTCTGGAGCAATTATGATCTGATAGTAACCTAAAAATCCATCAGTGAAAGAATACACTTCTTGACCTCCAACATTGTCAAAACATCATCTGTAAAGGGAGTAGGAAACAGATCATGTAAACAGGAATCATTCAGCTTCCTGAGATCAACACAGATTTCAATTTCTCCCTTGGTCTTCTTTTCTTGTACCACCATGGGGATGACCCATTCTGACTCTTTGACAAGCTCAATGATTCCTGCAACAAGCATCTTATCTAGCTTAACCCTGGCTTTTTCTTTATACTTAGGGTTCAGCCTATAAGGGCGCTACTTCACAGGCTTCGCATCAGGTTTCAAAGGGATTTTTATCACTCCTATATCACCAAGGATACCTTTCATTTCTGAGAACTTCATTGAAAATAGGTCTTGATACTCATGGAGAAGTTGGGTCACTTTTCTTACCGTTTATTCATCCCAATAATCTCCAATAGTAGAATACTTAGGCATTTCTTCTAACCCAATGTTTACTTGCCTTGTCTTCAAGGGCTGAGTCACTTCTGGGGCTTCGACTACTAGTCCATGTACTTCGCAGTGTCCTTCTGACTCATGAATGTTTATGTTGCATGGGTCATCATCCTCGTCAATTGCGAGGTTATAGCATTCTACTGCATTAGCTTCTTATTCCTTCCAATCAGATTGGTACTCTGCTATTTCTTTATCATCAAACACCTTAGTATGGATCAACCTAATAGCTGCGTCCAACGCAGGACAAACCCCATTAATAGAAAATGTCAGGACAAAACTATCAACAAGACTATCCCAACTTACAGTACCATGGCGAAGCTCCACCTCTGCATACCAGTTCTTTGCTACAGGTTCCAGAGTGTGCACAAACTGATGTACCAATTCTTCACGAGGTACATGCTTCAATGATTCATAACATTGCTCCAAATGTTCCTGAGGGATATTCTTACCATTAAATCTACTTCCCACCTCCTGAGGTTGATCCATGAATCTCAGGCGAAGGGACTTTTGACAAGCTTCCCAACTATGGATGTACTTTTTATGACCATTCCACCATCTAGCAGCCGTGGCTCTAAATACTGAATCTAGAGTCTCCATTTTTTGTGAATCTGGTACCTGCTCTGAAAATTGCAAAATAAACTCTTCGGGGTCTGTCAAGCCATCAAAAATAGGTAAGACTCGTGTCTGTGAGCCAAGCCATCTGAGAGACTTGGTAATTGTTACACATCGATGTCCATGTAGTTCATAAAGTCTATTCTGCTAATTCTCTAAGCCTTCATCTGAATCAGTCATGCAAGAACTATCACACTGCCAGTCCATTATACCTTCGGGAGCATGGTTAACATAGTCTTCTTCTTTAGATGTGATGTTGTAGATATGATCCAGAATATCCTAATCTTCATCTCTAATTGGCTCTGTCTACCTTTCTCCTTGAGAAGGGTCAAAGGGTACTATGACTCTCAAGCCTTTTCCTTCAAAAGTCATCTTCCTATTTTTAAGGTTGATTACTGCAGAATTCTCTATTGCCCATTCAATTCCTATCAAAGCTGGATAGGCGTTGCTATCATCAATTATCTCAATGACTTCAAAATTTGCTAAGGTACTGACTCCATCAATGTCTACTGGGACACTAGGGAATCTTCCTAGGGGCACAATCTTCTGCTGATTGGCTAATCTCAACTATATAGGGGACCATTCAAGGGTAGGTTTTCCCATTTGCTCCGATGTCTGCTTAGTTAAGACATTTACTTCTGATCCCAGGTCTAAAATGACATCAGTCATGTCATACACTCCTATCTGAGCATGCAATCTCATTTCTCTTCCAGTTCTTCTAACTCTATTGACAGTTTTTTCATTACCAGATCTTCGTTGAGGTTCGCAAGAAGCAATAAATTTCTGTAACTCATTTAAAGCATTCTGATTTCATAAGAGCTTCATACAACTCTGTAAAAATGTCGACAGTGTACTTACTTTATCTGTCGAAGCTTCTTGAGACTGTGACTGCTGTTGATGCTGCTGCGCAAGTGCTACTGTTGTGCTCGGATCAACAAAGTCTTTTTTGGCTTCCATAAATGTTTCTTTTTATCTTCCCACATCGAAGGTTGGAACTTTCTCTGGGGTCTTACGAACCCAAGCCTCGTCAGGCTGTTTCTCCCTATTCTACACTTGTGTCTTAGCTCCATTCCTTGTAACAACGTTAATGGCTGGGATAGGTCTTTGCTATAAAGTAATCATCTGAATATTCTGAGGAGGAGCACTATTTATTTCTTGTATCTTGGCTATCAGCTGTGGGAATTGCTCAATGACATGATCTACTTCTCTGCAATATCGACATGTCGTTGTTGGGTTCCGACAGTCTCTAGCCAGATGTCCTGCCTGATTACAGTTATAGCACACAACCTGGCCTTGACCTCTTCCAGGCATACCACCATGACCGCGACCTCCAAAAGTACCTCAACCTGATGTACTACCACGGTAACCATATCCATCATTTCCTTGTGCATCGTTTTGTACCCTATAAGCATCATATCTTTGATCTCGCATAAGGTCAAAGATGTGACATTCCTCTTCATTGTGTCCAACTGACTTACAAAAATTGCAATAGGGATTCTTAGGTACTTGCACATATCTTTGTAGCAGATAGCAGTCTTTAGGTCGATGCTAGCCAGTTATTCTACAAATCTCACAATATAGAACATTAGGATTAAAAGGGTTTGGCGCACCAGTATTCAGGTAATTCCTTAGCGTAGGACATTGTTCCTTGTCATGACCTTCTATCCTACATCATGTGCACCACACCTCTTCATGAATATATTTCCATTTTTTCATGTCGTGCAGCTCCAAACCCATTTCTGCTAACTGCGCTTGTACTTGGGCTATGCCATAATTATCTTCGACAGGAGTTGTCTCCAGTTTCATGGCAATCTCCAAAGCCTCTTGCTGATCAACAACCTTCTGTTGCATGAGTGGCATTCTGATATGAGGTAATAAGGCTACAATGAACCATTCTTTATTTTGTGCTGGTCCAATAGTGAAACTAACTTGATCTAGTAGAACTTTGAACCTCTGATCAAAGTCCCAAACTGATTCACCTCGCCTCTGCTGAATCTCTATCAATTCAGTTATACACTGTGACTCTAATTTAGGCTTCTTGAACTCTTTGATCATCACTGTTTTAATATCAGCCAAGACATGGTTCTGAGTACTGGAAAATTTCATAAACCAGGTCAAAGCTCGGTCTCTAAAGGAAGTGACCAACTGCGCTCTTCTTATATCTTGATCCAAAATGTTCTTAGTAGTCCACACAGCTTCGCATAAAAACCAAAACTGTTCTGGATCCTCTGATCCAGTTCCTTTGAAGACAGGGAGCTTGATATCATCAGTCATATGGGCCATGGTGGACTGAGGGGGGGTAGAACTTACTGGGGTAGACTGACCTGCGACAGGAATACTCAGGCTAGGGTTACTTCCAGACTGCGACAGGTTCTCAGGGGTAATAGATCTTTGCTGCGGAGTTATAGGAGGGTTTCTAACAAAAGGGGTTTCTTCAGATTCAGGGTCTTCTGGCGTATACTCGGTATTCTGGCCTAGGGTATAGGATTCTAGGTTTCTCTTGTATCTTTTACCGCTTCGTAGAAAACCACTTTGCTCGTCGAAGTTACTTTCACTTCCAAACATAGGTTAGTAAAAATAAATCTAGCAATCTGATTCTATAAGCAATATGCCCTTCTCAACCAAGAGCATTTTAATTTGCAGACTAAATGAATTTAGGTACTTACCCCTTGGTCCTTTGAAGAACTGCCTTTCAGCTTTGCTAAAAGAGGTACTTGTGTCGATGGCAAATTCTATCACAAATGTTTCAAGGGTTCGCATTGTCCAGAAATCAACAGCTCGTGATATCATGTTATTCACTCTTTTCAATATGTTAATTCTTGCGGGGGTCTAGTCAGAAAACTGATCTTCCTTGAAGTTGGTCTTTCTCTCTATCAACCTGGATAACCACTGGTGCAATTCTATGTGGATACTACCAAAGAAAATTTCATGAATATCAGTAAAAACGTACCTTTGCAAGAAGTCGTATGAGCTATGACGAAGATCCTTATTTTCTTGTTCAACAAATTTCTGATAGGTAGCTTCAACCCAATCACCGATTTCTTTTACTGAGGGCCTCCAAAACATAGCCATTCAAGTACGACGTAGATCCCTCTTAAATTAGATACTGAGTTCAACCAGCAATGGAACCAATTTGTTGGGCTTAGGGTAGACCCAGGTTTTATACCATTAACTTCGCACCAACGAAAAGACCCACAGTGTTGGCCTTTTCGACAACAACCTACGAACAAGTTGCAGTCCAACCTGAAACAGCTATGGGGTGCCGTAGAACCAGGTTTCTGCAAGCAGAAGAGGGATATTACTGTACCTTTAGCCTTAACAAATAATAATCATACAATACAGAGCTTCGACTTGTACTTAAATAGCTTCGCAGTTAGATGAACAAACAGTTTCTTGCTTAACCCTTAACTGGGAATTCACAGCAAAGTTATTATTTCACAGTTATCTTACTTTATCAATTATCTACTTATCAATGCATAAAATAAAACCATAACAGAAACAACACAAAAGAACCACAACACCAGATATAATGTGGTTCACCCCCAGTGTAGGGGCTACGTCCACAAAACTGCGCTTTTATTCAACTTTTTACACAACAACAGTTCTGATCTACACACTCAATAGCAAATCCACCCTTCAAGTCTAACTGCACACTTAGCTACAGTTCCTTTCTTACAATCTCTAAGTTGCGCACTCAGCTGCAGTTCCTTTCCTTACAAAACCCTCTGCACACACAACTGCAGAGGTCATCCACGCACACAGCTGGGACTTGACCTTAAAACCCAAAAATAGATCTAACTTCTTCGCATCATATGATCCTCATTTCATTAGATGATCTTGACATCTTTACATGAGTGCCTATTTATACAAGTGCACTATTACAAAATCATGGGCTTACACCCAAAAATTATCGACAATTACAAAAAGAGGGCTTTGACTCAACCTTGATACCGCTAAGACTATTTTGAGTCACAACTCCGCTTACAAGCTTCCACAAAAACTACGGAGTTAGTAAATTTGAGGACCGTTAAGGTGCATGCCCCAACATTTTGTCATTGGGTTTTAATGTTTCCATTGGTTCTCATTCTATCTCTGAGGAAGTTGCACAGTTTTATCCTTTATGGTTTCCCCAAGTAAGATATTTTTGTTTATTGTCTCTTGTGATTGATTGCTATGCATGTTATTCTCTTAGATAAGATCCTAAGATCATATTGCTTAAATGATAAAATTCTAACATGGTATCAGAGCTAACCTAAGAAGAAGACACTGTGTAGCTACGGAAGCTAGGGCTTCTTAATTTTTGGGTCTCTCTCTACAATCCATCAGACAAAGGAGGCTAGGCTGACTCTCCATTGAAGCACGCATATTTTTGTCGAAGTAGAATCTGATTCTAAGCACTCTCAGTTTTTGAGATGCCACTCCATCGGGAAATTACGACTTTTCACTGAAGAGGAATTTTTGAGTGAGTGCATCACAGGATGGCTCTCCTTCTCAAAATCGAATTTTATAGATCAAGATTGAAGTTTTTGGTTGAGTATAACTTGGGGAAAGTCAAACCCTAATTTTCCTGAAACCAAAAAACCAGCACTACAGAAGATCAGGTCTAGATCCATTTTTCAACTTCTCAAATTGGTAAGATCTAAATCTTTTCTATTTCTATTTGAGGTTCTCAGTTAATATGTCTCATCAAACCACGCTTGATGAAAAGCTTGAGGGGGATGATAACTTCCGAGCATGGAAGTATAGGATCTCACTAGTTCTTGAAGAAAATGAATTGGAATCCTACATCAGTGGAGAGGTTCCACTTCCAGAGGGAGATGAGGCTAAGGCCTTACACAAAAATAACTTGATCAAGGATAAGAGGATTATTGTTGATTCAATCAGGGATCACCTCATACCACATGTGTCCTCCCTGAAGACACCTAAACAGATGTTTGATGCCTTGAAAAAACTATTTGAAGGAAGAACATAAACCAGAAGATGACTTTGAGAAATCAATTGAAGAATGTGAAGATCCAGAATGTAGAGACCATACAGTCATACTTTACAAGGGTCTCCTAGATCAAAGAACAACTTGAATCAGTAGATGAAGAAGTAGAGAATGAAGAAATTGTGATGACCACCTTGAATGGTCTCCCTAGGTCATGGGACTCCTTCATTCAAGGGATTTGTGTTAGAAGAAAGCTAGTCACTTTCAGTATACTATGGGAAGAATTCTCATAAGAAGAAGCTCAAATAGTAGCTCGAGAAGAAAATATGGGAAGTGAAGATCATGCTCTCACAGTACACGCCAAGAAAAGTAGAAGTGACTATCATCATCCCAAAGGTAAGCATTCTCACCAGAAATATAACCCTAGAAGATCTAACAGAGATCTATCTAAACTCAAATGTTTTACTTGTGATGAGAGAGGACACTATGCCATAGATTATCCTAGAAATAGGAGTAACTCTCACAAGAAGGGAAAAATAAAACATCATTCTCAAACTGCACAGGATGATGATCCTCCCAAGAAAAGAGTCAAACAATAAAGTGAACATTCTTCAAGTCATGAAGAGTATGTTCTAATTTCTTTCCTCATCGTAACTATCACACATGGAAGCAATGATTGTCTTATAGAAAGTGGGGCTTCCAAGCATATGATGGGATTCAAAGAATCCTTTGTGAAACTATCTGAACATGAGTCACCTCACAAGGTGAAGCTTGGGGATGACTACCAATATCCAATAAAATGTAGTGGTGAATCCTCCTACAAGCTAGACTCTGGAAAGTCTATGAATATGAAGGATGTCTTGTTTGTACCAATACTAAAGAAGAATATCCTCTCCATATTTGCATTGGATGCAGAAGGCATGAGGGTTGCATTTGTATATGGCCAAGTCCTTATGTGGCCAAAGGGAAAGACTATAGATGATGTAGTAGTGATTGGAGAGCAACAGGGAGGCCTATACAAGCTAAAGGGATAACCAAAACAAGCCTTGGTCCATGAATCAGTAGAGGCAAATGAACTATGGCATAGAAGGATTGCACATGTGTTATCAACCCAAATGGCACTTCTCTGTCCGAGTGGTGACATTTCCTATGTTGCCACACAAAAGGACATTTATGGATTGAAGGTTGCCTAAAACACTATAGATGGGCATGCTATAAAATACATTCACTATCCATCCAGCTTGCCATTTTTACCTTTTCATATGTCAATTGTTGTATGCGACTTTTCCTATAAGCAACCCACGTACATACATGACTTTTCCTACAGCATGTTGCGTACTATATGTGAGTATTTGTCATTGCAACCCACGTACAGATCTGTACGCAGGTTTCCCTTATAGCAACTCGCGTTTCATACATGGGTTGCTAGTATCAATACTCGCATACGCCTTTCTTTGAAATTAAAAATAATAAATCGTGATTAATTGAGATTTGTTAAGCCCTAAACAATAACTACCTTAACTGTATCAACCTCCTCAACCTTCGAAACTGACTTATTTCACTAAGTATAAATAAAGGCCTTGGGGAGGGAATTAATCAATCATACTTGGAGAGAAAAGTTATGCTGGTGGTATCTATTCAAAAGTCTTTGGAGCAGCAGAACTCATAATCCTTTGGTCGTAGAGGAGTCCTGTTTCAGGCTTTGGGTTGTAACCTTAACTCATTCACTATTGTTAATAAAGAGAATCCTTATTCCAAATGTGTGTTGAATATATTTCATGTATCATGGTTTGATGAATATTTATGATTAAGCAATCTATATACTGTTTATCTAACTTGTCATATATACATGTATAAGTTTGCACTTGCAGGATTTGCTCTTTACAAGTGAAGGAGAAACATCCCTGAAAGCTTTGGAGGAGAAGCAGAGTGAGAGAAGACAAAGCTTGGATCAATCATGATGAATCGGATGAGTGCATCCTATCTTCCTATTTCCTTTCTGTACTTTAAAGCTGATTTCCTGCAAGTTTTAAGAGTACGTTGGTAACCCCAAACCTTCGGTTATAAGGTTTTTATTCTTGAACAATAGAACTCGTGACTCTGCTAGGGAGCCTAGACTGCTGTAGGTTATTTCTGTTACCCTTGACCAGTCTTTGCCTTGAGTTTGTGTGTGGTATCTTGTCCTGGTTCATGCTTACCATAGTGTTTCAAGGCCTGGTGGATTTTCCTTCTTTTTGAGAAAATTTTGTACCTGTACGCGGGTTTCTCTTATACATAGTTGCATACAGAGGCCTACATACATGGGTTTCTCTCTAGGACAGTCACGTATGGTACGCGAGTTGCCCTTATACACAGTTGTGTACAAGCCTTGAAATAGGGATTTTTGGGCTAGGGTTTGCTTTTCCCTGTCCTTTTATGATTCCTATTTGTTAGTTGGTCTTATTTATAAGCATTGTGTTTTTAGTTTGATGACCTTGTTGGCCACACATTGTGCTTTCCTGTAAACCCCTTGAGTTTCTTTTGCTTGGATTGTTTTCTGTTTGCATTTTGAAGTAGGTCTACCTGTTTGGGTTATAGGGTGAAGTGTTTTTTTCCAAATCAGTGATTAGGGTTCTGGGAAATGTTTTTCCTAGTCTATATTTGGATAGTGATTGGTTTTCCACTTACCTTTGTGTGTTTTTAGTGATTTCTTGTCATTGTACCCGCCCAAGCTAGGGTTCCAAGTCTTCCCTTGTGGGTTGATATTTAGTCTTATTAATCTGTTTACTTCAATTTGCTTGCTTTATAAAGTTGATTTGATCCAAGTATACTCAATTTTAGTGCATTTTAGGTGCATAGTAGTGTTTGAGCATTTTAAAAAGTGAAAATAAAAACATTTTCAAGTTTTTTGCATTTGTTTTTGCATAAGTAGTTTTAATTTCATTTTTAAAATACAATATCAAAACTACAATAATATAGTCTTAGTTTCTCTTTATTGTTGCATTTGTTCATCAATTTATATTTACAAAAGAAAAAGAAGTTTTCTTTAATAGTGGTAATTTGCTTTGAAAAAAATACACCTTTGGTTTTTGTTTCTTATCGAGTCAAAAACACCATAGTTCATCACTCCACTTCCTTCTGAGTAAGAAATAGCCCTTAAAATGAACGCAATAATTAAAATTTACTAGTAATTTTTATTTTCCATGGCCATCCACTTACTAGCTTAGGCTAGACTTGTGGGATAGGAAGTGTAAACTTCCCATAAGTTTTAAAATTCAGACGTAGTGGACTATTCGATAGCTAAATCCTTGTCTTTAACAATTGTATCTGGGAAGCTCCTCTCAAAAGGGAGTCAAGCACGAGGCTGCATGGAGACATTGGACTGAGGAGATAACCCTTTGATTCCTTGTCAAAATGTAAATCAGGACTTTTACGCATCTAGGGCTTCTGTTCTAGACAGAGTTTCGGGCTCAGCTACCTGTCCCATGCATACAAGTCAGTATTGCAATTGTCACCCTAGAGTGTTGGCATAGCTAAGGTAGCCTTTAGTCTCTTGACATATAGGGTTCATACCTAGGTAAACCAGAAGGCTATTTCTTGTTCACCTTGGATGGGCTTGGAAGGTAACCCTTGTTCAAAGTATAGAAGGGTGGTGGGTGATTCCTCCGCTTGTGCCTAAGAACCACTTCAAGGACGCCAAGTAGCCGTCATTCATATTTCTTTGGGAAAGCATATCTTTCACCGTTGTTGACTGTTTGAGGCTTTAGGAAATTTTGTAGTGTTTGCTCTGTGGTTTTGTCTGTGTTTAGTTGGCCTTAGGTTTTTATTTGTTAAATTTTCAATCGTGGAGGACCAACCTATAAGAAGGTCAAGAAGGTTGCAAAACCTTCCTCCTCTCATCACATTGGAACCTCCACCTCCACCCCAAAGGTGGAGATTTGAAATGGACGGTTCATTTGAACCAATAGGAGTAAGTGAAGTTCCAAGTGAACCATCACTTATAGCTAACCATCTTGATTTTGATACAGTTGAGATAGAAGACTTGTAGACTGACGAGTTTGCAAGGAATTTTAACACACCCTTGACTGACTTAAATGATCTTGTGATCGTCCAGGTTAGAGCTTCTGATTCACCTGTTTTAGGTGTCCCTATGGGTAGGGTTATGTCTACTATGGGAGAAAGTTCTTTTGTTTTAACCTCATCCATTCTGGATGAAGGGGTACTACCTCCCCTAGTAAGTGCCCCTAGATCTAGCATACCTTCTACACCTTTGACTCTAGCGAGCCGAGTGGTCCAACCGCCGATTCACTCAAGCCTAGAAGGTGCTTTTGGTGACATAGTTACTGGGATTCCTAGTATACATACCGTTCCTTCCTCCTTCACATACACTGCCTAGAGTTGTCCGGTAGGATCCTCAGCTTTCATCCAAGGATTTCCTTGGAATGGGGGACACATTCCCCCATCCACTCTGTACATAGGCCCATCACCTTCTTATGTAGGAGTGAAGTTTGGAAACAATACCTCTTATGGGAAAAGTTTTCAAACTTCGGTATCGAGCCTGTTTATGAGCTCTCCCTTTTTGTTGTTTAGCAGAGGGATACCTACTCCTGTTTTTCAAACCCTAATTTCAATTGGGACGGCCTGAACCTCTTATATTGCACCTCCCACTCACAACCCTATGGCTTACGGATGGAATCTATTTTAAAGTAATCCATCCAATTCGCAACTAGTGGCAGGGAGCAACCCCACCTTTAGCTATGGGCATTCGGGGGCAGGTCCCTCTAATCACCAGAATGGCACTTTTTGTGTCCCGGTTCGACCCAAGATTCTATTCCTGGGAATGTTAAACTTTCCATACTTGTCTAAGTTGATGAATGACCTGATGAAAAATAACCCCTCGTGGCCACCTGTTCCCACCAAATTGCCATAAGACATCCCTAAATTTGAGGGCAAAGTTGGTGAAGATCTTGGCGCTCATGCCACCACATTTCATTTATGGTGTTCTTCAAATTCACTGAATGAAGATTCAGTTAGGTTGAGGCTGTTCCAAAGAACATTAACAAGTATCGCGACAAAATGGTACATTGAGTTTCCTTCTGCTGCTTTCAGTATTTTTTGGGACTTGGCTAGTGCATTCCTTAACCACTTACAGATTCCGGTCTAATATGATTTCGAAACAGACTTGTTATCTACCTTTAGGTAGAACAAGGCTACCCACATCTTGGATCACATCCAAGAGTGGAGGAGGTGAAAGAGCCTTATAAAAGCCACTATTCCTCCTGAGTTCTTACTAGAGTGGTTCCTTAAATCCTTGTTGCCCTACATATCTAAGGACGTATCCACCTCAGGAGTGACGAATGAAGAAGAATCCATTCTCAGGGACTAGAAATTGGATTTGATTTATTCACAATCTAGGATCTTGTATGAGATTATTCTTGAGGCACCGAGGCCTACCCATGATGTGGAGAAGCCTAATCCTAAGCCCCATACCGATGTTGTGGTTGGGTCTGTAAACTCTCCCACCGTAGAGTCTTTGGCTAAACAACTTCATCAGTTGTACGTCAAGTATTCTACGGTAGAGGCAGCCAGGGTTTCCCCCTCGCCCCAGAGTGAAAATGTTTTTGCACAAACCTCTCAGAAGGGAAATCAACAACCCAGTGGAAAGAAAAAGAGAGGAAAGAAAGGAGAGGGAAACCAAAACAAGCAGAAACCCACAAATAGTGCTGATGGGGGCAAGAAAGAAAAGAAAAGGTTAAATTCCCGTGTAATTTGTGCCATGAGGATCACCTCACTCACCTTTTTCCCCTTATGGAACAAGCCCAGAAGCTACTTAAAGCTCAACAACCGGATGTACTGAAGGATCCTTTTCCCCAAGGGTAGAACTCTGCTTCATCTTCTAATGTAGTAGGGGGCACTCCAACATGGTTCAATTTTTGACTTTGTTACAGACTAGGAATAAAAAGTATGAGAAAGAGACTCCTGAGAAGGGTAAGGCTATAGGTGAAACTTCTAACCCTCTCATGATTGAGAAGCCTGTTGAAACTATGCCGAAGATACCGAAATGTTTCATCAAGGAAACCTTGCATAATCATAATGCAAGGGCTACTTCAAACTACTCAATAGTTGAATATCTAGCCCAAACCCCATGTGCAATGTCAGCTTTAGAGGTGTTAAAGAGTTGTCTCGCCCAGCGGGATGCTCTCTGAGAAGCTTTAGCCAGCATGGACTCATTGAGTCTCATGGAGAAATTTCATTTGTCAGATATTAAAATTTTCCTACCTTACCATGTAGCCTTATCAATAGATGTCATCCATGGTGGAAAGACCATTGGAAGGGCAGTTGTTGATGAGGGTGCTTCTACATGTGTTATGTCCTTATCCTATTGGAAAGCTTTCAGATCCCTAGAGCTGGTCCCATCAAACACTCTACTTACTGCTTTCGATGGAAGGTCATTCCATCCACATGGTATCCTACCTGCTTTTGAAATTAAGCTGGCAGGGAAAGCAATGTTTGTTGAGGTGGAAGTGATTGATGTACTTTTGGACTATAATTTGCTTATGGCAAGAAGCTAGACTTATGCCATGTTCACTATTATGTTAGCCATCTTTTAGGTAGTGGTTTTTCCACATGAAGGAAAGTTGGTTACTGTTGACCAACTTGATTTTACTCAAAAAGGCCATTTAGAGTCTAATGAGTCCTCTATGCCATTGGTTGATCAGGTAAAACCTGCTGCACATAGCTTGGGGGATGGAATGTACGCATCACTGATGGGCACATTTGATCTTCCAGCCTTGATTAACTATATTGGTTCTACTAGTGTGGGGAAGTCCATAGCCACGGTTGTTGATGGGACTGATCCTTTGGTTTTCCATTCCCCCCATGAACTGGAAGTGCCCTTATTGGCAGTGGAAGTAGCTTACCAAGCTATCACTCAAACCATTGTTGATCCCATTCCAGACCCTCTCACAGTCTCAGAGGACCTGGAAGAAGTCTATTTTCCCGTGTGGGTGGAAAACTCTTTGCACTCTACAAACTGTTTAGCTATGGTTTTACCTTCTGATGAAGCCATTCTAGAAGCCATGAGTGGACGTGGTAAGCTCTGTGAAGATCTTCACCATCGATCCTATTTTCTTCTAGAGTTAAGTAGAATAGAAAATCAAGAGTTTCATATGAGATTGTTAGATGATGTTGATACATCCATCAATCCCTTACCCAGGGAAGGAATGTTTGTCAAGGGGAATATGGAAAATATTTCCACTACTATCCCTATCAACATCTCTGTAAATCTTGATGTCATGGAAACCATATTTATAGGTGCAAACTACTCTCTTGAGGAGATTGTTATCTATACTTCCTTTTTTAAGGAATTCTACAATGTCTTTTCCTGGGCATATGAGGAGATGCCAGGAATTGATCCATCGATTGTTGAACATGAGATCTGAAGATATCCTGATGCCAAACCTGTTTGACAAAAAATAATATCTGTTAACCCGAGTAAAGCAGTGGATGTGAAGGCTGAAGTTGGAAAACTATTGAAGGATGGTTTTATTTATCCCATAGCTCTAACATAATGGGAATCCAACCTCGTTCCTATTGATAATAAGCAAGGGACCATACGTGTCTGTAGTGACTTCAGATATTTGAATAAATCTTGTCCTAAGGACAACTATCCCATGCCATTTATAGAATATATTATAGATGCTTCCACGGGAAGTGAAGTGTTCTTGTTTATGGATGGTTTCTCCGGATACAATCAAATTCAAATAAAACCAAAAGACCAACATAAAAATGCTTTCATTTGTCCTTGGGGTACCTTCACGTACAAAAAAATTCCCTTTGGATTGAAAAATGCTAGGGCAACCTTTCAACGGGCTATGAACTTTGCCTTCCATGATATCAAAGCCATTATCTAACCTTACCTTGATGATCTGCCTCCACATTCTCGTAAGAGGATTCAACATCCATATCATGTATGGTTAATATTTGAGAGATGCAGATACTATAATATCCACTCGAATCCCTACAAGTGCATGTTCTGTGTCAAGTCTGGAATATTGCTTGGGTTCATTGTCTCTAATAGAGGCATCTAGGTGAATCCATTAAAAGTAGAGGCCATTGTAATTCTTCCTCCTCCTCTTTCTATCAGGAAAATTCAAAGCTTGCAAGGAAAGACTAATTTTCTTCGATGTTTTATTGTTAACTATGCCAAGATTACCAAAGGTTTCATGCACTTGCTTAAATAGGACACCCCATTTGTATGGGATGAAACTGCACAACTCACTTTCGAGGCATTGAAAAAATCTTTGTTGTGCATCCGCCAGATTACTCTAGGGATTTTATATTGTATCTGGCTGCGTCCGAGTCGACCACTGGGGTAGTACTGGTCCAGGAGGATGATAATTTTGTAGAGCATGTCATTTACTATCTTAGTTGTTCTTTGGCCGGACCTAAACTCAGGTACTCCCATGTTGATAAATTATCCTTAGCAGCTGTCTATGCTATTCATAGGTTAAGTCACTACATTTTACTGAGGACCACAATAGTAGTGGCGGATGTGAATCCCTTTCAATATGTTTTGTCTGGACGGATTGTTGGGGGGGAATTCAATAAATGGATAGTCATTCTCCAATATTTTGGCGTGGATTTTCAGTCCGCTAAGTATAAAAATTCCTTAATTTTTGCTGAGCTTATAGCAGAATTTCCTATTGAATAAAATGTAGCCGTTGAAGATGACTCATTCCCAGATGAGCATATCTTCTTGATATCCACCTTTGATCCTTGGCACGGAGATATTATTATATATCTCCAGACTTGGAAGTATCCTGTAGCTTCCTCATGGGAAGAACGACGTAAATTACACCTTCATGCTAAGAACTACCTCATCATAGGAGATACATTATATCAAAGAGGGGTAGATTCCATTTTGCATCGATGTCTTACCCATGAGGAAGCGGATATTGTCCTAAATGATTCCCATAGTGGAGCGTGTGGGGGTCAATTATCTGGGTTAGCAATGGCCTAGAAGATACTACATGCTAGTTATTTCTGGCTGATGAGCTTCAAAGATTATGTGGAAGCGGTGAAGCGTTGTCATCCTTGTTAGCTTTACACCAAGAAAATGTGGTCACATCCTGCTCTGTTGTTTTCTGTTGTGTCGATAGGCCCCTTCATGAAATGGGGGATTGATTACGTGACATGCAACCCAGCCTCTACTGGGGGGCATAAATATATTATTGTCGCCATTGACTAGTTTACGAAATGGGCAGAGGCAATGCCTAATTTTAAAGATGATGGGGAAACAACAACTTTATTCTTATTCAATCAGATTATAGCATGGTTTGGTATACCCAAAGTGATTGTCACTGACCACGGTAGTCATTTTCAAAATAGCATGATGATGAAACTGACCACTATGCTTGGATTCAGATAAGAACATTCATCTTCGTACTATATGCAAGAAAAGGGTCAGGTTGAGGCTGTAAATAAGACTTTGAATACCATCCTCAAACATACAATTGATGCATCCCATTCTAACTGGAACATAATACTATACCCTGCTCTTTGGGCGTACTGAACTAATGTAAAAACGGCTACAAGTTTCTCCCCCTTCCAAATCATTCATGGAGTGGAAGTCGTTACCCCGGTTGAATGTGAAATCCCGTCTTTGAAAATAGCTATTCATGTGTTACCTGATATTACAGAGCTTGAAGAACACCTGGTACATTTAGAACACCTTGATGAGCAGCGAAGAGATTCCCTGACTAATAATCAAGCTCACAAGAACAAGGTCAAAAACCAATATGATAAGTCGGTCAAACCTCATATTTTCTCTAAGGGGGAACTTGTTTTTCTTTGGGACCAAGACAAAGAACCCCTAGGGGCAGGAAAATTCAAGGCCATGTGGTTAGGGCCTTATGTCATGTCGAAGGTCTTAAAGAATGGTGCATATGAGTTGATTTATTTTGATGGGAACAAGCTGCCTAAGCCTAGAAATGGGCTCTACCTGAAAAAGTACTAGGCTTAGGCTTAGCGCTTTTTCTTGTATTTTATTGTATGTATTTTTATGTACATTAGTTTGTCGGTTTTGTTTTTATACCATCTGCTGGTTGTTGCATATTTCTTCTGAGAGGTATCTAGGTTTCGCCGATGGCGCCAGTCGCCACACTTGTAATCTAGCTTCAGCAACATGGGTCATTTACTCTCCCTCAAGATAGCTAGTTGCCGCAGGAGGCGCTTGCTTAGGTCCTTATTCTAATAATGTTGCTGAATATAGGGCTATAATTGAGCTTCTATGGGATGCTTTGTCATGTGGTATCACCCAGCTAGAAGTCTGCATGGACTCTCAACTGGTGGTTTACCAGCTCAATTGAGCTTATTAGGTGCGAAACCCTATTCTATTACGTCAGTTCACGCAAGTTAGGTTATTGGAAAGAAATTTTGAATTTATTATATTCAATCACATTCCAAGAAATTAGAATTCATTGACTGATGCATATGCTAATTACA
>LPNX010221264.1:37358-72642 GCA_001517045.1 Pseudotsuga menziesii | reverse complement strand
GTCCATCAAAATGTCCTAGATCTAAGCAGGACCACCCTGGTCACTTGGACCACCTTGGTCCCCATGGTCTCTCTGTACTCTGGCTTCCTCAGCCTCTTTAGCTTCGGTAGCCTCCACAACATCTATGTACACAAGAACTGCTCTAGCCAGCTGCCTCAAAATGCGTAACGAGACAGGTGGAACTCCAACCACAAACTCCTACATGACGGTCGGGATATGCTCTATCCGCAAAGTGGGAACTCTCTGGGTAAGCCTGGCCAGCTTCCCCTCCAGAACCCTAATAAGCTTGGGGTCTTCTCCTAAGACAATATCAACAAACATACGTGGATGCCCCTCAGGGCGGACCGCTCCAATATCTTCATTTTGACATGTTTATAGGATTAGGAATTTTATACATATGCATATATCTATAATTTAAAATTCATAAAAATTTTCAAAATTTGAAAATTAAAAAATTGCCTAGCTCTCCCCATGCTCCTCCTGGAGGGAGTACAAGGTCTGGATCACCTTGAAAATCCATTCTGGCATTCGAAAACTACTCTAGTGCCAGTAGCTGCCACTCCCACCAAAAGTAGAAGTCATCATCGTACAGACTCTACACTGAGCCTCCTCCTCCTTGATGGAGGAATATGTCTCCCCATATGCTTAGCCTAGGATGACGTGGAGATTGGAATGGTAGGGGTATGGCAGGGCTCAACCCTGGTACTCTCTCTCGAAGAAGGAAACCAATATGCTAGAATACCCAAAATTATTTCTCCTTCCTCTGTTGCAATCAGAGAGTTGTTTTATCATGATTGGGACAACTCCTGAACACCAATTGTATAGGGCACCCTACGTACAATCCACTTCCAACCTCATTTGTTTTCATTTAGGTAGATGTAATGAAGAGGATCCTGCAATCCTCACTATGGTGCTGGACAGTACCTCTAGTGTAAGATCACGGATATGTGCAATAGGGATGTAGCTACCTCTCTTCTAGGTACCAGGTGTACAATACACATCAATGTAGTTCTACACACTTAGAGGATCATCGCCCCTGCCGGTGCCCTCTAAGTTGATCAGTGCTCCTCGTCGTGATAGGCCGACAATAGAATATATGTCCTCGGAAGTAATTTCCAAATTTTCACCCTGTAGGTCAAACATCCCTAAATCATGGTCCCAATAGTTTATCATGAACTCCAGCAAATGGAAATTGGCCCGCATTGGTGATGTCCAAAAGAATTTTAATAACCCACTCATTCATAAAGAATGTATAGTGGGCGCACATTGGAGCTCTTCCTGGTCCATATCCTCATGCTCTCGTTCCCTCCATTCCAACACCATCTTCACACCTAGAAAAAAAGTCATTATGAATCATCAATATCATATAAAATTTCAAAATTTTTCCCTCAATTTAGCTTTTTATCCTTCACATAGTACACACGACTATCTAGTTAGACATGTCACGTACTATACGCGATTGTCCCTAAGGGAAACCCGTGTACATAATGCATGTACATGAGTTTCAACATAGTGAACCCGCGTACACAGTGTGACATGCTTTAGGATGCTTAAAAATATGAAATTGGGACTCAAATTTGAAAATTGTTAGGATCAAATTGAAGATCTCAGGGTGTAGGCTTGCCTGCAACTTGTGGAATCAGATTTCATCCACTGGATTGTCCACACCGATCGAATGAAGGTAGACATAAAAACTTGTCTTTTATGGCTAAAAATCAAAATGGTGAGTTTTGTTTTAATTTTTGAACTCTTTATAGAAATTATATTTCTAAAAGTGGGTTTTTTCCTATAGTTCAAAATGTATTTAACTAATACCATATCTCTTTTGGCCTTGTAATAGGTTTTTCATCATTACAACGTGTTTTTGCTCCTATAGGGTGGTTCTTGACATTTCCAATGCATTTTTGCATCTATAATTAAACTTAGCAATCAACATTTTTCCATGGACTATGGTATTTTAAACCATTAGTCCCCTGTCTTTACCATTGTTGTTCCATGGATAGGACCTTCCTTTCATGAGTATCCTGATTTTAAACCTATGTTGTCTTTTGATACCCATGCTACAGTTGTTTGAGGTACAAGGGTATCCTCTTAGCTATTTTTTATGCCAAATAGAGCCTCTTTTGGGTCTCTTTTTACAAGCTATCCCTTTATAGGAATCCTCACCCTTATGGATTTTCTTTAGGCCCAGGTCTGACTCCTCAAAAATAGACTTGACTGCCAAGTTAACTTGTTCGTTCAAGCTCATTAAGACTATGTGAATGGGCATCCGCATTGGCGGTAGGTTATCTCTTTCTCGGACCATGCGGAATAATATGACAACGTATCCCTCTCTTTTCTATTTGAATTGAGAAGAGTATTCTCAGGCATAGGTTTATCACTTTTCCAGACCTGAGGGACTAAATTTATGGAAAAGGAACTCCTGGTATGAGCTTAGTTTTCTCTTTTTCATTCTCTAGACCTAAACATGGAAAAGATTCCAAGTGTACTTCGTGTCTTTGTCATGCTTGTTAAACACTAAAGTACAAAGAAATGAGTTTATTGTTGTAGGCCCCATTTCTCATACTCAAATAGATCTTTCTGAGTGATCTTACTTTCCTTCACACTCATAAAACTCAAGCTATTTATGCTTTTCTTGAAGGAGCGTTAGGTAGGTGGTAATTTAACCTTTTTTGGACCTCCCTAACTAAGTACGAAAAAGGTTCACCTTTTCTTCTACGGAAGTTAAGAGAGTTATTTTGTGGTATGTTTTATACTTTTCTAGCCTCAGGAGAATAAATTGGACGAAAAAGGACCCCCCTAGAGTCTTCTTTGGAGTTTTCAAACTCTCTAAATGTAAAAACACCAACTGAGCATGTACTAGTTTGGGCTCATTAAATCCATGAATCAGTGACACTATCAAGCATTATTTTCTCTTCTCTTCAAGCTTGCTAAAACATGAAGACAGATCCGATTTGACTTTCCTGGACTCGTTAAAATTTAACAGGGAAGGTAAGGAATATTTTTTCTCTTATTTTCAGTTAGTGGCAACATGTCATCCTTGAACACGGCACTCTCCTTTTTTTCCGATACCCATGTCTCAGTGTTCAATTTCAGTTCAGCTATTACTTCGATTTTATTACTCCTCCTCTTGTCCGTTATACCTGGGGAATCTAATCATGTCTCCTACATGACAGATAAGTCTAGTTGTTCTATCTATAAAGTTAAAATTTGCCTTGGGTCATCTCTGTGTGGTGCTCACTATTCAAGGACTCAACTCAATGTCTAATTTCTATCCTGATCCCATCATTGTTATATCTGTTATCTCTTGTGTCTCCCTTCCTTTGCACAGTTCCTAGTCACTCTTGTGATCCATTGGAGGATCTATTGCCTTCCTTATCACAGTATGGTTCGACCTCAGTACTTCCTAACGATGAAGACCTATAGCTTTGACGATAGTACCTCAAGATTCACTTCCATCATTGGTGAATTCCTTTGCTTCAATTGTTGATTATCACCTATTGATTGACAAACTGTTGAATCTGTTCCATGTTCGACTTCATCCTACTTTTATTCACATGGATTGGATTGTACTGGTTCTTCGGGATTGCTTATGAAGACCTTAGTTCCTCATCTATGGACTAAGTTGCGCAAGATTATGCTCCATTTATGTACATAGCTTCTAGATCTTTGAAAACTCATCATTATTGTATATTGTGGCTTCGATCCACCTTTGTAATATGCGTGGCCTAATTCCCGTATCATCTGATGTACTCAAATATTGTAAAGGAGCTAGTGTTCCAGTATATTGAACATAGCATCCTCAGATATGACTTTGTATATGAAATTATTATGTATTTGTTTCAGGTATTTCCTCTGATCCATTGGATTTCTAAGTTCTCCAAAGATAAAGATTATAATGTATTTCAGGCCATCATTTCCCTCTGACCTTAAACATTAGGGGGTATCTGTTATCAACCCAAATGGCACTTCCCCATCCAAGTGTCGACATTTCCTATGTTGGCACACAAAAGGACATTTATGGATTGAAGGTTACCTAAAACACTATAGATGGGCATGTTATAAAATACATTCACTATCCATCCAGCTTGCCATTTTTACCTTTTCATATGTCAGTTGCTGTATGTGAGTTTTCCTATAAGCAACCCGCGTACATACGCGACTTTTCTTATAGCATGTCGTGCACTATACACGAGTATTTTTCATTACAACCCGCATACAGATCTGTACGCGGGTTCCCTTATAGCAGCTCATGTGTCATATGCAGGTTGCTAGTATCAATACTCACGTACACCTTCCTTTGACATTAAAAATAATAAATCACGATTAATTGAGATTTGTTAAGCCCTAAACAATAACTATCTTAACTGTCTCAACCTCCTCAACCTTCTAAACTGTCTTATTTCACTATGTATAAATAAAGGCCTTGGGGAGGGCATTAATCAATCATACTTGGAGAGCAAAGTTATGCTGGTCATATCTATTGAGAAGTGTTTGGAGCAGCAGAACTTAGAATCCTTTCGTCGCAGAGGAGTCCTTGTTTTAGGCGTTGGATTGTAACCTTAACTCATTCACTATTATTAATAAAGAGAATCCTTATTCCAAATGTGTGTTGAATATATTTCATGTATCATGGTTTGATGAATATTTATGATTAAGCACTCTATATACTATTTATCTAACTTACCATCTATACAGGTATAAGTTTGCACTTGGAGGATTTTCTCTTTATAGGTGAAGGAGAAACATCCCTGAAATATTTGGAGGAGAAGCAGAGCGGGAGAAGACAAATCTTGGATCAACCGTCGTGAATTTGGTGAGTCCATCCTGTCTTCCTATTTCCTTTCTGTACTTTAAAGCCGATTTCTTGCAATTTTTAAGAGTACATTGGTAACCCCAGACCTTCGGTTATAAGTTGTTTATTCCTAAACAACAACATGTGCACTATAGGGAACTACCACTTGGAAGCAAAGCTGTTAAAGATATTCCATAAATACAAAAAAAACATGAAGGTGTTTGCAAAGGATGTGAGAAAGGAAAGAACACAAAGAAGACATTTCCAAGTAGCGAGAGCAAGGAAAAAGGGATCTTGGAAATCATCCACTCCGATGTATGTGGTTCGATGTCATCCAGTTCATTGAATGGGTATGTATACTATGTTTCTTTCATTGATGATTTTTCTAGGAAGAAATGGCTATACTTCTTGATGAACAAAGATGAAGTATTCAGTAAGTTCAAGGAATTCAAATCCTTGATTGAGAACCACACAGAAAAGAAAATCAATACATTTCAATCATACAATGGAGGAGAATTCACATCAAATGAATTCAAAGAATAATGCAGATATTCAGGGATTAAGAGGGAGTTGACCACTCCATATAATACACAATACAATGGGATTGCAAAATGGAAGAATATAACAATTATGGAAGCTGCAAGGGAAATGATTTATGATCAAAATATCCCCATGCATCTATGGGCAGAAGTTGCTAGAGCAACCCTATATGTACAAAACTGTACTCCACATAGAGTACTTGAGAACAAGACACCTAAAGAAGTCTTCTCCAGCAAGAAACTAGAAGTCATTTATCTCAGAATATTTGGCTATCCAGTGTACATACACATTCCAAAAGAAAAGAGGAAAAAGTTAGAACCTTAAGGAAAGAAGAGTATATTTGTGGGATATAGTGAAAGATCAAAGGTTTACAGAATATAATTCCCAGGATTCAAGAAGATCGACATCAGTAGAGATGTAAAATTTGACGAAGAATCAACTTACAACGAATCTATAAAGAGACCTATTAGAGACCCTGAAGAAGCAGAAGCACCCAAAATTCAAGATACAACTATGAATGATGCAACTCAATATGAAGATCAAGAAATAGAATAACCCCAGGAACTTGTATATCAACCCCATGAGAAGAATCCTCACCAAAGGAAACCTGCATGGGTACAAGAGGCTATCCAAGGTGCAGAAAGATATGGGTCTCTAGAAGAAATGCATAAAGAGAGGAAAATAACTAGGTCCTACTCCGGTTATGTAGCCCTATTATGTGACATCATTGATAAAGAACATTCCAACTATGAAGAAGCAGTAGAAAAGAAAGAATGGAAGGATTCTATGATCAAGGAGTATTAGTTGATCATGAAGAATGATTTATGGGATGTTGTCCCAAGACAAGAGGGGAAGTCTATTGTGATATCCAACTGGATCTACAAGATCAAGCATGCTGCAGATGGCAACATAGAGAAATATAAAGTAAGATTTGTGGCTCATGGCTTCTCCTAGAAAGAAGGAATAGATTATGAAGAAAATTTTACACCTGTAGCCAGATACACTTCCATTAGATCAGTACTTGCTCTGGTTGCAGTAAAGAAACTGAAGATACACTAGATGGATGTCAAGACTTCTTTCTTGAATGGTGTAGTGGAAGAGGAAGTTTATGTGGAGTAGCCACTCTGTTTTGAGACACATGATAGGGAAACTCATGTGTGTAAATTGAAGAAATCCATGTACGGTTTGAAACAAGCACCCAGGATATGGCACGACAGGATTGAGAGATTCCTGACTAGTTTCATCTTTACCAAGAGTAAAGAAGATTCCAACCTTTACTACAAGGTTGAAGAAGGGAACCCTGTGATACTCCTACTACATGTAGATGACCTGCTTGGAACAGGTGAGGATGGGTTAATTCTTAACACAAAGAGGATGCTTGATGTCAAGTTCGAGATGAAGGACTTGGGTATGATGCACTACTTTTAAGGCATGAAGCTGTGGCAGAATACAGAAGGAATATCCGTAGGACAAGGGAAGTATGTAGTAGAGATCTTGAATAGGTTCGGGATGATGGAATGCAAGGCTATGACCACACCTATGGCATCCAACCTGAAGCTATTGAATGACGCTTCATCCAATTTGGTTGATGCTACGATGTATCACCAGATGATTGGGTCCCTGATGTACCTGATGAATACAAGACCATATATTTTCTTTGCTGTGAATACATTGAGCTAGTTCCTAATATATTCGAGACATGTTCACTTGATTGCCGCAAAGCATATTCTAAGGTATATAGAGGGTATAGTTGATTATGGGCTCAAGTATGAGGCAAATCATAAGATTAACTTGGATGGTTATCTGGATTCAGATTTGGAAGGAAGTTCCATCAATAGGAAGAGCACTTCGGTGTGTTGCTTCAGTATGGGATCAGGTATGATCTCTTGGTTTAGCAAAAAGTAGTCCTGTGTGGCACTAAGTACAACTGAAGAGAGTATGTTGCATCTTGTTCGGCTAGTTATGAGGAAGTGTGGCTAAGGAAGCTAGTATATCATTTCTTTGATCTCTAGTTGGATGCTACTTGTATATATTGCGACAACCAGAGTTGTGTGAAGTTGTTGGAGAACCCGGTGTTCCATGAAAATTCAAAGCATATCAAGATCAAATATCACTATATCAGGGACATGGTATAGAGAGGAGCATTGAAGCTCCAGTATGTTGCGATGGATGAGCATATAGCTAATGTGTTGACCAAGTCATTAGCCAGAGGGAAGTTTGAGTACTTCAGGGAGAATCTTGGTGTTCTCTAGATTGAGGTTTCTTCCAACGGGAAGTGATGAGTTCATGTACCATTCTAACCTAGTGGTAGGTGGGGCCTCCCATGGTTAGATATAAGTGTAGATCCCTTCTAAAATTAAAGTATGATTGGTTCCTCCCATGGTCATATATAAGTGTAGAACCATTTTGACATGGTGGTAGGACTGGTTCCTCCCATGGTCAAATGTAAGTGCAGGTCCTTTCCCTAGATGATGGATGGTGTGTCCTATCATGCCAATGGATGTAACTGTATATCCTTTCCCATTATGATAGATGGTGTGTGCTATCATGATGGTGGATGTAAGTGCAGGTCCTTTCCCTAGATGGTAGATTGTGTGTCCTACCATGCCAGTGGATGTAAGTCCTGGGCCTTTCCCTAGATTATAGATGGTGTGTCCTACCATTCTAGTGTATGTAAGTGATGGGCCTTTCCCTGAATGATAGATGGTGTGTCCTATCATTCCAGTGGATGTAAGTGTTGGGCCTTTCCTAAGATGGTATATGGTGTGTCCTACAATGTCGATGGATGTAAGTGTTGGGACTTTCCTCGGATGGTAGATGGTGTTTCCTACCATGTGGATGGATGTAATTGTTGGTCCTTTCCTCAGATGGTATATGGTGTGTCCTACCATGCCGATCGATGTGAGTACTGGGCATGCCTTTCTGACATGAATGCTGGATGTGTTCCTCCCATGGTCATATGTAAGTGTTGGGTGAGCCTTTATGAAATGGATGTTGTATGTGTTCCTCCGATGGCCAGATATAAGTGTTAAAATAGATGAATACCTACATGGAGGCTAGGCCTACAACAACCATGAAAAAGGGTTGGCTTTGTATAACTTCCTATGATGAGTATAATTAAGCGATAGAACCATTTGATCGAGATAGCGGAAGCAGTGATGATGATGATACAGTTTTGATGATGATCCAGTGATGAACTAGTTTTGATGATGACCCAGTGATGATCCAGCTTTAATGATGATCTAGTGATGAAGACTTGCGCTGATGAATTGTGTCTAGAGAATACCTTCCTAGTTAAGAGGGAGTGTTGATGTATTTGTAACTTCAGAATGTATTCACTTTTATATTTCATATATTGTATTTCATTGATCCATGATGTTCCTATCACGAGAATCATTAATGTAATCAAGTCATGTAAACTCGTACATGTGAACCCTCCTTGTTGATAAAGGGGAAAAGTCCCCGCAATTTTTGTTGATGTATTTGTAACTTTGGAATGTATTCACTTGTATATCTTATGTTTTGTACCCTAATGTTTATTCCAGGAAGTGTTGGTAATGTATTTGACTCATGTCATGCCTTCATGTTCCTATTGGGAGGTTCTATAATGTAAACAAGTCATGTCAAGTCATTGTGGGTAACCCTCCTATTGTTCAAGGGTTAAAGTCATCGTAGTTCTGGGGCCCTAGGATTATTAGACTCTCCTAGAGAAGTCGTCCCTAGTGAGTCATTGTCAAGTCGGGAATTAGTATAAATAGAGAGTGAACCTCTATATTTATCACACACTCACTCACACTCAATTGTAGTGCATAGTTGAGGAAGAAGAAGTTGCTAGGGGTAGAGAGAAAGAGGCTACTGCTGTCAGGATATCATCTTATTGTTTTTGGGGATTTGCTATTGGTGCTAATTCTATCTATGAGGAATTTATGGGGTTTTATCCTTTATGGTTTCCCCGAAGAAGATATTTGTGTTCATTGTCTCATGTGTTTGATTGATGTGCTTGTTATTCTCTCAGTTAAGATCCTAAGTTAATGCTAGCTTAAATGATAAAAATATAACATGGAATCAGAGCTAACCTGAGAAGAAGACACTATACAACTATGAAAACTAGGGCTTCCTATTTTTGGGATCTCTCTCCACAGATTTTCAGCAAAAGAAGGTTGGATTGACTCTCCTCCTTAGGGTGCATATTTATGTCGGAGCAGAATCTGATTCTGAGCATTTTCAGTTTTTGACCCACACTGCTGCTAAAAATTAGGACTTTCCATAGAAGTGGAATTTTTGAGTGAGCCCAGGCTTGGATTGATCTCCTCCTCAAAATCAAAGTTTAGAGATCAAGATCAACACTTTTGGTTGGATAGAACTCCAGGAAAGTCAAACCATAATCTACTCTTGAACTAGCACTACAAAAATTTAGTTCCAGATCCAGATCCGACATCTTAACCTGGTAAGATCTAAATCTTTTGTATTTCCATTTGAGGTTCTCAGTTAAGATGTCTCATCATACCAATCTTGATGAAAATCTTGAGGGAGATGATAACTTCTGAGCTTGGAAGTATAGGATCTCCCTGGTCCTGGAAGAAAATGAGTTGGACTCCTAAATCAATGAGGGGATTCCAGTTCCAGAGGGAGATGAGGCTAAGGCCTTACACAAGAAGAAGTTGGTTAAGGTTAAGAGTATTATTGTTGATTCAATCAAGGATTACCTCACACCATAGGTGTCCTCCCTAAAGACACCTAAATCTATGTTTGATGCCCTAACCAAACTATTTGAAGGAAAGAACATAAACCGGAAGACAACCTTGAGGAACCAATTTTGAAGAATGCGAAGATCCAGAATGTGAAGAACATACAGTAATACTTCACAAGGGTCTCCCAGATCAAAGGAAAATTTGAAGTAGTGGATGAAGAAGTGGAGAATGCAGAGATTGTAATGACCACCTTGCATGGTCTCCCTAGGACATGGGACTCTTTCATTCAAGGGATTTGTGCCAAAAAGAAGCTAGTTAAGTTCAATAGACTATGGGAAGAATGCTCTCAAGAAGAATCTCGGATAGCAGCTTGAGAAGAAAATATGGGAAGTGAAGATCAACCTCTCACAGTAGAATCCAAGAAAACTAGAACTAGCCACCACAGAGGTAAGCACTCTCACTAAAGGAGTAACTTTAGAAAGCCTAGAGATATGTCTAAGTACATTTGCTATACATGTGATGAAAGAGGACACTTTTCTAGAGATTGTCCTAGAAACAAAATTATCTCTCACAAGAAGAAGGGAAACAAGAGAAGACATCATGCTCATACTGTAGAGGATGATGAACCTTCCATAAAGAGAACTAGAAAATATAGTGATGATTCTTCAAGTGATGAAGAATATGTTATGATTTCTTATCTCACGAGAACTATCACACATGGAAGCAATGATAGGCTTATAGACATTGGTGCTTCCACACATATGACATGATTCAAGGAATCCTTTGTGAAACTATTTGAACATGAATCACCTCACAAGGTGAAACTTGGAGATGACTACCAAAATCCAATAAAAGGTAGTGGTGAATCCTCATACAAGCTAGACTCTGGAATGTCTATCAAGATAAAAGATGTATTGTGTGTGCCTGGACTAAAGAAGAACCTCCCCTCCATATCTGCATTGGATGCAAAAGGAATGAGGGTTGCATTTGTAGATGGCCAAGTCCTCATGTGGCCAAAGGGAAAGTATTTTGATGATGCAGCAATGATTGGGGAAGAAGAAGGAGGACTATACAAATTGAAGGGCTAGCCATAACAAGCTTAGGTTCATGACTTAGTAGAACCAAATGAGCTTTGGAATAGAAGGATTGCACATGTGCATTACAGAGCAATACCACTTGCAAGCAAAGCTGTTGAAGGTCTCCCAGAAATGCAGACAAAACATGAAGGTTTATGCAAAGGATGTGCGAGAGGGAAGAACACAAAGAAGAAATTTCCAAGTAGCGAGAGCAAGGAAAAATGAATCTTGGAAATCATCGACTCTGATGTGTGTGGTCCAATTTCATCCAGTTCATTAAGCGGGTATGTATATTATGTTTATTTTATTGATGATTTTTCTAGGAAGAGATGGATATACTTTATGAAGAACAAATATGAAGTAATCAACCGGTTCAAGGAATTAAAATCCTTGATTTAGAACCACAATAAAAAGAAGATCAAGACTTTTCAACTAGATAATGGTGGAGAATTCACATCAAATGAATTCAAAGATCTATGCAAAGACTCAGGGATTAAGAGGGAGTTATCCACTCCATACAATCCACAATAGAATGGGATTGCAAAAAGAAAGAATAGAACAATGGTGGAAGCAGCAAGGGCCATGCTTCATGGTCAGGATCTTCCCATGCATCTATGGGTAGAAGCTTCCAGAAAAGTGGTGTATGTATAGAACCGTACTCCACAGAGAGTACTCAAGAACAAGATACCTGGAGAAGTCTTCTCCAACAAGAAACCAGAATTCAGCCATCTCAGAATATTCAGCTGTCCTGTATACATACACATTCCGAAAGAAAAGAGGAAAAAGTTAGATCCTTCAGGAAAGAAGGGTATATTTGTGGGATACCTTGAAAGCTCGAAGGCTTACAGAATATACCTCCCAGGATTTAAGAAGATTGACATCAACAGAGATGTAAAATTTGACAAAGATTCAGCTTACATCAAATCTAGGAAGAGACCAGCTGAAGAACCTGAAGAAACAGAAGCACCCATAATTCATGATACAACCATGAATGAAGAAGTTCAAGAAGAGGATCAAGAATTATAAGAACCTCAAGAAACTGTGGATCCACCTCAGGAGAAGAATCCTCACAAGAGGAAACCTACTTGGGTACATGAAATTATCTAAGGTGCAGAAATATATGGAGCTTCAAAAGAAACAAACAGAGGAAGAAAGGAACTAGGTCCTTGTTGTGCCCCTGCTCAACAGCCTTCTAAAATCATTATTTCATCAAACAAAATCCTATTTCGTTGGATGAAATGTTTAAATTTTAAAAGGGATAAATTCAGCTACTGAAAGGAGGATTTTTCCTTAGCTACTAATTTATTGACATTCAACATTTTCGAAAAATGTTTGCAAGTTACATTGGATCAATGAAATAGCTACCTCTGAGTCACTGGTTTGTATAATTTTCGACTAGGAAGGTTGACACATGAGTGTTCATGGTCTTTATGCTTGATGTTGTATATCCTAGTTGCTCATGTCTCCTTAAATCGGTTTCGTGGATGTCATTGCTAGACACATTAATGAGATTGTGTTACCATGGTTTTCATGCAAAGGTGAGTTATGGTGATCAAAGGTTTAATCCTTGTTACTCCATTGAAGCTTAGATACATCTCTCGTATGCCATATCCTAAAGTTTGTAAACCATTATTCATATTGATATTAATTGGTGTATGATGGTATTCAAAGGTTCGGTTTCAAATCATATGGTTTATGATCCTTCGCCACCTTTGATGAATAGGCCAAATATATGTTTGGGAACGTATGTATTATGGTTTCAACGATTGATTTGTAACACGAGTCACACTTATCATGAATTCAGAGTGTTATTATGACACTCGTACTCACCCTATTCTCCACGTACTTAGTCCTTGTCGTGTCTGTCTACCAGTGGAGCACCTGTTGTTACGTACACCTCGAACTCTCTCGTCATTAATTCAGGGTAGACTGTGATAACATCAGTCTTTCAGGGTTTCAACCGTCATTTGTGTTTATCACTCCAAGTAGTGATGGCTCCGATCATGCTGAACCCGCAAGGGTTTCGCCTGCATTCACGTATGGCTTATCCTATGTATTATTTAGTGCTGCTGAATTTCTATTCCAAATGCTCACGACCTGGTCTTCTGTCTTTGGCTCAGTGGTGGCACATACTCTATGCATGGTTATGCATTTGTAAACAATCAGTGATGGCCCCTGTTGTGAGAGTCGAACCCTATGAATTAACCCTATTGAATTCAAACCCTGGGTTGTTGCAAAAGGTTAAGGATGTCGGGTGGATGTCGTTCTTCGACAAGTTTTCTGATTCCAATCCAGAAGTCACGAGAGTGTTTGCTTTGTCCCTGGTAAATTACCAAGAAGAAGTTGGTGATTTGTGCTTTCGGGTGGATGAGAGGTCGATTGCAAGTGCAACGGGTTTGCCTCTGTCTGGGCAGCGGTGGTTTAAGTATCAGAAAACGGAGATTACGAAATGGAGATCATTTCTGAAGAACCCAACTCAAGAAATTTCCTTTCGAACAGGAGTTGCAAGTAAGTATTTCCTCAAAGAATGGCGACTGGTGCTTGAGTTAATTCATAGGTATTTAACCTACGAAGGTCGGTTGTCATCGACATATGTATACCATCTTCATTTAATGGCTGTCTTCATAGGGTTTCCTATTAATCTCCCTTACTATCTTCTGCACAGTTTGTTTAAAATGTCAAATGCCATTAAAAAGGGACCGAAACATGTAAGCCACAGTCTATTTCACCACGGGCTAGTCCATATGTTGGTTGAGAATGAATTGGTAAAGTCAGGTCGCTCATGGGAGCAGTTTATAGAATCAAATGGTTTTTCAGGGTTTTGTCATTGTATGTTTGACAGTCCTGATGACTGTAGCAAACATAAAGATTCAGGTTCGGCTTCTCTGAGTAAACCTACATCAAACCCTAGTCTTAAGAGTGTGGAACCCTATCAAGCACCTATGGGTGATCCAATGAACACTCCTCATACATTTCCAGAGTCTAGGCGTGTAAAGAAGGCCTCACCTCTGTCACCTGTTACTCCGCCAAATAATAGTGATAAAATTGGGAACTGTCGAGGAAAATTATCCAAATCCAAGCTGGCTAGAAGGCTAACCAGGAGTATGGCGAAAGCCAAGATGGCTAAAAACCCCGTGAATATTAAGCTTCCAGTCGAAACGGTTGTGATTGATGATGAGGAAATCACTGCTCCTTCACCTGTTAATAATGATGTGGTTCGTCGTGAGTCTGTTGCTGATCCAGCTAGTCGAAGTCACCCTGTGACTGTCGATGATATCTCTGAAAATCCTTCTCTGTCTGTAGAGGTTCAGCCTGTTGAGCCTGACATTGATGTTACCCTTGATCGTGATAGTCATCCAGCAGTGGATAAGAAGGTTCAGGAAGTTTTAGGTGATTGCATGACTGATTCTGTGGTAAAAAAGAAGCCTGTTAAAACAACCTCAGCTGTTCCTCGTGGAATTGGGAAAACTATTCATCCTCTGTTCATTAGTTTCCTGTTAGACAAGGTTCGTCGAATGGAAGACAAGATGAACGAAATAGTTGCGAGTCAGGATTTATTGAGAGCTGATAATGTGAAATTAAAGGCGAAAGTTGATGTAAGTGATCAGCATCTTTTACGACTAAAGAATCATAAAAACAAATTGATAAGGAGGGTTCTTAAGTTGCAGGATGAGAATGAAAAGAGTGAGGAAAATTTGCGTGAGCTCAATGCTCAGATCGCTCTCATGCAATTTAAGGCTCCATCTCCGAGTCAGTCCAGTGGAGTTAATATACAAGTTTTTAATGCCCCAGTCAATCTGTAATGTTCGGTGGCGTGTTATTTGATATCAGGTTTGATGTTTTGATGATTATGTTCAGGTATTTGATTATTTCGAATTTGTTTGTTAATAATTTTATTTGTCTCTATTTTAGTTATATGTTGATTGTGTTTCTTTTGTTTCGTATCGCAGGTAGTATCATGAAGTTTGTTTTTCCCCCGATTTTGAGGATTTCGGTTATATGGATGATCCTGTTGTATCTGGAGACAAATCGATATGGGAAGGACTGTTTTATAGGTGCCGTTATTTTGCTTATGTCCTCAATCCCATGTGATGGATGGAATACTTGTGCGTATGCATAAAAACGACATGTTCCACTTGTCGTTTTTATGTGACATCTGTTAGGGATTGCAATGTTGGTTATTATTAGCTCTTAGTGGTATTTTGGGAAATTTACAATGTATTTAAGGGGCTGGTAGCGAAATTGTTATGGGGTCGATACTCTGGGGAAGCAAGAACAAAACTGCTGGTTCGTTCTATCTGTGTTTCTAGGCAGTTATCTGTCAGTAACTACAGCATTTGGACTGGTGATGTTTTACATACATTTACAGTTTTAAAACTTTATATGTGGTTTATAATATCTTTTAGTTTTGCTATTCACTCTCCTATATCATGAATGTTTGTGATAATTTCCTTGATGAATTATGCAAATGTTATTTATCAGGTATTGGCTGTTCCTATTTTTTACTGTGTTGGTATGCCATGTTTTGTAGTTAATAATTGGTATTACTGTTACATAATGTGTAACGATGCGCGTATGAATTTGTAATATTTGAATGTTTTTAAATATCGTCAAAGGTTTTCATACAGTATCTTTATCAACATCAGTCAATTACATGTTAAATTAATTATTGCTCCTGATCAGGATAGGTATTAGATCAGAATTATATTTTATTTATTTTCTGCTTTTGTACTATCTGAAGAATCTTGTTAAGTCAGATCTTTTCATTATTTACACTCAGATCATCCTTTTTGTAATTGCTGTACATGTGTATATAATTATAATATGACTTTGTAGGATACGAACTCTGTCTAGGTTTACGTTCTATCCATGTATTTAACGTTGATTGTTTTATTTTTAACAGTTTGTGATTCTTGTAATATATAACTTGGATTAATCTTTGTAATTATAAGCATAGGGTTAACGCTGACTATCAGTAGCATTAATTGTAACCATTAGTCTTCTAGGATCCTAGGCCAACAGAGCCTTTAAACCTGTCGGGAACGACTATCCCAAACAGCTTGGAGCCTGCTCTAAGGGTCCTGGACTGGGTTGTCTTCCTCCGTTGCGGGCTTAGTTGAATACGCCCGTCAATAATGGTGCTAGAAGGAGGGCCAGCGTAAAATGGCTGATGACAACAACCCTGTTAACAAAACTAATCAGCCAACTACCCCTCAAATACAATCAACTACACAACCACGAACACACCGGTCATCACGACTAGGCGACGATCCTTTGACCGACTCAGTTCGAAACCTTATCTCCCAATTTGATGCCAGTGGTGCTCGCCGTCCAGAAGAACTAGATCAAATTGAACAAGCCATAAACGAATCTCAAAGAATTTTAACCAGAGCTTATTCAAGTATTACTGGGCGCCAGCCTACTGAGCTACCTCTCCCTCAGGTTACCCGTCCTCGCACCCGTCATTCTGGACCTGTTGTGGGAGAACAACAGTTGCCTTTAAGTCCCGTCCCGGATCTTCAGGTGCAAAAACCCCTAATAGAAGTAAATCATCCTTCCTCATCGGCAGGACCACATTTGTCAGGAGAATCTGGGCGACCACCATCGCCGCCTCATTCCCCTCCTCATACTCCACCAACATCATCATCACCACCTCCGACTCCTCGGAACATGGCAGCTGCCAATCCGCCTAACCCTATGCCTTGGATGGCTCAGGATGCTGTTGCTGTCCCTGGTGTTTAGCATCCTTTGCCTAAACATCCTGAGAAGCTTCTACCTAAGTTCAACCATGAGTCGAAGGAGCCAGCTGAAGATCACGTCAAGAAGTTTATGCTGGCAGTCCGGCTCCTAGATGTTGAACACGAAGATGTCGTATGTCGACTTTTCCCTTAAACATTTGAAGGAAGGGCTTCAACATGGTATTTTTCCTTGACAGCTGGGTCCATCACCAGCTGGAATGAATTTGATATCGCATTTATAAACAAGTTTGGAGATGACAAGTCTCCGGCAGTCTTAGTGTTAGAACTGTCTAAAATTCGCATAGAACCTAAAGAAAAGGTTAAAGATTTTAACCAACGCTTTCTGACCTTAAGGAATAGAATTCCCGCTACTTCGAGGCCCACTGAGGATGTAACGGTTGAATTTTACACTTCAGCCTTACCTGGAAAAATAGCCATGTTCGTCCGGCAAAAGGCCAAACTTACCCTAGCTGAAAATTTCGAAGAAGCAATTAAGGTTGAGAAGGATGTGTCTGCCACAAAGGCAAATTCCGGAGTAGATACCGATTCAGCGTCTTCTTCTCGTAAGAAGACTGACAGCCCCGCTAAAACTACAACTGGTTCTGACAAAAGAAGTCAAGATGCTTTAGATTTGGATAGTCTCCAATGAGTTATCAAAAAAAATTCTAATGAGATCATCGATTTAGAAAAGGGCACTTCTGATAATACCCCAAATAAAGAACCACCCAAACAGTTATTTAGAAGACCTTTTCAAAATCTAGCTGTAAAACAAAATACACCCTCTGAAGCCAACAACATTGAAGAAATTAACAGTTTTCTCAAATCAATAGTTTCAGATCTGGAAACAACTACTGAAAATGAAGCCCAGTCTTCTGGACAGAGTTCTCAAGACAATAAAAAAATAGAGGATAACAATGATGACAAACCACCCAATGTCATCAGTCATTTCTGGGACACCTCAGAATTAGCTGATGACGAAGAGGTGGCTGTTATCAATGTGAATCAGCATAAGTATAACACCAGAAGTAATAAACACCAGCCTCAAACTGAACCTGCTACAACTGTTACAGAAAACAGTTCAGCTGCAAAAAACAAAGATCAGCCTGCAAATAGTAAATCTGCACACTCCCTTGAGCTGGAATATGACCTGATTGAAGACTTAAAAAAAAGCAGAGCTAATATTTCTCTATATGAACTCATAAAAACACCTATGATTCGAGAGAAAATGGTGCAAGGGGTCCCCCCAAGTAAAGCTAGTAGGACTTCTTCCAGCCAAAACAGTGCTGTCAATAATAAAGAGGATTCACAAAAGTCTTCAGTCAATGCATCCTCCATAGGCAAGAAATCTGATTCTTCAACTCCACCCTTTTTACTTTCGTTTGAAATATTTAATCGCAAAGTACATAATTGCATGATTGAATCAGGGGCGTCCAAAAATGTAATGCCTTACTCGGTGTGTAAAAGGCTTAATGCTGTCCCTCTGCCTTGTGATACCAGTATTGTACAGCTGGATCGCTCAAACGTGAAGGTAATAGGTAAACTGAAGGAAGTGCTGATAAGATTAGATGCCAATCCCCAAGTCCATTTTGTTATCGATATTATTGTGGCTGATATACCAGAAGCATATGGTCTTTTTCTTAGCAGGGATTGGTCACAAAAGCTCGACAGATATTTCGCAATAGACTGGTCCCACTTGTGGGTACCTCATAAGGGTCATCCGAATAAAATCAGAATCGATAGAGAATGGTATATGAAGCATACCGTCACTGAAATTGATGACTCAAATGAACCAGTTTTGTTTACCGATACCATAATGGGTAACTATATGGCTGACTCATTTTTTGGGAACTTTGAAGCTGAAATTTCAGAAATTCTAGAGTCAAATCAGCAGTTTAAAATTTGTCATTTTACGCTACTCCCACCTGAAATTTCAGTCTCTGAAACACCGCATTTATATCTTAATAACGGGTTTTGGTCTCTCTATTTTGACGGTTCTAAGTCAAAAGAAGGGGCTGGTGCAGGGTGCTTGCTGATAGATCCTTATGGGAAGAGATACTTTATCGCTTGCAGGTTAGAATTCGAATACACCAGCAATGTGGCTGAATACGAAGCTCTGATTCAAGGGCTTAAAAAAGCAATCGACTTAGGTGTAAAAACATTGTTAGTGTTAGGAGATTCAGAAATCGTTGTGAGACAGGTACGTGGTACAATACACTGCATTGCTGGTCACCTGAAAAATTATCAGGCTGAGGTATGGAATTTACTTTTGGCATTTGAAGCATTTAACATAAACTCCATTCCTCGCTATCTGAATAAAGAAGCTGACCTTTTGGCTAACGTCGCTTCTATATTAATTCCTTCTGAAAGAATGCTTACTGATGCTTTCTTGGTTGAATTGCTTTTCAGGCCTTTTGTCCCAGACAACATAATGAACTGGAGAGTTTTCAATGATGATGAATAGCTGATCGATTTTCTGACCTTAAATGACACTTTTAAGGATGCTATCGTAGATGAAACGACTCACGATGAGGATCTATACAATTTTGCAGTAATCCCTAAGCCTTGCTCAATTCAACAAAACTCTTGATCAGGTTAGTCCACTCCCTAGATCAGTGATCAAACTTGAGAAATTTTATGACTTGAAGGATAAATTCATGGCTGGGAGGAATAGTAAAACAAATAGTTCCATCATGCAATCTGATGTTGTGAATCTAGGAACAGAAAACAACCCTCAATGTATAAACTTGGGTAGTACCTGCACTCCTCAAGAAAAAACAGCCTTTGTCAAACTCTTCAATGAATTCAAGGACATATTTGCATGGACCTATGAGGACCTGAAAACATTCGACCCTAATATCATGCAACATGTTATTCCTACGAAACCAGAGGCTAAGCCTTTTCAACAAAAATTGAGGAAAATGCACGCCAGCCTAGAACCAGCTGTCAAAAAAGAGCTAAATAAACTCCTTTCTGCCAGAATAATTTTCCCTGTTCGGCATGCCCAATGGGTAGCAAATCTTGTACCCGTAAGGAAGAAGAATGGTGACATCAGATTGTGTGTCGACTTCCGAAACCTGAACAAGGTGTCTGATAAAGACAACTATCCTGTTCCTACAATGGAGAAAATCTTACAATAGGTCTCCGGATCTGAGATGTTTTTGCTACTAGATGGTTTTTCCGGATACAACCAAGTGTTGGTATCCAAAACTGACCAATTGAAAACAACTTTTAGGACACCTTGGGGAACCTATGCCTATAGGAAGATGCCTTTTGGTCTCATAAATGCTGGTGCAACATTCCAAAGAGCAATGGATATCGCTTTCAGAGGACTGATTGGTAAGTTTGTCGTGATTTATCTTGATGATGTTACCGTATTTTCAAAAAATAGGACTGATCATATAACTCATCTCAGGCGAGTTTTTGAGCATTGCAGGAAGTACGGGATTTCATTAAATCCTAAGAAATCTATCTTTTCAGTTACCGAAGGTAAGTTGCTGGGTTTTGTTGTGTCTAAACAAGGCATTAATATTGACCCAGAACGTACTCATGCTATATCTCAGATTTTGATGCCTCACTCGAAAAAGTCCATGCAGTCCTCTCTTGGAAAAATAAATTTTGTTTCTAGATTTATTCATGGGTTTACAGAAATTGTTCGGCCACTCCAAAAAATGATAAGAAAGGATGCAGAATTTAAATGGAACATTGATGAGAAACAATCCCTTCATGACATCTTGAAAGCGATCGCTGAAGCTCCCACTCTCATTAGCCTAGATTTTTCCAAACCTTTTATTTTATATACCTTTGCTTCTGATGCCTCTTATGCTACTGTTTTGACACAGAAAAACCAGGAAAATAATGAAGCTCCTATCGCTTTCACGAGTTCTGGTCTAAACGATTCAGAATTAAATTATCCAGAAGTAGATAAGCAAGCTTTCACTGTTTTCAAATCAGTTAAACATTTCAGGCCATATTTACTGAAGTCCCACACCAAAGTCGTTGTACCATATTCTGCAGTTAGAAATCTTTTGGTACAGAAAGATCTTGGTGAAAAAAGAGCACACTGGGTCACAACACTTCAAGAATACGACCTGGAAATAAAACCTTTGAAGATTGTTAGGGGGCAAGGACTTTGCAAACTAGCATCTAGCTCTGTGGACAATTCTGATCCTGATCTGTAGTTCTTTGGCGACCCTTCTTTGTGTGAAAGGGAAGTTTTTCCAATCTCCACTACTCCTGATACTTGGTATGACGATATTAGGTTCTTCTTATTACATGGGACTGCTCCTGAACATTTAGACCCATGTCATAAGAGAGTTTTAAGATTAAAATCAACACCTTATCAGCTTATTGATAATATTTTGTTTAGAAAAAATTTCGAAGGGGTTCTCCTTCGCTGTCTAGAAAGACATGAGGCTGATGAAATGTTATCTCAACTACATGCAGGGCCAGCTGAAGGCCACTTCAACGGAGAAACTACTGCTCATAAGGTGCTTAAAGCTGGGTACTACTAGCCCACATTGTTCAAAGACGCATATTCTTTCGCCAGAAAGTGCCAAGAGTGTCAAAGGGCAAGGAGCAGGCTGAAAAAGGCAGCATTACCCCTTTAGCCGGTAATTATCGAGGTACGATTTCAGCAATGGGGTCTAGATATTGTGGGCCCAATTACGCCTTCCTCTTCACAACAGCATAAATATATTCTCACAGCCACAGACTACTTCACTCGATGGGTTGAAGCCATCCCGTTACGAGTAGTCAATTCAGATCAGGTGATAACTTTTCTTGATTCCTTTATCAGCACTAGATTTGGCCTGCCTGAGTCTTTAATCTTTGATAATGCAACTTATTTTTCCTCTGTTAAATTAACTGAGTATGCATTAGAAAAAGAGATAAAATTAAAATATTCTTCCAATTATTACCCACAAGGTAATGGGTTAGCAGAATCGTCTAATAAAAATCTGATCAAGATTCTGAAACGTACTGTGGATAACCATCATAGAAATTGGCATACTGCTCTGTCAAGCGCTTTGTGGGCTGACAGGGTGAACCCTAAAGCCGCTATTGGAAACTCTCCATTTTTCCTAGTATATGGCAAGGAAGCCATTTTACCGCCTCACTTGTTCCTGCCTTCGTTACAACTTGCCCAGTCAGTACAAGAAATACCTTGTTCCTCCATGGAACATCAAATTAACACCCTGCAGAAGTTGGAAGAAGATAGGGAGTTAGCTCGGAAAAAATTTGAGAAACACCAGCAGAATGTCAAGCGTTGGTTTGACCGCAAGAAGTCAGATAGTTGGGATATGGAAGTAGGTGATTTAGTGTTGAAATGGGACAAGGAACATGAGGATAAAGGAAAACACACAAAGTTCCAGCGTCTGTGGCTAGGGCCATTTATTATCGCTGAAAAACTCGGTCCCAGCACTTTCAGGTTGCAAACATTGGAAGGTGAGGTTGATGACCTTCCAGTAAATGGTCACTTAATCAAACGATACTTCTGTTGATCCCCCTCAAGGGATCATCTTGTACATATACCTGGTGTGGTGTGTTTGCTTAAAAGATTTTATTTTCTTTGCTGTTGATCTGTTTGCACATTGTCATATTATTTGTTGTTTTTTTTTTTGTGATCTGAACCTGATACATTCATCAAACCCCAAAACAGATGACTAAATTCAATTTCTGAAATTAATCTGAAAATCATGCTCAAAGGCATTATCTTCCTGGAGACTGTCATTCTGTTTTACTTCTCACACAGAGAAGAGTATTATCACTGTTTTGGATATTACCAGTAGCCTGTAAAACTTGATTATATTAATTAATCATATTAGTTTCTACAAAAATTTGTCTAAAGAGATTAGAGCAGGGTTGGGTAAAGTCATCTATTTTAATCTCTTACGCCATTCCTTTTTCATAAAGAAAACCAGACTCGTCTCCCTATCCGCTAAGGCAATCTCATTTGGGATTAACATAATTACGTTCTGTACGATATGGACTGAAACATTTCAAAAAAGAAAGGGATGTCTGAAGGATAGAAGGTCTTGTGATGAGCCGGTCTGTTTAGGATCATGAGTTTACATCCAGTAGCATTGTCGTCTCCGGTCACCAAGCCTGGGAAATGACCCTTGGACATAAAAGTCTGAGGGGTGAAAGGTCTCATCACGAGCCGGTTCATTTTACTATTATGTAGACTGGTGACTGACATGATTACTACCGGGTTATCAAGCTCGAATCATGGCCTTCATGACTAATAAAAAAAAAAGAGAAAAAGGAAAACAAAAAGATGATAGTAATAGTTCATATTGTCCGGAATTGTAAACTTTTTACTAGCAGATGGGATACTAACAGTCTGTGGATTTTAAAGCAACCATGTCGAGGCTATGGACGCCTGCTGGCAGCAGGGCCATGCTTGTGGTATTGAGGTTTTATCTTTTAAGACTGAACCATTTACTGTTTTATTCTCTTCAGACTGAATTTTGGTAGAAATCTGATTTATATCGAATAAATAATTGAAACTGTAATTTGCTGGTAATGTATAGAACTGTGAGATACTTGAATCTGGTTGAGATGTTAAGATGGTATTATCCACACAATGGCTCATGTTAAGGATTTAATTCCTTTGCTTGCATGGTTTCAGGTAAATGGACCGAGATAACTGTTTCGTCCAGCAAGTCGCCATCTGTTGTGCCCCTGCTCAACAGCCTTCTAAAATCATTATTTCATCAAACAAAATCCTATTTTGTTTGATGAAATGTTTAAATTTTAAAAGGGATAAATTCAGCTACTGAAAGGAGGATTTTTCCTTAGCTACTGATTTATTGACATTCAACATTTTCGAAAAATCTTTGCAAGTTACATTGGATCAATGAAATAGCTACCTCTGAGTCACTGGTTTGTATAATTTTCGACTAGGAAGGTTGACACATGAGTGTTCATGGTCTTTATGCTTGATGTTGTATATCCTAGTTGCTCATGTCTCCTTAAATCGGTTTCGTGGATGTCATTGCTAGACACATTAATGAGATTGTGTTACCATGGTTTTCATACAAAGGTGAGTTATGGTGATCAAAGGTTTAATCCTTGTTACTCCATTGAAGCTTAGATACATCTCTCGTATGCCATATCCTAAAGTTTGTAAACCATTATTCATATTGATATTAATTGGTGTATAATGGTATTCAAAGGTTCGGTTTCAAATTATATGGTTTATGATCCTTTGCCTCCTTTGATGAATAGGCCAAATATATGTTTGGGAATGTATGTATTATGGTTTCAACGATTGATTTGTAACATGAGTCACACTTATCACGAATTCAGAGTGTTATTATGACACTCGTACTCACCCTGTTCTCCACGTACTTAGTCCTTGTTGTGTCTGTCTACCAGTGGAGCACCTGTTGTTACGTACACCTCGAAATCTCTCGTCATTAATTCAGGGTAGACTGTGATAACATCAGTCTTTCAGGGTTTCAACCGTCATTTGTGTTTATCACTTTGAGTAGTGATGGCTCCGATCATGCTGAACCCGGAAGGGTTTCTCCTGCATTCACGTATGGCTTATCCTATGTATTATTTAGTGCTGCTGAGTTTCTATTCCAAATTCTCACGACCTGGTCTTCTGTCTTTGGCTCAGTGGTGGCACGTACTCTGTGCATGGTTACGCATTTGTAAACAATCAGCGATGGCCCCTGTTGTGAGAGTTGAACCCTATGAATTAACCCTGTTGAATTCAAACCCTGGGCTGTTGCAAAAGGTTAAGGATGTCGGGTGGATGTCGTTCTTCGAGAAGTTTTCTGATTCCAATCCAGAAGTCACGAGAGTGTTTGCTTTGTCCCTGGTAAATTACCAAGCAGAAGTTGGTGATTTGTTCTTTCGGGTGGATGAGAGGTCGATTGCAAGTGCAACGGGTTTGCCTCTGTCTGGGCAGCGGTGGTTTAAGTATCAGAAAATGGAGATTACAGAATGGAGATCATTGCTGAAGAACCCAACTCAAGAAATTTCCTTTCGAATAGGAGTTGCAAGTAAGTATTTCCTCAAAGAATGGCGACCTATGCTTGAGTTAATTCATAGGTATTTAACCTGCGAAGGTCGGTTGTCATCGGCATATGTATACCATACTCGTTTAATGGCTGTCTTCATAGGGTTTCCTATTAATCTCCCTTACTATCTTCTGCACAGTTTGTTTACAATGTCAAATGCCATTAAAAGGGGACCGAAACATGTAAGCCACAGTCTGTTTCACCATGGGCTAGTCCGTATGTTGGTTGAGAATGAATTGGTAAAGTCAGGTCGCTCATGTGAGCAGTTTATAGAATCAAATGGTTTTTCAGGGTTTTGTCATTGTATGTTTGACAGTCCTGATGACTGTAGTAAACATAAAGATTCAGGTTTGGCTTCTCTGAGTAAACCTACATCAAACCCTAGTCTTAAGAGTGTGGAACCCTCTCAAGCACCTAAGGGTGATCCAATGAACACTCCTCATACATTTACAGAGTCTAGGCATGTAAAGAAGGCCTCACCTCTGTCACCTGTTACTCCGCCAAATAATAGTGATAAAATTGGGAACTGTCGAGGAAAATTATCCAAATCCAAGCTGGCTAGAAGGATAACCAGGAGTATGGCGAAATCCAAGATGGGTAAAAACCCCATGAATATTAAGCTTCCAGTCGAAATGGTTGTGATTGATGATGAGGAAATCACTGCTCCTTCACCTGTTAATGATGATGTGGTTCGTCGTGAGTCTGTTGCTGATCCATCTAGTCAAAGTCACCCTGTGACTGTCGATGATATCTCTGAAAATCCTTCTCTGTCTGTAGAGGTTCAGCCTGTTGAGCCTGACATTGATGTTACCCTTGATCGTGATAGTCATCCAGCAGTGGATAAGAAGGTTCAGGAAGTTTTAGGTGATTGCATGACTGATTCTGTGGTAAAAGAGAAGCCTGTTAAAACAATCTCGGCTGTTCCTCGTGGAATTGGGAAAACTATTCATCCTCTGTTCATTAGTTGCCTGTTAGACAAGGTTCGTCGAATGGAAGACAAGATGAATGAAATAGTTGCGAGTCAGGATTTATTGAGAGCTGATAATGTGAAATTAAAGGCGAAAGTTGATGTAAGTGATCAGCATCTTTTACGACTAAAGAATCATAAAAACAAATTGATAAGGAGGGTTCTTAAGGTGCAGGACGAGAATGAAAAGAGTGAGGAAAAGTTGCGTGAGCTCAATGCTCAGATCACTCTCATGCAATTTAAGGCTCCATCTCCGAGTCAGTCCAGTGGAGTTAATATACAATTTTTTAATGCCCCAGTCATCTGTAATGTTCGGTGGCGTGTTATTTGATATCAGGTTTGATTTTTTGATGATTATGTTCAGGTATTTGATTATTTCGAATTTGTTAATAATTTTATTTGTCTCTATTTTAGTTATATGTTGATTGTGTTTCTTTTGTTTCGTATCGTAGGTAGTATCATGAAGTTTGTTTTGCCCCCGATTTTGAGGATTTCGGTTATATGGATGATCCCGTTGTATCTGGAGACAAATCGATATGGGAAGGACTGTTTTACAGGTGCCGTTATTTTTCTTATGTCCTCGATCCCATGTGATGGATGGAATAGTTGTGCGTATGCATAAAAACGACATGTTCCACTTGTCGTTTTTATGTGACATCTGTTAGGGATTGCAATGTTGGTTATTATTAGCTCTTAGTGGTATTTTGGGAAATTTACAATGTATTTAAGGGGCTGGTAGCGAAATTTTTATGGGGTCGATACTCTAGGGAAGCAAGAACAAAACTGCTGGTTCGTTCTATCTGTGTTTCTAGGCAGTTATCTGTCACTAACTACAGCGTTTGGACTGGTGATGTTTTACATACATTTACAGTTTTAAAACTTTATATGTAGTTTATAATATCTTTTAGTTTTGCTATTCACTCTCCTATATCATGAATGTTTGTGATAATTTCCTTGATGAATTATGCAAATGTTATTTATCAAGTATCAGCTGTTCCTGTTTTTGACTGTGTTGGTATGCCATGTTTTGTAGTTAATAATTGGTATTATTGTTACATAATGTGTAACGATGCGCGTATGAATTTGTAATATTTGAATGTTTTTAAATATCGGCAAAGGTTTTCATACAGTATCTTTATCAACATCAGTCAATTACAGGTTAAATTAATTATTGCTCCTGATCAGGATATGTATTAGATCAGAATTATATTTTATTTATTTTCTGCTTTTGTACTATCTGAAGGATCTTGTTAAGTCAGATATTTTCATTAATTACACTCAGATCATCCTTTTTGTAATTGCTGTACATGTGTATATAATTATAATATGACTTTTTAGGATACGAACTCTGTCTAGGTTTACGTTCTATCCATGTATTTAAGGTTAATTTTTTTATTTTTAACAGTTTGTGATTCTTGTAATATATAACTTGGATTAATCTTTTTAATTATAAGCATAGGGTTAACGCTGACTATCAGTAGCATTAATTGTAACCATTAGTCTTCTAGGATCCCAGGCCAACAGAGCCTTTAAACCTGTCGGGAACGACTATCCCAAACAACTTGGAGCCTTCTCTAAGGATCCTGGACTGGGTCGTTTTCCCCCGTTGCGGGCTTAGTTGAATACGCCCGTCAACAGTACTGCTCCAGTTATGTAGCATTGCTATGTGACATTATTGATAAAGAACCTTCCAACTATGAAGAAGCTGCAGAAAGGAAAGAATGGAAGGATGCTATGATCAAAGAGTATTAATCGATCATGAAGAATGATGTTTGGTATGTTGTTCTAAGACCAGAAGGGAAGTCCATTGTAACTTCCGAATGGATCTATAAGATCAAGCATGCTATAGATGGAAGCGTAGAAAAATATAAGGCAATATTTGTGGCTCGTGGTTTCTCCTAGAAAAAGGGAATAGATTATGAAGAAACGTTTGCACCTATAGCGAGATACACTTCCATTAGATAAGTACTTGCTCTAGGTGCAGTGATGAAATGGAAGATACACCAGATGGATGTCAAGACTGCTTTCTCGAATGGTGTAGTGGAAGAGGAAGTGTATGTCGAGCAACCACTTGGTTTTGAGACACATGATATGGATTCTCATGTGTGTAGATTGAAGAAATCCCTATACGGTTTGAAACAGGTAGCCAGGAAATGGTACGATAGAATTGATGGATTTCTATCTAGTTTGGGCTTTACCAAGAGTAAAGCAGATTCCAACCTTTACTACAAGGTTTAAGATGGAAACCCAGTTATACTTCTACTGTATGTATATTATCTATTTGTAATAGGTATGGATGGGTTGATTCCTAATATGAAGAGGAAGCTTGTTTCCGAGTTTGAAATGAAAGAGTTGGGTATGATGCACTATTTCCTAGGCATGGAAGTGTGGTAAAATGTGGATGGAATCTTCCTTGGATAAGGGAAGTATGTAGTACATATTCTGGAGAGATTCAAGATGATGGACTGCAAGGCCATAACCACACCTATGGCATTGAACCTAAAGCTATTAAGTGATGCTTCATCAGAAGTAGTTGATGCTACGATGTATCGTGAGATGATTGGGTCCTTGATGTACCTAATGAACACATGACCAGATATTTGCTTTGCTATGAATACCTTGAGCTAGTTCCTGATAGATATGAGACATGTTCACTTGATTGTTGCAAAACATGTTCTGAGGTACCTGAAGGGTACAATTGATTATTGTCTCAAGTACGAGGCAAATCAGAAGATTAACCTAGAGGGTTATGTTGATTCATATTGGGCAGACAGTACCATCGATAGGAAGAGCACTATAGGATGTTGCTTCAGTATTGGATCAAGTGTGATCTCTTGGTTTAGCAGGAAGCAGTCCTATGTGGCACTAAGTACAGCTGAAGCATAGTATGTCGCAGCTTTTTCAGCTAGTTGCAAGGAAATGTGGATGAAAAAGTTACTATCTGATTTATTTGATCTCTAGTTGGATGCTAGTTATATATATTGCGACAACCAAAGTTGTGTGAAGTTGTCAGAGAACCTAGTGTTCCATGACAAGTTGAAGGATATAAAGATCAAGTATCACTATACCAGGGATATGGTGGGGAGAGGAGCAGCGAAGCTCTAGTATGTTGGGATGGAAGAATAGATAGCTGATGTGTTGTTGAAGACATTGGCCAGAGTGAAGTTTGAGTACTTCAAGGAGAAGCTTGGTGTTCTCCAGATCGAGGTTCCCTACAAAGGGAAATGATGATACCTAGAGCCATTCTGACATGGTGAAAGGATTAGGTTCCTTCCATGGTCAGATGTAAGGGCTGAGCCATTCTATCATGGTGAGAGAATTTGGTTCCTTCCATGTCAAATGTGAGTGCTGTGCCATTCTGATGTGACTGTAGGATTGGTTCCTACATGATCAGATATAAGTGTTGAATGTCATTCTTGGAATGGAGGCACCTAGTCAGTTACCATGAATACTCAACTTGGTGTTGATTTGCCATTCTCTGGGAGAATGGAGGCACCTATTCAGTTACCAAGAATCATCTGTATGGGACTGAGAGCCCTTTCGATGCGATTTTTTCAAACATGGTCGGATGTAAGTGCAGATCCCTTCCAATGTGGTGTTTTTGAACATGTTCGGACGTAAGTGCAGAGCCCTTCTGATGCGGTTTTTTCAAACATGGTCAGATGTAAGTGTAGATCCCTTCCAATGCGATGTGTTCACACATGGTCAGATATAAGTGTTGAGCCATTCTAGCATGATGTGTTTACACATGGTCAGATGTGAGTGCGAGGCCTTTCTGACAAGATGAGGTCATATGTGAGTGTTGGGCATGCCTTTCTAACAAGATGAGGTCATATGTAAGAGTTGGGCAGGCCATTCTAACTTAGGGTCAGATATAAGCACTGAAGACCTACATGAAGGGTAGGCCTACAACCAGCATGAAAAAGGGCTGGCTCTATAGAAATTCCTGTGACGAGAAGAATCAAGAGATAGCACCATTCTGAGATAACACTGATGATGATGATCCATACTTGATGATGATCTAGATCTAGTGATGATCCAAATGTGATGATGATCCAGACTTGATGATGATCCAGATCAAGTGATGATCTAGATTTGATGATGATACAGTGATGATGATCCAATAATGATGATCCAAAAGTGGTGATCCAGATCGAGTGATGATCCAGATACCATGATGAAGACGACTTGAAGATGAAGATGAAGAATATTTGAAGATCAAGATGACTTGAAGATGAAGAATACCTGAAGATGAAGATGACTTGAAGATGAAGAATACTTGAGGACGAAGATGACTTGAAGATGAAGAATAATTGAAGATGAAGAAATATTGAAGATGAAGATTACGAAATGATCCAGTCGATACAGAGAAGAAGACTAGTGCTGAAAATTGTGTCGAAAGAATACCTTCCTAGTTAAGAGGGAGTGTTGATGTATTTAACTTTGGAATGTATTCATTTGTATATCTTATGTCTTGTACCTTGATTTTTATTACAGGAAGTGTTTGCAATATATTTGAGTCATGTCATGCCCGGATGTTCCTATCGGGAGGTTCTATAATGTAAACAATTCATGTCAAGTCATTGTGGGTAACCCTCCTATTGTTCAAGGAATAAATTTCCCACAGTTTCGGGGCCCTAGGGTTATTAGACTCTCCTAGAGAATTCATCCCTAGTGAGTCATTGTCAAGTCGGGAATTAGTATAAATAGAGAGTGATCATCTCTATTTATCACACACTCACTCACAGTCAGTTGTAGTGCATATCTGAGGAAGAAGAAGTTGTTGGGGCTATAGAGAAAGAGGCTACTGCTGTCGGGATATCATCTTACTATTTTTGGGGATTTTCTATTGGTGGTGATTCTATCTCTGAGGAAGTTGTGGGGTTTTCTCCTTTATGGTTTCCCTGAGGAAAATCTGTGTGTTCATTGTCTCATGTGTTTGATTTCTATGCTTGTTATTCTCTCAGTTAAGATCCTAAGTTAATGCTAGCTTAAATGATAAAAATCTAACAGTTTTGGGGCACTAGTGTTATTAGACTCTCCTAGAGAAGTCGGCCCTAGTAAGTGATTCTAAAGTCAAAAACTTGTACAAATAGAGAGTGATACTCTCTATTTCAAACTCACACTCACCCAGATATAGTGCATATCTGAGAGAGGAGAATCTCGCTCAAGTGAGAGAGAGAACAACTATTGGAGATCATCTTTTTGTCTTTTGGTTTTACTACTGCCATTGGTACTCATTCTATCTTTGACGAAGTTGCAGGGTTTACTTTTTTATGGTTTCCCCGAGGAAAATCTTCGTTTCTATTTTCTCTTGTGATTGATTGTTGTGCATGTTATTCTCTCAGATAAGATCCTAAGATCATATTTCTTAAATGATAAAAATATAACACAAGTGAATGGGTAGGTTGAAGCTGTTACCAATTTCCTCAAGGCCATTCTATAAATAACCATCATGCAAAGAAAAACAACTTGGAATATTATTCTTTAGCCTACTTTGCAAGATTACGAAACTATGGTTAATAGTGCCACCATGTTTTCCCCATATTAATTACTGCATGCTATGGAGACGATCTTGTCGGCTGAATGTGAAATTCCTTCATTGAAGCTAGCTATAGAATTTTTGTCTGACACTTATGAGTTAGAGGAGGATTCGGTCCACTTAGAGAACCTTGATGAGCATCATCGAGATGTCATAGTTTCTCTAGAGACAAATAAGCATCGCGTGAAGGATCAATGTGATAAGTGTGTCCATCCCTGTCTATTCAATGAAGATTACTTAGTTCTCTTGTATGATCAATGATGGCAGGTGTATCATCTCAAATCCAATCAATATTAAAGTCTTAAAAATGAAAATAAAATATTACAAGATGAAATATCTCATCAACAACTTTTCGATGACGTCTAGTTCGTGCAAAACAACCTCCAGATGCAAAAGTTGTCAACATTTGAAGTTTCAACGGGAATGGTGAAAATGGAAAAAAAATGGTAAAATGGTATTATCAATGGTTGGTATAAAAATTGGTTGGAGTCTATCGAATTTGAATCCAAGACATCCTTATATCCCAAATATTGATTTTGTTGCACTAGATAAGGTCCCCACCATGGACCTTGATAAGAACTGTGGAAAACACTATATTATGGTTGAAATATTTTAAAGTTAAAAAATGGGGAGGGGTAAAAGGCATGCCCCTTACCCCATTCCAACATTGATTCCCCCATTATGAAATATATTATATGTTGTAAGCCATATGCTAAACAATGGTGGAACCAACGTTTATCCATATAAAAAAACTAAATCAATCTGTCATGTGTTAAACCATATATGAATCACATAGCAAATCATATATCAACTAACCAACATTCGACTATGCCACAGTTCAAACCATAAAAAATATCATAACATGGTAGTATATTACACGTGCCACCATTCTAAAATGTTGGAAGAGGAGAGGCCTATGGTTTCATCCCAAGGACCTCTGCCCTGTGCTCCCATGCCTTAACCAACATGATATCATGATGAGTCATGATATGTATCGGGAGCATATTTTTAAAAGTTTGCAACGGAGCTTTTGATCGAAAATGAGTGCATGGCCTATGGCCCGTGACCCCAAAAAACATTTTTTAACCTTATAAAAGCCATGAATTTCCAAATCCATTGTCAATTTCAGGAGGTTAGAATAGTGCACAGTAGCATAATTTCCAAGACATAGTACAAGCACAAACATTGAGGAAGGTACAAACCATTAATGGGCATAGATCCCTGAGGTGGGAAATATGTATTTTTCATACTTTTGCAGGCAGGGCATTTCTTGTTTTGCGTTCCAGAGAAGGCCTCAGGAGAATGTATTCAAGTTTATACTCTTTTTTATCAGAATATGGCAAGGAATTCAGTGTTGTTGTTTATTTCTATTTCTTACTAACAAAACTCTGAAGTGTTTTCAGAACATTTATTTTTTAAGCTTTGGAAGACTTAATAGATTGACCTTCCCATTGGAAGTGGCCCAGAGACATGGCCCAGGAGGGGTGAACTCTATTATTAGATGTGTTTTCTATTTTTGGTTTGCATATCTATTTTTATTTTCTTATGTGATTAATTTAAAGCATTTAAAATTCAATTTTAAGCCTATTTTATGAGTATTTTAAGATACGATTTCACATGCAAATTTATGGTTAAAAGATCCTGAAATTTCAGATCAAGTTTGGTATCAATCCAATATAACCATTTCTTTGTGAGTTTATTTTAACAATATATAGTCTACAACGTGGTGAATGAGAACTTGAAGAGTTTGATCCATAGATTGGTTCAAGAAGAGGGAAAATCTCTTCACCAAAAGGAGAAGAAGCAACTTCTTTTATCCCATATGAAGGGGAATTTCTAAAATCTTTCATGATAATGAAAACGATGGTAGAGGAGGTCCATCAAGATCAAAAGAGAGGTGAACAAGGAGGCCCATCTCATATTGAAGGTAAAAAAAAAGGAAGTGGTGAGGAACCTGCTAAATATCCACCACCTTCTCTATCTTATCTTGATGGTTCTTTACATTCTTTGTTTGAAAAGAAAAAAGTAAAAAATGACTTTAGTGTGCGTCAATTAAAGCTATATATTCAGTTTGAATTACCTATGTATAATGGAGAGCTTAATGATGAAAAATTGTACAATTGGATCAGTCAAATTGAAGTTTATTATAGGATTCAAAACTTTACTGAAGATAACATTATGATTTAGTTGGATTCTCCCCAACTTGGAGGGCCTTCTCTCATATTGTGGGAGATTGGATCTCAAGAGGATCTTCCAAAAAAGGAAAAATCATCTCCTCTTGGTATGATTTCACTTCAACACTAAAAAAAACAATTCTATCCATTAGGGTATATGCAACAAGCTATGATGGATTGGCGGAATTTGAGGAAAGGTAAGGGACAAAGTGTGTAATATTAGAAAAAAGAATTTTGAAAAAGAGCATTGGTACTTGGTATACCTCTCTACACCCTGGAAACTCTTCTCAAATATATATGAGGATTTCATAGTTATTTACATCATATGATATTGATGTTTAATCTGACTAACCTTGATGATGTGCATGTTCAAGGAAATCACATACAGACGAAGGGGAAGAATACCAAAAATAAAATTTCCAAGAAACCTTTCAAACATGATGGAAACAAGCCTAAAGGCAAGGGAAAAGGTAAATACACATCTATTGTGAAGAAGGAAGGAGATAAACCTACATGTACTCATTTTCAAAAGAAAGGTCATGATTCCTGGACTCATAGTTAAATGGCTTGTACCGTATCAGGGATCCTAATTTGTTGCAATGGTTCTTAAACATAATATTGTTGGAGGAACACTTTGATTACATTACATACATTCATATACCTAGACTTTATAATCATGTTTCCCATTCATATGCAAATTACGTGTTATATTGGCCATTGTCACATCAACAAAGAAGTCTATGGAAGAACATGCACACAGGATTTTGGAATTGTTAAGGTATGTAGATTACATCGAAGAGGAAGGAGTAGAAATCCATTGCTTCCTTGTAACTCTACCACGAAATTCAAAGATAGGATAGAGTTTGTTAATCCACAAACTCTTGATGTATCCATTAGGATGATAATACATTTCTATGAGTAGAGAAAGGGACATCATAGGTTCATCAAACATTTAAATGAAATCCAAAAGGAAGTTTTGATCAAAGGAGGAGTTTATTCAAGCCATCATTTAAAAATTAGACAAGAAATTTCCAACAAGTTCAACAAGTACATAGTGGAACTACGGCAACAATTGTAGTAGAGAAGGGGTAAAAAGTGTTGAGATTACAACATCAGGAATCATTCTCCAATATTTTTAGTAATAGAATTGTGAGTAATATCAAGTCCTACAAATATTCTCATATGATTGAGGTGGTGTTTTTGTAAAGCTTGTGAGTAATATCAAGCCAAGTCTTGTGACTAATATCAAGTCAGTAAAGATTGCTAGTAATATCAGGTTGATTCTTGTGACTAATATTAAGCTCTGCAAATATCCTCATGTTGTGAGGTGGAGTACTTTACTGTGTAAAGTAGATATACTATGTGATGTATAACTAGTCATGGTCAACAAGTTTCCTTTAGGGATTAGCTACCCATATAGTGATTTACTTTAGCATGTGACTATATGACATAGGGTAATACATATGATCATAGGTTCGGAAAAAATATTATGAGTATGATATGATATAGAATTTATGAAAACATGTATGGACCATGCAAACATAATTAATATAAGCACAGATATAGAGAGATAATTTGAATTGATCAGTTTCCACCAAGTGTTGTTCAGAAAAACACACCCTTATAACCTAGAGTCTCTGGGGTTACCAACTTACTAAGATAAACTTGCATGCAATTGGCTATGTAGAAATTGAAATAAGAGTAGTAACAAAACTTAGTAAACTTCGTTTA
>LPNX010221264.1:0-34917 GCA_001517045.1 Pseudotsuga menziesii | reverse complement strand
TATGGTTAATGAAATAACATATTCTTAATGAAATTATAATATAACTCATAAAAAAACATATACAAGAGTGCACAATATTGGAAGAAGAACTTTCTTTATTAATAAATAGAGATGGCGAGATTACAAACCAGCTTTTGAAACAAAGACTCCTCTACAAACTGAGGACACTGAGTTATACTGCTCCAAGATGTCTGAAGGATCACCACCAACATAACTATGCTCTTCTAAGAATTACTGATTAGCCCCATCCCATGCCTTCTATTTATACATGGGGAAATAGAGAGGTTTTGATGGTTAAGATGGTTGAGACAGTTGAGATAGTTATGATTAGGGAATCAACTGGTTCGGACAAATCATGATTTATATTTTTTAACTTCAAGTTAAGTTACACACGAGTATTCATATATGTATTAAACTCCCATTGATTTAAGGAAACCCGCATGTTCAATGTACATGCGAGTTGCAATGAAAATAATCGCATGTGGCGTGTTGGTTTCTGTGAAAATAATTGCATGTACAACCCTAATGTCCAAATAAAAATATATTCATCTAGTCAAGAGATGATGTATCAACATCCATGCCCATCTATATAGTTTTGGCTACTTCAATCCAATTTGTCCTTTTGTGTCCTGACATATTGGATGTCAATACTTGGATGAAGAAGTCCCATTTTACATGATAGCAGAAAGTGAAGTCGAATTGATTAGATATCAGTTGAGTATTAGTTATGGTAAAAAAAAGTTCAGTTGATTAAGGAATCAACTCCTTAATTTATGCAAGTGATTTTTGGATATAAACACTAATGGAGAAGCACTAGTTCTGTTCAGTTACATTTAGTTGCATGCAGTTATGTTCATTTATTTTTATAGTTACATTCAATATATGTTCAGTTACATTCATCTCTCTTTAGTTACATTTAGTTACTGTTCAATTACATTTAGTTCTGTTTAGTTACATTCATTTCTATCCAGTTACATTCAGTTCTGTTCAGTTACATTCAGTTGCATGCAGTTCTATTCAGTTACATTCAGTACCATTCACTTACATTCAGTTATGTGCAGTCACATTCATTTTTGTTCAGTTACATTCAGTTATGTGCAGTCACATTCATTTTTGTTCAGTTACATTCAGTTGCATGCAGTTCCATTTAGTTATTTCTTAGTCACATTAATCTCTATTCAGTTACATTCATTTCTATGTAGTTAGATTATGTTTTCTTCACTTACATTCAGTTTCATGTAGTTCCATTCAGTCACTATTCAGTTACATTGAGTTATTGTTCAATTACATTTAATTCTATTAAATTACATTTAGTTGCATTTAGTTCAGTTTATTTACACTCATTTGTATGTAGTTACACTCAGTTCCATTCAGTGGCATGTAGTTCCATTCAGTTCATCTCAATACACTCAGTTAGAGTTAGTTAATTATTGGAAAGTGCATATCTTCTTGTGGGAGATAATTATGGAGTGCCATCTTGGCACCAAGTCAATGGGGGGTGCATGATTGAAGACGGATCATTGTTCTAAGTGTGAACAAATTACTGATGCATGCAACTCTTCTATTTTTGTTGAAAGCCTAATTTGACTTGTTATTAAAGTGTTATTCACTTGGCAAGTTATATATGGTGCTCCATTTTATCTCCACTCTTTGGTTCTCTTGGTGAAAGAAATATGCTATTGTGTTGTAATCATTCTCTGCTACTTATCAATCATACTCTAAGATTATTTGTTGGTTTTTTTATCCTATGAATCAGTGGAGGGTTTTCCTAGGGTATATCGTGTATTTAATGGTTTAATTTATGTATGTATTTGTATTACTGATGAGATCTATTAGCACTATAATTGTGGATTAAAGTTTTGAAGTACAAGTTTCTTCATATTTTTCTAAATCACAAACATGGTATCAGAGCAAGGGAGTGCAAGAGCTTAGTTTTGTGCAAACACTCTAAGCCTACATAGATCTTGAATCATTGAGAAATAGCTTGAAGAAATGGCTTCAATATCTATCCAACCATAAGATAGACTAGAAGGAACAACCAACTTCAATACATGGAAGGATGAGGATGATCTTCTACAAACCACCATTGAGGAATCCCCTCCTCATGGGAGACCTTTCTTTCTGCTGTAAATGAAATAGAAGAGAATCCCAATTTTGAAATACTTTGGAATGACTTCATCCAAGAAGAAGGGTGCATACATAACAATTTAGTGACCACTAAGAACTAAGGAGGATAATATTTCCCTCACAGCAAGAACTAAGAAAGAGAGAAAACCATTTGTTCTAAAGAACACTTTTTGTACAAAGAAGAAAGAGATCCATAAAGGTATGGAAAAATAAAAACTAATATGTTTTTATTGTAAAAGGCATGTCACTTCATACGGGATTGCAATACAAGGAAAAGAAGAGAAGGAGGAATTCATGGCTCCACCACAGTAGAAGGAGGTGAACCTTCTCAAGAAAAATCATCCAAGGAAGAGGATGATCAAAAGGAATATTTCCATTAGTGAAGAAGGCCATTCTCTCTTGGTTTCATGGGATCCTTGTTTCCATGTAGAGACACACTTTCTAGTGCATGCATTAAGTTTTCTCTTTGCAATGTTTAAAGTTGTAGTGAATAAAGAAGGACTCTACCTATCTCCGCAAGAGTGCATATATCAAGAGGGATCCCACATAAACAATAAAGATGAGTACTTTATTTGTTTATTTTCTGTTATAAATCACATATAAAGATTTTTTTTATGTTTCATAACTCTCATATAGATCTGTATTCATAGACTTGGAATTGTGTTTAGCATACACATTGTTTTCTATATCTTTATTACCATGTTATCAATCTCATGAGTGCAAATTTTGTGACATGATATAGGAATGATATAAGAGTTATCTAGCATTGATATATACTCATATAGGACTGATATAAGGCTGAAAAACATCCTCCATAAGACATTACATTTAGGGAAATATCACGGGCACTTCACTTAGCGAACATCTCACATAGCACGTGCGATCGTGGGATATTAAAGAATACCCTCAATTTCCTTAGATATCGACCCAAACTCTTTTTGTTGAAACCCCCTCCCAATACTTAAAACCTCCTCCCCACCCATTTTTATGCCCTAATCCTTATAAACCACCCTACCCATCCCCACCTTAAACCCCTCATCCCCCCAATACCTGCAATATATTGGTTCAATTTTTAATAATTTTAAGACCCACAATATGAACTAACGTGATAGGATATTGGTAAACAAGTGAAGCCCCCGTGGGAAATATGGTTTTTTCATAAACTGTGAACATAAGACTACATGATTGGCTAGATAGAGAGATCCATGCTTACCTCATGGGATATGAACATGGGGTTGTATATTTGTTTTATAAAATATTTTTTTTGGACTGACATAGGATTTATATAGGGCTGCATATCAGTATATAATATTATAACGGCTTATGTTAAACTGATTAGTCAATACCTATTCATAACTAGGTAAATATTTATCACTATATTGAGAGTATTTCATGTGAATAAAATTCATGATTATGAAATGGTTCTAACAATTAAAATAATTTATCTTGTAGCGAACAATAATATTCCCTTAAATACAAGTAAATAATGAAATAAATGTGTATTCCTTCCGATAGTTGAGCCTGAAAGATAACAGTTTGGGAGGTTCCTATGTCTCTTGGGAAGCATACACAATAAATGGCTTAATTCTATTCTGATAGATGTGAAGACTTGTGAATATATTGTATATTATTTAGATTCATGTGTCAAAGAATATATTTATATATAGTGTTCATGTATTTGTAACTTCAAAATGTATTCATCTATGTATCTTATGTCTTGTAACCTGATGTTTATTTCGGGATGTGTCTATAATGTAGTTGAGTCATGATTTCATGCCCCGATGTTCCGATTGGGAGGATCTATAATGTAAACAAGTCATGTCAAGTCATTGTGGGTAACCCTCCTATTGTCTAACGGTTAAAGTCCCCGCAGTTCTAGGGCACTAGGGTTATTAGACTCACTTAGTGAAGTCGGCCCTAGTAGGGTTTTAGTCATGCCAGGAAGTAGTATAAATCATTAGAGGAAATTTGGGGTCTAAAATGGGCCTTATAAGAAAATGTGCCAAAATAAGTTTTTGTGAGTTGGAATTCAAGAACCAATAGAATTTCAATAAAATAAGTCAACCATAATGGTTGAATTGACATATTTGTCATTAAAAAAAGCTACTTGTTTTGTTCGTATTTTTGACATATCTCATTGTGTTTTTACTCAAATTTCGATCGAGAGAGCTCGTTGGATGCGAAATTCGATTCTGCATCTAACAAGTACCCACACTGCATACTTTTGATGGACCCCGCTACCCCAAAAACAAGAAATACCTGAAAAAATGTGATGATGATGTCATCATCACATTTTTTCAGGTATTTCTTGTTTTTGGGGTAGCGGGGTCTGTCAAAAGTATGTAGTGTGGGTACTCGTTGGATGTGGAATCAAATTTTGCATCCAACAAGATCTCCCGATCGAAATTTGAGTAAAAACACAGGGAGATATGTTGAAAATATGAACACAAAAAGTATTTTTTTTCTTTCTTCCTCCAAAATTAATCAATATTATTTTATTATTTTAACTATTATTTTATTATTTTAACTATTATTTTATTATTTTCCTTAGGAGGCCCATTTTAGACCCCAAAATTCCTCTAATGAGAGAGGTTATCTCTCTATTTAACACACATCTCATATACACTCAAGTGTAGTTCATAGTTGAGTGAGGAGAAGACACTGGGGCTAGATAAGAAGAAGGTTATTGCTGTCGGGAGATCACTTACTGTTTTGGGCTTTTATATTTTGGTTTTGATTCTATCTCTAAGGAAGTTGCAAGGTTTTATCCATTTATGGTTTCCCTGAGGAAAAACACTATGTTCATTGTCTCTTGTGTTTGATTGTTGCGCTTATTATTCTCTCGGTTAAAGATCCTAATAATGCTAGCTTAATGTTGAAAAACCAACATGGTATCATAGCTAACCTGAGAAGAAGACACTGTGCAGCTACGGGAACTAGGGATTCCTAGTTTGTCAACCGTCCTCCATATATTTTAAGAAAAAGTAAGGTGGAATAACTCTCCTCCTTAGGAAACATCTTTCTGTCGAAGCAGAATCCAATTATGAGGTTTTTTAGTTTTGGACCCGACACTACTGCCAGAAATTAGGGATTTTCACAGAAGATGAATTTTTCAGTGAGCCTAGGCATGGATTGATATCCTCCCCAAAATCAAATTTAGCTATCAATTTCAAAGCATTTTGTTGGACAGATCTCCAAAAAAGTAAAACCCTAATTTTCTCCTGAACTAGTACTCCAGGATTTCAGCTCCAAATCCATATCCGACATCTTGACCTGGTAAGATCTAAATATTTTGTATTTCCATTTGATATTCTTAGTTAAGATGTCTCATCATACCAAGCTTGATGAAAATCTTGAGGGAGCTGATAACTTCTGAGCTTGGAAGTATAGGATCTTTCTGGTCTTGGAAGAGAATGAGTTGGACTCCTACATCAATGAGGAGATTCCAGTTCCAGAGGGACATGAGGCTAAGGAATTACATAAGAATACATTGGTTATCGCAAAGAGGATCATTGTTGATTCTATCAAGGATCACCTTATCCCTCAGGTGTCCTCTCTCAAGACACCAAAACCTTTGTTTGATTCCCTAACCAAATTGTTTGAAGGCAAGAACATAAACTAGAAGATGACTCTGAGGAATCAACTGAAGAATGTGAAGATCCAGAATGTAGAGACAATCCAGTATTAATTCACAAGGGTTTCTCAGATCAAGGAACAATTAGAAGCAATATATGAAGAAGTGGAGAATGCAGAAATTGTGATGACCACCTTGAATGGTCTCCCTAGGACATGGGACTCTTTCATTCAAGGGATCTATGCTAGAAAGAAGTTAGTTAAGTTCAGCAGACTGTGGGAATAATTCTCTCAAGAAGAAGCTCGGATAGCAGCTCAAGAAGAGAATATGGGAAGTGAATATCAAGCTCTCACAGTACAATCCAAGAAATCCAGATCCATCCATCACAAAAGTAAGTACTCTCATCAAAGGAATAACTCTAGAAATCCTAGAGATAGGTCTAAGTTAATTTGCTATACATGTGATGAAGAAGGACACTTTGCTAGAGATTGTCCTAAGAACAAAAGTAGCTCTCACAAGAAGAAGGGAAACAAAAGAAGACATCATGCTCATGCTACAGAGGATGATGAACCTTCATCAAAGAGAACTCGATATGAAAGTGAAGATTCTTCAAGCAAGGATGAATATGTTTTGATTTTCACTCTCACAGGAACATTACTCATGGAAGTGATGATTGGCTTATAGACAGTGGGGCTTCCAAACATATGACTGGATTCAAGGAATCCTTTGTGAAACTTTCAAAAGATGAATCACCTCACAAGGTGAAGCTAAGAGATGACTACCAATATCCAATAAAAGGTAGTGGGGAATCTTCATATAAACTAGACTCTGGAAATTCTATGAAAATGAATGAAGTTTTGTTTGTGCCAAGACTCAAGAAGAACTTTCTCTCCATATTAGAATTGGATGCAAAGGGAATGAGGGTTGCATTCATAGATGGTCAAGTCATCATGTGGCCAAAAGAAAAGACTATTGATGATCCAATAGTGATTAGTGAACAAGAAGGAGGTTTGTATAAATTTAAGGGTAGCCTTGGTCCATGACACAGTAGAGCCATGTGAACTTTGGCATAGAAGGCTTGCACATGTGCATTAAAGAGCACTACCTCTTGTAAGCAAAGCTGTTGAAGGTCTTCCAGAAATACAAGCAAAACATGATGGGGTATGCAAAGGATGTGCTAAAGGAAAGAACACAAAGAATACATTTCCAAGTAGCAAAAGCAAAGCAAAAGGAATCTTGGAAATCATCTACTCCGATGTATGCGGTCTTATGTCATCAAGCTCACTAAGCAGGTATGCATATTATGTTTCTTTTATTGATTACTTTTCTATGAAGACATGGGTTTACTTCACGAAGAACAAAGATGAAGTATTCAGCAAGTTCAAGGAATTCAAAGCCTTGATCGAGAATCACACTGAAAGAATATGAAGACCTTTCGATTAGATAATGGCAGAGAATTCAATTCGAATGAATTCAAAGAGCTATGTAAAGAATTAGGGATTAACAGGGAATTGTCACTCTCCTTATAATCCACAACAGAATGGGATTGTAGAATGGAAGAACAAAACTATCATGGAAGCTACAACAACTATGATTCATGATCAAGATCTTCCTATGCATCTTTGGGCGGAAGATGTCAGAACAATGGTGTATGTACAACACCGTACTCCACAAAGAGTACTCGAGAACAAGACTCCTGAAGAATTCTTATCCGACAAGAAACCAAAAGTCAGACATCTCAAAATATTCAGCTGTCCTATGTACATATACATTCCAAAAGAGAAGAGAATAAAATTAGATCCTTTAGGAAAGAAGGGTATATTTGTGGGATACTCTGAAAGCTCGAAGGCTTACAGAATATATTTCCTAGGATACAAGAAGATTAACATCAGCATGGATGTGGCATTTGATGAAGACACAGCTTACAACAAATCCAGAAAGAAACCTGCTGAAAAACCTGAAGAAGAAGAAGCACCCATAATTCATGATACAACCATGAATGAAGAAACTCAAGAAGAAGATCGAGAATTTGAAGAACCACAAAGACCTGTAGATCCACCTCTGGACAAGAATCCTCATAAGAGGAAACCTACTTGGGTACTTGAAATTATCCAAGGTGCGGAAAGATATGGGGCTCCAGAAGAAAATCACAGAGAAAGAAAGAGGACCAGATCCTGCTCCGGGTATGTAGCTTTACTATGTGATTTCATTGATAAAGAACCTTCCAGTTATGAAGAAGCAGAAGAACGGAAAGAATGGAAGGATGCTATGATCAAAGAGTACCAATTGATCATGAAGAATGATGTTTTGGATGTTGTCCCAAGACCAAAAGAGAAGTCAGTTGTGACATCCAAATGGATCTACAAGATCAAGCATGCTGCAGATGGTAGCATTGAAAAATATAAAGCAAGATTTGTGGCTCGGGTTTTCTCTCAGAAAGAAGGAATAGATTATGAAGAAACCTCTACACCTATATCCAGATACACTTCCATCAGATCAGTACTAGCTCTGTCTACAGTGATGAAATGGAAGATACACTAGATGGATGTCAAGACTACTTTCTTGAATGGTGTAGTAGAAGAGGAAGTGTATGTAGAACAACCAATCGGTTTTGAGACACATGATAGGGAGTCTCATGTATGCAAATTAAGGAAATCCCTATATGGTTTGAAACAGGCACCTAGGACTTGGTACGATAGAATTGACAGCTTTCTATCTAGTTTGGGCTTTACCAAGAGTAAAGCAGATTCCAACCTTTGCTACAAGGTTGAATATGGAAACCCAGTGATGCTCCTACTATATGTAGATGATCTGTTTATAACAGGTATGGATGGGTTGATTGTTGATATGAAGAGAAAGATTCCTGCCAAGTTCAAAATGAAGGACTTAGGTATGATGCATTATTTTCTAGGCATGGAAGTGTGGCAAAGTGTAGATGGAATCTTCCTTGGACAAGGGAAGTATGCAGTAGAGATCCTGAAGAGGTTTGGGATGATGGACTATAAATCCATGGCCACACATATGGAATCGAACCTAGAGCTATTGAGCAATGCTTCATCAGAGTCGGTTGATGCTACGATGCATCATCAGATGATTGGGTCCTTGATGAACCTGATGAACACGAGACCAGACATTTGCTTTGCTGTGAACACCTTGAGCCAGTTCTTGAAAGATCCAAGAAATGTTCACTTGATTTTGGCAAAGCATATTATGAGGTACTTTAGGGGTACAGTTGATTATGGGCTCAAGGATGAGGTGAATGAGAAGATTAACCTGGAGGGTTATGTTGATTCAGATTGGGCAGGCAATGCCATCGATAGGAAGAGCACTTCAGGGTGTTGCTTCAGTATGGGATCAGGTGTGATCTCTTGGTTTAGCAGGAAGCAATCCTATGTGACACTAAGTATAGCTGAAGGAGAGTATGTCACAGCTTGTTCAGCTAGTTGTGAGGTAGTATGGCCGAGGAAGCTATTGTCTGATATATTTGATCTCCAGTTGGATGCTACTTGCATACATTGTGACAACTAGAGTTGCGTGAAGTTGTCAGAGAATCCAGTGTTCCATGACAAGTCGAAGCATATCGAGATCAAGTATCACTATATCAGGGATATTGTGCAAAGGGTAGCATTGAAGGTTCAATATGTTGCGATGGATGATCAGATAGATGATGTATTGATGAAGCCATTGGCTAGGGTGAAGTTTGAGTACTTCAGGGAGAAGATTGGTGTTCTCCAGATCGAGGTTCCCTCTAAAGGGAAGTGATGAGTCCGTGAGCCATTCTGACATGGGAGAGGATTAAGTTCCTTCCATGGTTAGATGTAAGGGCTAGGCCATTCTGTCATGGTGAGAGTATTTGGTTCCTTACATGTTAGATATGAGAGCTGAGCCATTCTGATGCGACTGTAGGATTGGTTCCTAAGTGATCAAATATGAGTGTTGTTTCCATTCTGGGAATGGAGGTGTCTGGTCAGTTACTAGGAAAACTCAGTCTAGGATTGAGAAGCCATTCTAATGTGAGAGAGGGATGTGTTACCACTTGATTAGATGTAAGCGCTGAACCATTTTGTCATTGCTAAAGGATTAAGTTCCTCCTATGTCAGATGTGAGTGTTGGCCATTCTAATGAGTAGGTCATATGTAAGGGAAACTGCCATTCTTGGAATGGAGGCACCTGGTCAGTTACTAGGTAGCTCATTCTGTGACTGGGGGCCATTCAAATGTGGTGATAGGATTAGTTCCTTCATGATCATATGTGAGTGCACGCCCTTTCGATGTGATGTGTTTACACATGGTCGAATGTAAGTGCAGAGCCTTTCTGATAGGATGAGGTCAGATATAAGTGTTGAGCCATTCTGGCATGATGTGTTTACACATGGTCAGATGTGAGTGATGTGCCTTTATGACAAGATGGGGTTGGATGTAAGTGCAGACCCTTTTCAATGCGATGTGCTTGCACATGATCAGATATAAGTGTTGAGCCATTCTGGCGTGATGTGTTTACACATGGTCAAATGTGAGTGTTGGGCCTTTCTGACAAGATGAGGTCAGATGTGAGTGTCGGGCATGCCTTTCTGACAAGATGAGGTCAGATGTAAGAGATGGGCAGGCCATTCTGACTTAAGTGTTAGATATAAGCATTGATGAAGACCTGCATGAAGGGTAGGCCTACAGGATTGACTCTGTAGAAATTCCTATGATGAGAAGAATCGAGATAGCACCATTATGAGATAACATGTGATGATGAACCATACTTGATGATGATCCAGATCAAGTGGATCTAGATGTGATGATCTAGATTTGATGATGATCCAGATCAAGTGACAATCCAGTTGTGATGATGATCTAGACTCGATGATGATCCAGATCAAGTGATGATCCAGATGTGATGATGATCCAGCAGTGATGAGCCAGTAGTCATGATGATGTAGATCCCGTGATGAAGAATACTTGAATAAGAAGATGTCTTGAAGACAAAGAAGACTAGAAGACAAAGAAGACTTGAAGACAAAGAAGATGAAGAAGACAAAGAAGACTTGAATATGAAGATGACGAGATGATCCAGTTGATACAGAGAAGAAGACCAGTGCTGAAAATTGTGTCGAAATAATACCTTCCTAGTTAAGAGGGAGTGTTGATGTATTTGTAACTTCGGAATGTATTCATCTATGTATATTATGTCTTGTAACCTGATGTTTATTTTGGGATGTGTCTATTATGTAATTCAGTCATAATGTCATGCCCCGATGTTCCGATCGGGAGGATCTATAATGTAAAGAAGTCATGTCAAGTCATTGTGGGTAACCCTCCTATTGTCTAAGGGTTAAATTCCCCGCAATTTCGGGGCACTAGGGTTATTAGAATCACTTATTGAAGTCATCCCTAGTAGGGTTTTAGTCATGCTGGGAAGTAGTATAAATAGAGAGGTGATCTCTCTATTTAACACACATCTCATACACACTCAAGTTTAGCGTATAGTTGAGTGAGGAGAAGACATTGGGGCTAGATAAGAAGAAGGTTACTATTGGTGGGAGATCACTTACTATTTGGGGCTTTTCTATTTTGGTTCTGATTCTATCTCTGAGGAAGTTGGGGTTTTCTCCATTTATGGTTTCCCCGAGGAAAAAAACTATGTTCATTGTCTCTTGTGTTTGATTTTTGTGCTTGTTATTCTCTCATTTAAAGATCCTAATAATGCTAGCTTAATGTTGAAAAACTAACTTATAGATGAGCATAAGTCTCAGTGATGGAGGACCTAGATTATGATTCTCACATTTACATGGTTAGAGGGATTTTATAGTCTCGCTAGCTCTTGAAGAAAAAGTGTAACATGTTGATGTACCTCCAGTGAAAAGGAGATATACATGATTCCCATATTCATAAGGAAACTGAGAAATGCATTCAAGAATCTTGTTATGATTCTTATGATTAATGTTGTGGAAGACACCAGACAAAGATTTTCCTCATTTAAGGAAAATGTGCAGTAAAAGAGCCTGAATAGTTTCACGATGATGGACTACAAATCCATGGACACACAGTTGAAGGTAAATATGAAGTTGCATACTTCTTGTTTAAATTTTGGTGGATCTCAAGTTATTTGAGATGTATTTGGTTAGTCACAGGCCCTAGGATTTATTATGTGCTTTGCAGTTTGTACATAGACATGTACAAAGCATGTTTGTGGTACCTACTTTGTACAAATGTATCTAGACTCATATATGTATTGATAAAAAAATAGAGTTTCAAAGATATATGAAATCTAACTAGTATAGTGATTGATGAACATCACATGTGTTTCTCTAGATAGATCATGTTGAAAAGGAGTAAATATTTCAAAGGTCCTAGTTAGTTATATTCGAGACATGGTACATATCTACATACGAGAAACATTTCCAACATTCTTACAAATCCTTTGTCTGGGACAATATTGGTATAGTTCAAAAGAATTCTGCCATTTGAAGAGGGAGTATTGATGCGTCATCATAGGTAAAGTAGATAAAGTCCCCACCAGTTAGTCATCATACATGACTTAGGAAGCCAAGGGTTGTGATAGCTTGTGGAGAGGATCCACATGAGCAGAGACATGGTCAAAAGTCTCATATATTGTTTATAATGTGGATTGTTAGAGAATAGTTAACACCTCTTGGAGAGGTAGTTTGGGTATTGCAAATATAAAGAGAAGGATCGCCGAGAAAGTGATCATGACTTGAAGAATATCACAGAGAATGGGAATCTCATAGAGAGCTTCTCTAGATAGCAGAAGATTCAGGAAGTCAACAAATGTTGAAGAGTGAAGGATAACTCTTTATTTCTACATGTTATTACACATTTGTTGTATAATGTTCTATGATATGGATTTAAAATCAATTGTTTCTAGTTTAGAGGACCTTTATTCTAGTTTGGATCCAGATGATGCTATTTTATGTAAGTAGCTGGTTTGTCTTTAAGAAGACCTATTGTATTTTATACTTACTACTAAGAATATGTTTGAGTACCCTTGAGGTACATTCAAATATGATGTTTATTGTATTTCATACATGGCAAAGCTATTATTTGATTGTAACAACCAATTATTGTTTTAGCCTGAGATACGCATTGTAATTTGAGGCTAGTACTCCACAATCTAACTGTATTGTGGTTAGTAATACAAAATTAAGATGTATGTCTGACAGTACTACAAAAGCAAAATGTTCTTTTCAGATAATACTACATACTGAGGAATAGTGTATCTTGGGAAGCTACCTATTAGGGTGATAGACTTAGGCCTACATTCATTAGGTGTTAATAGTCAAGATTTCTCGAAAACCCTATATGTATTTTTTGATAAAACACATTCGAGATGAATTTTTACTTCATTAAAGTCATGGTCATGAGTTCCAGTACATAATTATTGATGAGAAGATTGCAAATTTGTGACAAACCTCTATATGAGATGGATTTTAAACAATTCCGAGATAATATTTGTATGGCAGAAAATGTATCCCTCACAGAGAGGGAGCTTTGAGATTACAGCATCAAGAGTCATTCTCTAGTCTTGTGAGTAATATCAATTCCTACAACTATCCTAATACGATTGAGGTGGCGATGTTGTAAATCTTGTGAGAAATATCAAGTTGAGTCTTGTGAGTAATATCATTCTAGTAGACTTGTGAGTAATATCAAGATGAGTATTATGAGTAATATTAAGACAGTACACTTGTGAGTAATATAAAGTTCTACAAATACCCTCATGTTGTGAGATGGTAATTTACTGTGTAAAGTAGATATACTATGTGATGTATGGCTAGTCATGGTCAACATGTGCTACAAGTCTCCTTTAGAGATTAGCTACCCGTAGAGTGATTTACTTTATCATGTGACTATATGAATAGGGATAATACATAAGATAATATGTTTGGAGAAATTATTATGAGTATGATATGATATAGAATTTATGAAAACACATATGGAGCATGCAAAGCTAATTAAAATAAGCACAGAGATGGAGAAATAATTTGAATTGCCCATGTTTTCACCAAGTGAACTCAAAATGATTAGTTATCAGTTGAGTATTAGTTATGGTAAACAAAGTTCAATTAATTAAGGAATAAGCTCCTTAATTTATGCAAGTGTTTGTTGGAAATAAACACTGATAGAGAAGCACTAGTTCTATTCAGTTACATTTAGTTTTGTTCAGTTACATTCAATTTTGTTCAGTTACTGTTTTGTTACATTCAATTCTATTAAGTTACATTCAATTATGTTCAGTTACGTTCAGTTACTGTTCCATTACATTCAGTTACATTCAATTTTGTTCAGTTGCATTCAGTTTTGTGCAGTTACATTCAACTATGTTCAATTACATTAAGTTCCATGCAGTTCTGTTCAGTTATCGTTCAATTACATTCAGTTCTATTTAGTTACATTTAGTTTTGTGTAGGTACATTTAATTGTGTTCAGTTACTTTCAATTGCATGCAGTTCTATTGAGTTATTGTTTAGTTACATTCAGTTTTGTTCAGTTATGTTTAGTTCTGTGCAGTTACATTAAGTTATGTTCAATAGCATTCAGTTGCATGTGGTTCCGTTTAGTTACTATTAAGTTACATTTAGTTATGTTCAGTTAATTTTAGTTGCATGAAGTTCCATTCAATTCAGTTCAATTACACTTAGTTGTATACAGCTACACTCAGTTCCATTCAATTTCATGTATTTCCATTTAGTTTAGGTCAGTACACTCATTTAATAACTCAGTTAGAGTTACTTAAATAAAGGAAGACACATATATTATTGTGGGAGATAATTATGGAGTCCCATCTTGGCACCAGATCAATGGGTGGGGGCGATGCATGGTTGAAGATGGATCAGTTTTCTAAGTCTGAACAAACTACTTATGCATGAAACTATTTTATTTTTGTTGTAAAATCTATTTTCCATTGTTATTAAAGTTTTATGGACTTGGAAAGTTAGATATGATTTTCCATTTGATCTCCACTCTCTGGTCTTCTTAGTGAAATTAGTCTGTTATTGTGTTCTAACAATTCTTAGCTACTTATCAATCATACTCTAAGATTGTTTGCTAGGTTTTTTATCCTCCAAATCAGTGGAGGGTTTTCCTAGGGTACACCCCGTGTTTTATGGTTTGATTTATTTATGTATTTGCATTATTGATGAGATTTTTTTTCACTGTAATTGTGGATTAAAGTTTTAAAGTTCCAATTTCTTCATATTTTTCTCAATCACTAACAAAAAGGACCACTTCAGTGTTGGGGATGTGGAGAACCCCACATTCTTACATACTATCCACATTGGAAAGAGAACACTCAAGGTTTGCATAACTTAGAATCAAGAGTTACATTGGAGGACATGGAAAGAGAAACTCCTAAAATTTATGTAGCATTGGATAACCATCATGTAGGGAATCAATGAGTACTAGTGGAAGTTGGAGGAAATACTCCTAAGAAATCCATTTAAATTTTTTATTGATCTAGGATCTACTCATAGTTATGGTTCTCCAAAAGTGGTTGAAATTTTTTCTCTTGGAAAAGTGAATCATAACAAATTGTGGTTAGTTCAACTAGCCACATGGATAGAAAGAACAATGAGTAAAGTATTGACGGAATTCCCCATAGAGATGAATGGAATCCTCGCCAAAGAAAATTTAAATGTCCTACCATGAGGATCCCATGATTCTCTTATTGGCATGGAATGGCTGACAAAGCATCGAGAGAAGCTAGATTGTTATGAAAAAGTTTTTGAATTCATTGATGAAGAAGGAAGGCCAAGGTTGGTAATAGGAATTACCAAGAAACTTTCAGTAAGGAATATTTAATCCTTGTAGATAAGCAAGTTTTACATTAAAGGTTGTCAATTATATGCATCTCATATATATCATATTCTCTATAAGAAAAAGTCCCAAAGGTAGGAGATTATCCATTGTTCCAAGAGTTGAAAGATGTGTTTCTTGATGAAGTGACAGGACTAACACCAAAGAGAGACATTGATTTTACAATCCATCAGGTTCCAAGGGAAGCACCAGTTTCCAAATATCCTTATAAAATGAGCACTCAAAAAGAGGTAGAGTTAAAGAAGAAACTACAAGAATTAATTGAAAAAAATTACATAAGGCCATGTGTGTATCCATGGGGAGGATCGTTGTTATTTTGAAAGAAGAAGGATGGTAATTTAAGGTTGTGTATTGATTACATGAAGCTAAATAAAGTTATAGTCAAGAATAATCCCCCATTTCCCATAATTGATGACTTGTTCGATCAAATGAAGGAACCCAACATGCTTTAAAAAATTGACTTGAGGTATGGTTATCATCAATTGAGTATACATTCACAAGAAATTTTTTTAGACAGGATATGGTCATTATGAGTTCACGCTAGTTCCATTTGGTATTACCAATGCATCTGCCACATTCATGTGCCTCATGAATATTTTTTTTAGCAAGTATTTGGACAAGTTTGTTTTAGTGTTCTCGGATGACATTCTTGTTTATTCAAGGAATGAAGAAGAGCATGAGGATTATTTAAGAACGATATTGCAAGTTCTTGGAGAACACCAACTGTATGCAAATATAAAAGTTCTGAATTTCATCAAAGAATGTTGTAGTATTTGGGCCATATTATTTGGCATAATAAGGAATTGCAGTGGAATCGAAAAAGGTTGAAGCCATAGTGGATTGACCTACTTCAAGTAATGTTACAAATGTTAGATCTTGTATGGGTCCTGTAGGGTACCATATAAGGTTCATTGAAGGATTCTCTACGATTTCGCATCCAATTACATTGCTACAAAAGGAATAATGCAAAATTTATATGGTCTAAAAAATGTGAAGGAAACTTTGATCAGTTGGCGAAGTTACTTACCGGTGCTTCTATTTTGAATATTGAAAATCCAAAAAGGATTTTGTAGTGTGCACAGATGCTTTCATTGAAATAATAGGTGGAGTTCTTATGTAAGAAGAGTTTGAGATTTGCTATGAGTCAAAATAATTAAAGGAGCATGAGAAGAATTATGCAACTCGTGATTTTTAATTGGCAATAGTAGCACATGCTCACAAATGTAGATACATTACATGTTGGGAAGAATATTCGATCTTAGGAAATACCACTTGATCTTAAAGTATCTTTTTAACCATCCAATATTGAATGCTAAGCAGGCTAAATGGATAGAATTTCTATGTGAATTTGATTTTGAAATTAAGCATATAAATGGGAAAGAGAATAAGGTTGTATATTCCCTTAGTATAAGGTTTCATGTATCAGCAATAAATATATCTAAATCAAATTTAAATACAAGATTTATTGAAGCCCATACGAAGCCCAAAACAATGATGAAACTTGCTTTCAAGTTAAGTAAAATTGCAGCAGGGTGAAGTAGATGAAAAGTTTAAAGGATATTAGCATGGAGAAGATGATATTCTTGTTTATAAAGGAACTCTATACATTTTGAATTGTGAATATTTAAATAAGTTAGTTATACATGAAACTCATCAAATTCAATTCTCTAAACATCAAGGATAGGAAAAAATAACATCAACAAGAAAGCAATATTTTGGCATGGAATGAAGAAGGGCATATCATAATAGATTTCTCAGTGCCAAAACTGCCAACAAGTCAAATTAGAGCATCAACACATAGAAGGACTATTGCAACCTTTTACAATTCAAAAATGGAAGTGGGAAGTAATTTCTATGGACTTCATAAAAGGTTTGTCGAGGAAAATGTAGATGCATGATTCAATTATGGTTGTGGTGGGCAAGCTATCAAAGACAACTCATTTTATTCTAATCAATTGCACTGATAGAGAAAGTGACATAGAAAATATTATCATGAAATAAATATTTAGTTTGCATGGATTTCATAAGGAAATAGTTTCACATCGGGATGCAAAGTTCACATCTAAATTTTGGAAAGGGTTATTTTAGGAGTTGGGAACAAAAATAATATTTATTACAATGTATCATCCTCAAATTGATGGTTAAATTGAGAGGTTGAATCAATTTTTTAGGACATGTTGAGAATATATGTGATGGATAAACCATGAAAGTGGGAGAATTACCTACAGTTAGTAGAATCTGCATACAACAATGGGAATCAAGCATCGTTGGTAATGATTCCATTTGAAGCATTGTATGGCAAAGGATTTTGAACTTGAGTGAATTGGGACATTCTAGTGAATAGAGTAGCACTTGGCACATAAATGCTTAAGGAAATGGAAAAAGATAATGTTAAGACCATGCATAATTTAAAGGAATCCTACAACAGGAAGAAGAGCTATGCATATTTTAAAAGGGTGGAGAAGGAATTAAAATTTGGGGATCATGCTTATGTAAGAGTAAAGCCAAGTAAAAGTTCCCTAAACTTGGGAAGTTGTTCCTATTGGAACCAAGATATTGTGGGACATTAAAAATACTTGATAAGATACAGCTAGTTGCATATAGGATTGCATTGCTTACTAATATGAGATCTCATTATTTTTTCCATGTTTCTTTTCTTAAGAAGTGTGTACATGATCCTAATCACATAATTGATTGGAATGTGATACACGTGGAACCCTAGGGAGAGTTCCAAGTGGAACATGTATGCATACTCAACAAGAAGGTAACATTGCTCCAGAACAGAGGCATCAGATAGGTAAGGGTGAAATGGAAGAACCTTGGTCCCGATGAGACTACATGGAAGTTAGAAGATGCCATGACAAAGGCATACCCATTTTTGTTCAAGTTTTGAGAACATCAAGGACAATGTTATTTTAAGAGGGATAATGTAATACCCATTTTTGAACCCTTGAACTTATTTGATTTATATGTAAATATTGTGTATATGTGTTGTATGATTCCTAGCATGGATCTCAAATCCAAGGCCCCACTAGTGAATTCTCAACTTTTAAAAAATGCATGTATTTATATTTTTCCAACCATGTAATAGTAATCCATGGAAAATTATATATTCATGTAAATATTTATGGAAGCAACTAACATGAGGGGGGAATGTGTATACACTAAGGTGAGGTTAGCGGGTTATGGATTGAACTCTATGTTTCCAAATCACATATTCAGATTCCATCTTGAATTTTCTTGTTGTAATTTATTTATGTTATAAGGAAGTAGCTGAGAAATCATGTCATGAATTTAATGAGCATGGGTAGAGTTCATAAATTCATATGGATGAGTATGAAATTAGTTTACTTGAACCGTAATTCATTCATCCTCATGGGAATTTTTTTTTCGTCCTCTCCATTCCCCTATTGAAAAACCATATGAATTTTCCAGCTAGTTATGCATTCCCAATAGTGGAAATTGTAGAAATCACAACTTGCAAAGAACCCACCATTTAAAGTGCCAAAAAATTCCCATAAATTCACATGAGGAGTGAAATATAGTGGGGTATCCATAGATATAAACCCCAAGGAAATATTGAGAGTGAACGAATCTCGAAACTCCATGGGAAAACTCGGATTTTGGAAGCCCAACAATGTAATTTTGTGATTTACAGTCACACAGCCAAATTGGAGAAAATTCCAAGAGTGGACTAAAGTGGGAGTAGGATCAAAGGTTGGAGTTGCTTGATAAACTCAATGAAGTCAAGAATATCTAAGGATTTATCATCCTAGACCTTTCCATGTTGACCCTGAGGAGCACTGGAGGGAAGGGGTGCTTGAGGGATTCTGTAGCAAATAAGGGGACCTTCCTTCTGTTGGGTGTGGTAGGTAATATGGGTTCCAAGGATGTTTGACATCAAATTGAGATGTAAGTAGCTTTGTGGTTGAGCTCACTGGCTTAGTTATCTCCTTCCCTTCCTCCCTACTTACTTGACAAACCCAGTTATGTGTTGGCTTAGCATGACTAATTGTTTTTATGGTTGTGAATGAGCTTAAGTAGTTCCTTCTTATTAAATACATAGCCGATCTCGGGGGTGGTCTCTTATCTGATAAAATATATATTGGACAAAGGCCTATAGTTTGGTGGAATATTGCTCTTCCATAGCCAATTTATTAGAAAAATTCCATTAAACGATAATTGTTTCAACTACCTATGATTACACTTAATTTGTGTTATGAGTGACTATTAATTGTCGTAAATAGAATGAATAGACCTAACATGAATTGCCCAATTAGATGCTTTTAAATAGCATGAAAATGATTTTATTGTTGCGCATGGTTTTATTATTATGCATGTGAAGAACATTTTGGTAACTACATGATGTGTGCGCATTAATAAGGAACAATAGTGGTGTGTATGCTTAATATAAATTTGCATGTGCATTTAGATGCTAATAAATTCACAATATGGCCTTGGCGGCGAATTTAGCACCCCTTATGGTCTCTTTGTGGTTAGATGGATGGGAGGGGATGTGAGATTTTGCATGTTTAGTTTTACTCTCAGTATCAATCCTTGCGATCATGTGGCAATGATTAAGTGATTTTGATGGTTTTGGTTGTTGGTATTTTCACTTGTTTTTTTATGCCTCTTGCATACCTTTCTTGAAACATATTCTTGTTGGCATCATGATTCAATTTGTGAAATTCAACTAGCGTGATGTCTATTTGATCTTCAAACAACCTTTCTCCTTTAAACCATTGTTATCTTGCAAAATAAAATAAAATTTTTAAATAATGTAAATAAATAAAATAAAAAAATTAAATATGTTTTAGTTTGACTTTTATTTTATTTTCTTATATAAATTTTATTTTTATAATAAAGGAACATAATATAATATTACCACTATGTTTCCTTCATAAATACAATCTAATAAAAATGTGTATAGAAAATATTAAAATTTTGTATATAGTTCAGTTTTATTTTATATATATAATAGGCATTTATGTGCATAATTCTAATTTATAGAAGTTCTCTATATTTAAATTTGAATTTAAATATTAAATAAAATTATTAAGTTTACTTTTGCATATAACATGAACTAAAAGTTAACCCTGGGATGGGGATTGAATGAAACATGTCAAAATTATATCGTATGGTTGAATTAATTATATTTGTTGGCTTTTGATTAAAATCTTTGTAAAATCATAATATTAGAGATTTAGTTTTTATTATTGCTTATTTTTTATAACTAAGAACAAGATTTTAAAGTAAACCAAGTATTATTCTTTTTAAAGTTTAAATGACCAAAGTTAGTTTCATTGGAAGTTAATCATCATCATCATCATAATGGTTTAATTTAAAAATTGTTATTCCCATTTGTCTATCATAGTATTAAGTTATTGTCAACTAAGAGATTTGTATTTGAAAGCTTGTTTAAAAAAATTAATATGTTTTTTCTTTCAGGGTTGATGGACAGTGTTAGTTAACTAGCTATTGACTAGTAAATAAATGAAAAGAGTGGCCACACTATTTCATTTATTTGTCTAAATCATTTAATTTCGCATGAGTAAAGTGAGATATGGGATGTGATTCGATGGAAGAAGCAAAAATTTCATGTACCTTCTTGATTTCTTTTGCTGACTCGAAAAGAATACCCAAGTAATGTTAATGAGAGTATGGCGGTTGGTAAATGCTCTGCAACTCGATTGGGATAGGGTTTCAAGCACTCTAGGCTATTGATTTGCATTTCTTGATGTTGGCTGCAATGGAAGCCGGTAGTGGAGGTAGGAGAACCCCTCCTTCAACTCTATCTTATCGTGCAAGGTCCCCATGGCTAATCCTATAGTGATCGCTTATTAGAAAACCTCAATAAATCCTCATCCAAAAGGGAAGGGAGGAGTAGGGATTCACTCTAATCCTAAGGATTCCTCGTGCCCCTCAACTTCTACTCCATTGGAGGAAGAAACTCTAGAAGAAGCTCTGAAGGAAAAATTGAAATGTAAATCCAAAACCCTTCAAATACCAAGGTATGAAATCACTTCAACCCTAGTGAGTGAGAAAAAATAGTTCATGTAAGATCATGCAATAATATGTAAATTCATGGGTATCTGGCCTACAGAAAAATCCTTAGTAGGATGGAATCTCAAGTCATGGAAGCCCAAATTCCAGTGCGAACTAAAATTGGGTTCAAAGGGATTTTTCATGGTCATTTTCCATAATCCTGAGGACAAGAATCACATTTTCCAAGAAGGACATTACTTCTTACACTCTGTAAGGATTTACATATGCAACTAGAAGGAACACTTCTCCCTGGAGAAAGAATTTCAAAGTAGTGCCTGTCTCAATTAGTCTCTATTTGTTGGCACGTGAGTTTTGGAATATTGAGATGTTAATGGGGATAGGAAACACCTTTGGTACTTTTGTTCAAATCTAAGACACAAATATAAAAGGGAGTTATACATCTTACATGTGAATTTTCCTTTATCTAGACATTTCTGTTGCGCTCCTCGAAGCCATTTGTCTTAGTCACAAAGATTCAGATGGGATTCAACCTATGGACTATAAAAACATTCCTTTCCATTGTCGCAAATGCCACAAGCACGACCGCATGTTTAGGGATTGTCTTTTGAATATCAAACCCCCTCCCACAAGTGACACTAAAAAGAAATACGAGGATGGGTTCACAAGAGCTTCGGTTAGGTGTAGACAAAACAAAAAATCTAAAAACCTTATTCCCACTCAAGATGCTCCAGTCCAAAACAAATTTTCTCTACTTTCCAAGAACCATCAGCAAGACTCTAAGGATGTGAACTCAACTAAGGCCGAGAAGGATAAAAACACCTCAGCTCATTTGGAACCCTAGTGATCCCCTCTCCTTGACTATCTGCAGTTTTTTGAACCCCCCTTATCCCGGGAAGAGATCCTGGCTCAGAATACAAAAGTGGATCAACACATAATAGAATATGGTGACCATAATGATGAAGAAGAAATATAACTCAGAGAACTAGACATCTTAGTATGGAATGAAGCCAAGAGAAAATGGGACACATGATGCATTCCTGTAGATCACTTGAAACTAATTGTATACCTATAGAGGAACATAGATCTGATTAAGGATCCTACAAGATAATATGAAACATTCTCATTGGATTCTGGAAAACAACCTTTAGGTCTCAAACAACAAAAATTAAGGGACATAGACAAAATTCAAAGTGACACATTGAAGAAAGGTAAGAAATGCAACAGGAAACAAATCAAAGAACTAAATTCCTTTTTAATAGAATCAGGTCAAATTTCCTTCCTAGAGGAACATTTTCACCCCAAGTTTAAATGGAATTAAAACCCATATCCAAGAACATCAGAGGAAGTGGAGGTGATTCCAAGAGGTACATGTTCAAAAATAACATTCTCACCGAGAAACCTCCTGTAATCATGCTTGAGGAAACTAAATGTTTAGAGAAACAAATCCTAGATTTGGTCACCAAGTGTTGGAAGAATGCACGAGCCATAGACTTGGATTCCAGAGGAAGTACAAGAGGCATCACCATAATATCGGACCCAACTATCCTACAAATCGAAGGTTTCTTCTCTTCCCAGCACACCCTACCGAGATGGTTTAAAATCACGACTCCAACCATGGAGGAGTTCTCACTAATGTTTATGGACCACAACAATGGATAAAAAACCCAAATTCATAAAGAACCTCAACTGGATCCAAAACAAAGTTCTATATCAGAACTAGATAATAGGGGGTGATTTCAATATAGTTTCCTCCCTCATGAAGAAAAAGGGAGGTATCAGAAGACTAGAGAGAGGCAGTGTTACACTCCAATATCCCATCCTGGATCTTAAGTTAGTTGAAATTAAAACAACTAATGGACTATTCACTATGAATAATAGAAGAGGAGGAGAAAGACAAGTGGTCTACCACTTAGAGCACTTTCTTACTTCTTCCTATCTACGACAGAACCAAATCAACCTCTCAGCCACCATTCTCCCCTCAGCTAATTCTGATCATTGGTCAATATGTCTTCTTCTTGATATGGAAGGGGATCATAGCAAAAGACCCTTCAGGTTCGAAATTTTTTGGTTATCTCATCTTGAAATTTTGTCCAAAGTCAACGAATGGTGGGAGAACTCAGCTCAAACAGAGGGTTCAGTTATGTATAGATTCCAGTAAAGACTCATGCAACCGAAAAAAAAATCAATATTTGGAACAAGACAGAATTTGGAAACATATTAGAGGAAAATATCAATTTAGAATCCTAGTTGAACTCTACCCAGATGCAAGACATTGATTCCGGGTATACGGAGGAGCTCAAACATCAGGAGTAAACCCTTTAGGAGAAGCTTAATATTCGATACGAGTAAGAGGAAGAAATTTGGAATCAAAAGTCCCATATTAAATGACTCAAGGAGGGAGATAGAAATACCAAATTCTTTCATCACTCCATGCTCCAAAGAAGGAATAAGAATAGAATCACTAGGCTTACCTCTGCCCAATGGCATAATCTCCAAAATACGGAGGAAATTAAAACAAATCTAATCAATTTTTATTCTGATATTCTCAAAGAACCAGATGGAGACCAGACCCCTGCTATCAATCAAATCTTGCAACATATCTCATCCCTTATCTCAAAAGATTAGAATCCCAGCCTTTCCCAAGACATTTCCTTCACATAAGTAGAAATAGTGGTCATGGATATGAACGTTGGAAATCCCCAGGTCTGGATGGATTCACTTCTGATTTTTTCCAAGCTTACTAAGAAATAATGAAGCATGATGTTTGGGAAGTAGTGGAAATCTCAAGAAAATTGTGTATCATTCTACCTACCCTAAATGCTACTTTCCTAAACCTCATCCCCAAAATTTTAAATTTGGTTGAGCCCTCCAACTAAAAAATCAATGTCATCTAAAAAATCATCTCGAAAATCATATCCAACCGCTTGAAACCCATCCTACAACATATTCTGAATACGTGGAAGGAAGAAAAATCCTTAATGGCATCGTCACAGATCATGAGGAAATCCACTCTCTCAAGACCTCCCACATTTCTGGTATGCTTTTAAAATTCAACATGTCTAAAGACTTTGACAATATAAGATGGAAATTCCTCAGGGCCATGCTAGTGGCTTTTAGATTCTCCAACACTTGGGTCAATTCAGTGCTTTCTTTGGTTTCATCTTCTTTCCTCTCTATTCTAATCAATGGTCCTCCATCGAAAAATTTCTCAGCTTCAAGAGGAATCCGACAAGGGGTGGGCCTTTCTCCCTACCTCTTTATCATCTTAGTGGAAGGGATAGGAATATTTATAAAAGTGTAGGTTCAAGAAAATCATGTTCTAGGTCTCAAGTTGGATGACGCAGATAAGGATCACTCTTGTCTCTAGTTTTTGGATGACACGATGATGATGGGGCATGCTTCATTTCGAGCAGAAAAATATTCCAAGCATATTCTGAAACATTTTGGGGATTACTCTGGAGTGTCTATAAACAATATTAAGGCTCAAATATTGTTCTTCAATACTCACATTCTCACCTAGCTCAAAATAGCCAAAATTCTTTGTTTTCAAAAGAGGTCCCTTGCGACCAAATTTTTAGGATCCCCCCTCATTGATTTGGCTCTAAAAATTGTTTCTTGGAAATACCTTCTAGTCGAGCTTGAATCCAAACTCTCTTCATGGACCTTCAGAGATATAAACTTCCCTAGCTGCCTCATCTCATTAAAATCGGTCCTCCAGGCCATGCTGTTATACATTTTCTCGGTCATGAATGCACCTCAACACATTCTAAAGTCCATCTATAACTTGCAGCGTAACTTCTAATGGGGAGGGGCCTTGCCACACAGAAAATTGCAGATTTTAGCTTGGAAAACTCTCTTCCAAGACAAAAATAAAGGAGGATTGGGCCTCAGAGATCCGTTCACTCTAAACCGTGTTCTATGTGCAAAAATTTAGTGGTGATGTGTCACTAAACCTAATCTTCCTTGGACTATAATTTGGAGAGATAAATATGCGAAGAATATTAGAGAGGAGGACCTTATCAGAACTCAGAATTTAACTAATGGCTTGATCATTTGTAACTCAACCAAATCTCAAAAATATCTCATATGAGCTCCTCTGGGAGATTAGGGATGGGAATTTGGCTCTCTTTTGGGTAGATGCATGGAAACAGACCCACCACTCCAATCCAAAGAAAACACCTTAGATATGCAAACCATCATGTAGCAAGCAGGTAGAGTAAAAGTGGCTCACTATTGGATCCATCCCCCCTAGTAAGTAGCAAACTCATATCCCAAAATATGAATGGAGGGGAATGGAATCTCTTCAAGAGGATAACATTTTTTGGAAATATTTAAGCTCAAGGAAAGAGCTCATCCAAACGACCCCAGAATAATTGAGATGGGGATATCAACCCAAAGGCTACTTTATGGTCAAATAATCCTATCATCTAGTGCATCCAAGCTTGGTTATTCAAAAGGACCAGATCTGGGACAAAATCTGGGACTCTGTCCTCTAGCTGAAGGTCTAAAAATTCCTTTGGATTATTGGGCATGGTCATATCCTCATGTGGGACCAACTTAGAAAATGGGTTTCCCAAGGACCTTCTCGATGTCCTTCATGCAATCAGGCGGCAGAAACTATGGAGCATCTCCTAAATCAATGCCCCTTTTCTTCGGATTTCTAGGACTAGGGATCCAATCTGTTTAGGCGCTTGAGAAGAATATGAAACGACCTGATTGATTCTGTTCGAGGTTGAAATCCCCACCCATTCACGATCCCTTCACTTAATAAGCTATGGACCCTATTTCCAGGCTTGGCTCTCTGGAACCTTTCGAAAGAAAGGAATAGGAGGATATTAAAAAATGAAACTATAGCATATCATTGGCTCCTCCCACTTATAAAATCCAATCTCCAAGAGACCCTGCAGTTCAACTAATGGTCAACGTTAGATATTGCAAGCTCCCCTCTTGAGAACTTATTATCCATGCCTGGGACCTACAAATATCCATCCATAACCCTGCTAGCTTCACTCCCTCTCCAAAGATGTGCATTCATTCTATCTAGTGGCCCTCCCTTAAATCCATTTATCAATTTAAACTTTGATGGGGCTTCCATGGGAAACCCGAGGCTAGCTGGAATAGGAGGAGCTTTCAGAAACGAAAAAGGAGTCATTCTACACATCTTTGTGGAGTCCATAGGTTTGTCTACCAAAAATGTGGTAGAGATGTTAGCACTTATCACTGGGATCAACATAGCTCGATGTATCAGATGGATGTCCCTGTTCATCGAAGGAGACTCTCATATCATATAAACATAGTGAAAAAATTCTATACTGACACCTCGCTCAGTAAGCTTTAAAATCATTGTCGTTTAGACTTGCTGAAGGAAAAACTATGTGATTCCCTTATTCGTTTTGAGGTCCTCCAAGCAAGCCACATAAGAAGAAATGGAAATAAATTAGCTCACCACTAGAAAATTATGGTGCAGATACGACGACGGAGACCCTGGATCAAGATTGTTTACAGTTCCATATACAACCTCTCAAGGATCAACTTCAGTAAATTAGGGATCAGGATGATCCTTCCCCAAGGTGGGTGAACAAGTAAATGGTTCGGAGGGAGGATGAGAGGAAAATGGAAGGACGACTAGTCCCATCTGCTATGACCTCATCTCCCCCCATCAAAACTTCGTTAATAACACACTTATCCCCTGCGATGAATGCAATTAACAAGCTCGCTAGTAAAAGATCTCAGCAACAAATGGTGGATGAGGAGGTTTCGTACAAAAGCAAGTGATTGGATAATCATGAGAGGGTTCAGAGATTTCATTGTACTCTCTAGGATGAATTGGTGGAGGTGTTGGTGGCACTCCAGCATGCACTATCATAATTCACTTCAGCCGAGCATTAAAGAGACTTCTCTTCTCCATTTGGCTTCCATTTCGAGTCATATTTTCCTTCATCCTTCCTCTTTGAACTTCCCTATGGATCTTCTATGCAGTTGTTGCATGCAAGCGATGGGAACAGATACCCTTCTAGGTGCTGAGTGGTGAGGCAGTCTTGGCAAGCGGCGGGGTCTTCTGTCCACTGCGAACTATGACTACAACTTCTCCCATGCAAATATTATCTCTAGTAAGAATGGAATTCTCTGTAACTCCTTTTGTTGTTTTTTTTTGTCACCATGGCTGAGGTCTAACGAGGGTGAGCTCTGTCCACCAACCATTCAGAAGCTATTATTCTCATGAGTCTTCTCCACCACCATACTTTGTTTGCGAGCTATGTCTACCACCTTTTTATTCTCATCCCTTTTGGGCCTCCCCTAAGCAATATTTCCCGAGATCCTAACCTTTTCCCCTCTGAAAGTTTGCCTCCTTGCAAGCGCGCTGGACATACCTCTATCCTTCCTAAGGCTAGTAAGGCAGAACCTATGAGCCCACCCATCCAATTTCAGAAGGATTTGGTTTAAAAATGTAAACGCTCCAAAAGAGAAATCCCAATCGTGGTCCAGGAAACCATTCAACGTGCTGAGAGAGATGCTGAAATTAACAGAATATGCCTAGGACCAGAGGAAATTTAAAGGGAATTTAAGGAATTCATTCTAGATCTTGGTTCTTCTAGCGGCCGTCTCACTAGCTATCAAAAATCCCTAGTCTTGCACTAGTCACATAAGATGGTTCTGGGTAGGACCCTAGTGGAGAAGGATGAACAACATGCAGAAATTTTGCACTAGTAGGACAAAATGGTGCCGCTCTTGCAAAGGATTCCTGACAATCAAGTTGAGTTGGATAAACGTTTGGGCATAAAAATTGAGCCTCATGAATAGTCTGTTGATTGATACTGCATTTCAGTTTCCTATGTTCTAGTTTATTTCTAATTAAAGCTTTTGTTATAGATGATACATTTTATTTTCATGGAAGATGCAATTTTAAGACTCATTCAGAACTCACAATCACTTTGGTATTTTCTTGTTTCCTTTTGAAGGAGACTTCCATTTTGATCTTCAAGCTTCGTTTCCCAATTACAGAAGGGTTGTGTTTTTCTCTGTAAAATTTAGTTTTAGGAAATAGAATGATCTTCTAATTTACAAAAGAAAAAGTGAAATATGGGGCGTTGAACCAATCTTTTATGCCAGGTCAGGATTCTAGGGACGTTGAACGTTTCTTTTTCTTGTTATTTTTTTCTTGTTTTTAAATTTTTAGTCTTTCATGATGAGTGATTGTTCGTATAATTTTTAGTGATTGTTTTTATTTGTTTGTGTTGTGCATATTTATTAAGACGGATGTATAACGTGGATCCACGTGGAGAATTAAAAATTGATATCGATTGATCTGAATGTTGATGTTCTATAATGTTATTGAACGCGAAAAATAAAATTTCTTTGTTATCTATGTCAATCGCCAATTTTCCAAATATTTTATTTACCAAAGTTTGAATCAAGATTGCATCATCCTTTGCTGAGAAGTTGTTCCAACGCATTTGTAGTAGAAAAAAAGTGATCACCTACCTCAAGTCAAAAAGAATATCTTTGCTATTTTCTATAATAATGTTAAGTGAACATTTTTTTTTATTGTTTTACCTTGATCTTCAACATTCTATCAACAAGATTAACTTGAGTCTAACAATTTTGGAGGAAGAATTTATTTTATGTTGGTCTTATTTTGTTATGTTTAAATACATTTTGATTAAGATTTAAATAAGTTTCAGTGATTATTAAACTAGCGTAGATCCAAATCCTAGGCTCTATCAAGCGCCGAGAGGGATCAAATCTCTTTGTAGGTATCCATTGATTTGATTCAAACCAAAAGACAGATATTTTTATTTAAGGTCCACATATAATATTTTATTATTAATATTTAATATTATTTATGGCCCACATATAATATTTTTTATTTTGTTATGAACTAACATTACAATATTTCCTCATACATGGTTTTAAAACCATCCACATGGTTTGTTTAAAACCATGTGCAAGGCCAACTTTTTATTATTATTTTGTTAAGTAAAAATGTTACATCTCCCCCATATTGTGTTTTTTTCCTCACCCATATTTTTTTACGGATAATTAAATTTTTACTTTTTTATTGTTTTGTTAGTTAGGAAGATTACAACATCTCCCCCATATTAGGTTTTTTCTGGCCGACATTTATTACCTATGTGCATGGTTTTAAAACCATGTGCATAAAAACCATGTGCAAACCATGTGCACATGGTTTATGGTTTTAAAACCATGTGCAAGGCCAACATTTTTTATTAATTTGTTAAGTAAAAACATTACAACATCTCCCCCATATTGTGTTTTTTTTATAGCCGACATAACGTTATGTTCTATTTTTTTTATAGCCGACATAACATTATGTTCTATTTTTTTTATAGCCAACATAACATTATGTAACGTTACGTAACGTTAAACGTAACGTTACAAGATCTACCCCATACTGGGCTGTATAGTGCCTCTCGGTGCAAAAATGGAGAAACAATTTATTATTATTATTATTATATATATTATGTTTTTGTAAGATTTAAATAAGCTTTAGTAAAGTGGTAGTTAAAATAAGGAGTAGCAATTTGTTTTTTTTCATATATAACAAGTTTTTTTTTTAACTAAATATTTTTTTGTTTTATGTTTAAACTAATTATAATGATGTGATATGAATATTAATATTATTTTAATATAAAATTATATATTTTAGCTTTTGTTTAACAAAGAATTATCTTCGGTTGTACCTATCATTTACATGTTGCTTTACTTGTCGTTGTGCTAGTAGATACATTAGCTTCTTGTATTTAGATTGTTGTAAGTTTATATATGAATTTTTCTATATATATTTGTAGATGTAGCTATCATCGTTATGATTACTCATGACTCATTGTGTGGTTTGAACTACGAAGTTTGGTTGCTTCAAGGTTACTTTCGTGTCACATCATTTGATTTGATTTCAGTAATGAGTGGTTATTATTTTCTTCTTCACCATACTGTAATATATTAATCTGATTGTGTCTTACTCTAAAATAATGATATGTAAATTGGTCTAATATGAATTTGTTTCACTTTTTCTTTTAGCAGAGTTATTTTTGTTTATAAATATATGGTCTATTATTATCAAATTTAAATATATTTTCTTCAGTTTTAAAAGTAGTCATTTATTTATTAAAAGGCACATAATGGGATTAACATGGTATTTGATTATTATTTACACCCAATTGCGTATATAGCTTAGAATTTTGGGATGGAATACCATTTATGTTTTTTCATCCATCTACCATAATGAGACAAATGTACTCTTCATATTGATGAAATTTTATATTCTCTCCTCCTCATAACTTCTTAAACCTAGAGATTTTAATGCATTAAAGCATGGGAGGATTCATCAGGCATGAATGCATTTTTTATTTACTTGATGTAGTGAAGGTATGTGAAGGAAACTCATAGAGTTTGATCATGTCTACTATAAAATACAAAAAGAAATAAAATCACACATATAATAAGCATAAGAGAGAGTAGGTATGAAAAGTATAAGAGGAAACTTATAAAATTAGATCATATCTTTAAAAAAAATATGAGAGGGATTATTTTTCACTAAGTTATTCCTAAAAACTAGGAATTGTGACTATGCTAATGTAAGTTCAACTAAAAACTAAAAGACTAACTTTTTCATTCATTAATAACTTGTATTTTTTTCTTCTAAAATAAATCCAAATTTTATATAATAAAAGTTAATCTTGAGATAAATTTTAATAATTTAAAATTCTAAAAATTTCTTAATATTTTTTTTTATAAAATCTCAATGCAATATGGACATCAAAATAAGCATATATATCTTTATATTTAATCTTTAAAATTTTGAATTAAGTTTATCTTAATTAGATGTTACAAAAAAGTATTTAACTATCTTTATAAAAATAAAGCTAGATGTCTACAATTTTAGAACTAGTCATTTGTATTTATATTTATAAATAATTAAAGTAATGTTCATATTTATAAATAAAGTAATGTTATTTAATTTTTTAAACTCAAATTTTTATTAACATGGCCTAAGCTACACTTACATCAACATCCCAAATATAAGTTAAGAAGAAAAACAACTTTTAATTTTGGTGTATGAGACTTCTTGTTTCTAAGACAAGGGGCTGCCTGCTTTCTAAGGATGTACATACACTACTTTTCCATTTCAATCTATAACTTTTTGAAAGGAACCACTTCTTAACTACTAGAAAAAAGACATAAAAGTTAATAATAATAAAAAATTATGAAAATCATATCATCTTAACCATAAAGGTGTCAAATTAATCAATATTATCTAGAGGTGCTCATACCTCTAATTCAAAAGTATTACAAAAAATTCTCTAAATAAATTTGTGTCTAAAAAAATATTGTAAAAGTATTACTATGATTTTCATATTATATAGAGAAAAGACATAAAAGTTAATAATAATAAAAAATTATGAAAATCATATCATCTTAACCATAAAGGTCACAAATTAATCAATATTATCTAGAGGTGCTCATACCTCTAATGAAAAAGTATTACAAAAATTTCTCTGAAATATTGTAATATTAAATTCAAAAATATGTGGACGTGTTAAAAGAAAGTTCCCTTCAAAGTGGGATTTTAGTGGGAGCTCTGGAACGAATAGCTCCTGTTTTAAAACGACGAAGGATTCTTTTATAGAAAATCTGAACGCCTTTTATTGATCAACCTTTAATCATCATGCGCGCTGCAACAAAATGCACCAGAATATGTCCAGTAAATTTAAATTGCAATTCCAAAGGAGCATAAATAATATGTTACTAAAATTAAGGTTGCATGTATATGTAACTAGTTGGCAACTTACTCGAGGAAATAGTTGATGATATTTTCTTCTATCTCGCCGCTGCTTATTGTAGGAAATTCTTCATTATAATTGCTGTCAATATTTTCTCCTGGAATGTAATTGATTCTGTAAAACCCTGAAGAAGAACTGGTGCCATGAATATTGTTACTACCAGAAGAAGAATCCGCACCATGAATATTGTTACTCTGGGAAGAAGAACCTGCGCCATAAATATTGTTACTCCCTGGTATTCGTGGTGAAGGTAATTGAAAATTACCATCCTGAACTGAAGAAGGAAAGTTCAATTGTTGGAATTCTGCTGATCCCTGCCGTGGGAATTCTGAACCAAATACTCTTGAGTACAGACGATAACTAGACGGGGATTGAAAACCTGGACTGAAGCGGCGTTCTGTGGCTACATTTGCTAATTCCATAGCTTGTTGGTGAGGATAGTTTAGCTGCATGACCCCAGCTCGAAGTGAATTTTGATTTAGTCGGGGTGCATGATAGAAATTGTTTTGTTGGTGGGTTTGCATTTCAGTAATGTATGATGGAAGTGAAGAAGGTCCCAAAGGAGTGTCTTGATTTTGGCTGGACAGTTTACAAAGAAAATAAAAACCATTTTCAGCAATCACTATATTTGATAGTATCCTGTAAGAAAGGAATGAAAAAATTGTTTTAAAGATTCTTACAATAAACTTGATGGAATGTGGCCAACTTTCTTCAAAAGCTCAAGAGCTTTTCTTTCTTCTTCAGCTTTTTTTTCTGAATATTAAGCACATTGTTAATAAACTTTAATTGCATAAATATATAATGCATGGTTTGAGTATAGCCATAAATTGATAAACCCATTTTCTTATAAGATATATATATTTTGTAGATAATTACATTGACAGACTTCAATACAAATACACATCTATCCAATAATTGCATTATGTTTAGGAATAAGAAGCACTCCATTGACAAATTTTCTTTAAAAATAAGTATATTGCATTTCTCATCTAGATCAATTCACACATCCATATGCATGTTGGATACAATTTGTAATTGCTATAAAGATGTCCTTAAAGGAGAAAAGGTTGGGCATACCTGGACGATGGCGATTCATGTGGCCTCCTAATGACTGAGATTTTGCAAAATTTTGTCCACAAAATCTGCATGGGTATCTTGAAATGGGTTCTTCCTCTTCAGGTGATTCTGACTCTCATATCAGTTTTCTATTTGTTAGTAAAATTGCAATCTAGATTCTATTAAAAAAACAAAAAAAAAACATAGGAGTCTAAAGATTTTCTAAAAATATATCAACATAAATGCCTATTGAAAAGAATATATACCAAGTAAATGGAAATAAATGGATCTATACAAGCTTGCTGAACTGTCAAGCATACTCCGGATCAAGATTGAACAGAAAACGTTAACGTTTTGGGAATGCTTTAGAGATTGAACGATGAAGTTGAATATTGACTAATAATGAAAATGAGGAAAACAAAACAAAACAAAAAGGTTTTAAAATAAATCTGACTCCATGCTCTGGGTTAAAGAATTGGGTCTCAATGATTTTTAAATTGTATTTTGACTGCTTTGTAGTTTTGCATGTTGATGGGTAAACGATATTTCCCTGGGTAACAATATTAATGCAAAAGAAAATCAGCTAGATGTGACCAGATCTAACCTGATCGTCTTTCGCTTGCTGAGATGCTAGTGTTGGATGGATCAAATTGAAGAGATATTTGTTGAGATAATGCTCTCCCCGCTGCCGGGTTAGACTGTGGCTGGATCTGTGGTTCACTATCTTCAATCAAATCGTTAGATCCTCCGTTGTGCCAGTTAGACTGTGGTTGCATTTGTGCTTCAGTCTCTTCGTTAAATTCTTCAGATCCTCGGTTGTGCCAGTTAGGCCGTGGCTGCATTTGTGCTTCAGTCTCTTCAGTAAAACCGTCAGATCCTCCATTGTACCGGTTAGATTGTGGCTGCATTTGTGCTTCAGTCCCTTCATTAAAACCGTGAGATCCTCCGTTGTGCCAGTAAGACTGTGGTTGCATTTGTGCTTCAGTCTGTTCATTAAAATCGTGAGATCCTCCGTTGTGCTCATTTTCTGACATTCCGCCTTCGATATTTCTGGGAGGCCAAGATTCCATTGCAACAAGCTGCCACTTCGTACACTGCTCATAAAAGAAGTCCGCTTCTGTAATTGTTACGCAAACTTTAAGGTTAGGTATGGCTGCCCTTCAGATGACCATTCTAGATTTATTACAATCGCTATATAAATATTTCCAAAATTTATTTAATTCAAAGCTATGAGGAAAATAACATTAAAGATCTTGTTTCATTATGATATATTGATTAATATTTATTATAAATTGGTATTTATTCAAGGGTAATTATGATGCACATCAGTGATTGAACGATATTTTATGCAAAAAGACTGTGGTTTAAAGATATGGGTAGCACCAAGTGGGACAAACAGCCCAAAATCCATAGCGAAAAGTGGCGGAAACCTACTCCTACCCACCATCATTACGCAGGGCGGTTTGGCACAGACAGCGTAACGGCCGTCTGCGCCAAACCCCCTCATTCTCTATGCGTAGGGTGCCAAAAC